>JAWNLX010000604.1:0-572500 GCA_035042055.1 Drosophila macrothrix
ACAGCATATGTTTACGAGCGGAAAGGATTACAAACTCGCTCGCAAACTAGGAGCCTTAACGGATGCCGAAGTCCAACATCTTTCCAGACAGGACCAGCAACAAATCACCCAGCATGAAGTCCAGAAGAATCTGCATAGAGCATATGAGAGGGCGGCTAAGGCTTATAATTTAAAAACGCGAGAAATCCACTATGTTTCTGGGCAAGAGGTTTTCAAACGGAACTTCGTGCTAAGTGATTTCAAGAATCGGATTAATGCCAAGTTCTGTCCGAAATACGTCAAATGTCGAGTCGTTAAGCCAATTGGAAACAGTCTCTACGAGCTGGAAACCCTCCAAGGAATCAGGATCGGGATATTCCATGCGAAGGACTTGAAACAATAGCAGTGTAAGCCCGGCTAGCTCAGTCGGTAGTGAGGCTCTTAATCACAGGGTGTGGGCGATGGCCTACGTTGGGCAAAGATAGCCTCCTTTGGCACTCCTGTTTCTCTGAAATGAACCTCGAAACCGTAATGTGGTGTAATGGTCGGCAGATAGATCGATAGGCGAGGGATATCGATGGGGGACCATCTTCAGAAAGAAAAAAAAAAGAGAAAAAAAAGAAGAGGGCATGCGCATGCGCTGCAAAGAAAAGAAGAAAATAAATTCAAATAAATGAATTAATAAATTAATAAATTATGAATTACTTCATAATAATATATATAAAAAAAAAAAAATAATGTAAAATAAATAAATATAAAGCAAAAAAAAAAAAGGGAATTTCTCCAGCATATTTAGAGGAGGAACCACTAGGAAGGGAGGGACACGCAGGCTGTACAACATCCACACAGTCAACACGGCAGCGAGCGGACTGGTTTGATGGAAATATTTGTTTTTTTTTATTTATAAAAGAATACAAATTTTTTTGTTAACTTGCCGCCCAATATACCGCGGTCGAACTACCCCTGAGCCGATAGCTGAGCGGCTGAGCGATATATTGGTGCTTTCGACAGGCAAGGCATAACAGTATTTGTAAAAGAAATAAATAAAATCAATAAATAAAATCAGTAAATCGATAAAGCAACATATGTATCTCTGTATAATTTTAGTTTTTCGTTGGCGATCGTCCACGCCCACATTAATGGGCGAGGAACTGGCCACTATCCAAACTTACTTATTTCTGATCAAATTTAGCGTAATTTAAAAATGCTATCTGTTAAAACACTAAAGAAACAAATAACATTGCTTACTCTTATGAGTTGTTTACACATTTGAATTCAGCGCCCTGCGAGGTATAAGTGAATAGCTTATTGTTTTTATATTGTTTGTTGTAATTTTACACATGCACACTATGTTAAGTGCAGTTTGAGCTGCAGCAACAAGCGTTCTCTTTGTGCTGCGGTCTCTCTCTCTCTCTCTTTCTCGTGGAAGGGCGTTCGCTGGTCCGCCGGCTGCTGCAGCTAATCATTTGTTTCGCATAGCTCTCGCTTATCGATCGTGCCAATTTACTCTTGTTGTGAGACGGTTTAGCAGTGGTTTCAATCCTTCGTATAAACTAGTCCAAGTATTGTGGATAAAAGGCTAAACTGTGTCTTCTAGCCTCAGGACATTTCTAGTAACCTTTATAACGTTCCTGAGCTAACATTCTGCTATTTATATAAATAAAGCTATCAGAAAACTGATAACGTCACCAAACTCACAGTTTATCTTTTGAGAGTTCAGTAGATTCGATAGCGTGAAATACTTCGTGTCGGTTACGGTTAAAACATAAATTTAATATTATTTTAAAACAATAATGAAGCATAGCAATTTATAATAATATTCGAATAAGAAATGAATAATTCATAAATCTAAATTGAAATTACCTTTTTAATTATAAATAACACATAACACAAAGCATATTTTACTTAATTTTTTATTCTAAAACAAGACAGCCAAAAGTGTAACCAACATGGGAGTAAATTGTGTGTTATCAGAAGGTACGCGTCGAAATCTACTGGAGAATTTTATAATATTATGACTGAAATTCAAAATATTTCAGCGAGAGCTTCAATACAACACTTGTTATTCACTCGAATAACTGGCTCCATCATGGGGGTTTTAGTGGCAGCAAGAAAAGAATACAAGACAAGGATAATTTCCATACTAGTAATAATAATATATTCAAGAATAATGGATTTACACGTCTTAACTTAACAGTGTATAATTTTCGTCAGTTTGAGTACTAATAATATGGGGTAGCTTTTCATTTTCTCTGTGCCCCAATGCTAAACAAAGTCTAAGATGTTACAAAAAATATCACATTGCTCGATTTTAAGAAGTTTTCTTTAAGAGAACTCATTGTCCAACCGATCGTTCCTATAGTAGCTTAATGGCATACTGACCCCATTCCGTCCTGCTCAGACATATGGAACTACTTTGCATACAAACTGATGGATGTTACGGCGGCTATGCCAATGATTCTGATCAAGGATATTTATAATTAATGGGTCGGAGCCCGGAGATTTGGATAGATAGATTCGCCAGCTATATCATACATCATATCATATACTGTGCACTAAGGGGGAGATGGCGCCTTCAGTAGTGCAATGAAAATGGAACATTAATTGTTTTCAAATCTGTTGCAGGACGTTCCAGCAAGCATGCTTTTGCCTCAATGATTGTAGGCTTGATCGTTGGCTTCTTCCTAGCAGTGCTTTTCATTCACTCGACCACGCCGGAATGTGACGACTACGTGCCGTACTATCGATATGGCCAGGTTGTGGGCACACACCATCATGTGTACAAGAACACCAGCATTGCGGAGAAGCTGTACAGCGAGGTGCGCATTCTCTGCTGGATAATGACGAATCCCGCCAACCATCAGACGAAGGCGCGCCACGTGAAGCGCACCTGGGGCAAGCGGTGCAATAAGTTGATCTTCATGAGCTCAGCCAAGGATGAGGAGCTGGATGCCGTGGCGCTGCCCATCAACGAGGGACTTGACAATCTGTGGGGGAAAACAAAGGAAGCATTTAAGTACATCTACGAGCATCACATGAACGATGCAGACTGGTTCCTCAAAGCAGACGATGACACCTACACGATTGTAGGGAATTTGCGCTATATGCTATATCCCTACAATCCCGACACGCCCGTCTATTTTGGCTGCAAATTCAAGCTGTTTGTCAAACAAGGCTACATGTCCGGTGGAGCTGGTTATGTGCTTAGCCGCGAGGCTGTGCGACGCTTTGTGGTTGAAGCTATTCCCTATCCGAAACTGTGCAAAGAGGACGAAACTGGAGAAGAGGATACGGAAATAGGCAAGTGTTTAGAGAACGTCAAAGTTCTTGCGGGCGATTCCCGGGATGCAAAAGGGCGTGGCCGCTTCTTTCCTTTTGTGCCGGAGCATCACTTGATACCTTCGTATATGTACAAGGAATTCTGGTACTGGAAGTACATCTATTACAAAACGGATAAGGTGAGTTTTTTCAAATTTAAATTGTACACAAAATAATAATAATAATACAAATATAAGAGAATTCGATTCCGAAATGTTATCTTTGTTTATCAAATAATAATAAATTATATTTTTAATTCTAATGCAACTTTTCCGATCTTCATTACAGGGTCTGGACTGCTGTTCAGACAATGCCATCTCATTTCATTATGTCTCACCCAATCAAATGTATGTGCTGGACTATTTAGTATATCATCTGAGGCCATATGGTATCGTGTATACGCCAGATGCGCTACCCAACAAGCTGGGCCTGGGTGAACTGATGCCAACTCCCAAAGAGCAAACGGAGCAATATGAGCAAGAGCAAGATGAACCAGAGACATCAGATAAAGCTGAGTCGCAAAATGACGCCCAGTAACTGATCACTTTAATTGTAAATAGATCCTGTGAAAATACCGTGTGGAAAAAAGTTCTTAAATTGAAATTTTATTATATTGAACATCTGTCGCCTATAACACTAAGGTGTAAACACAGTGTGCAATGTAGAGATATGTTGAGATAAATTATAATTAGAGGCCTAAATATTTTTAAGCAAATGGTGAGAAGTAAGTTTTATTATAAAAAGAAAATAAAAACCGGCACGGTCTTTCTGTTATACCAGCTTATTTAATATTTAGTGTGTATATAAATTCTTTTATGTCTATATATTTAGTAGGTGTATATGTGCATACGAAAGCAACTGTTTTTTATATTTAACGCAGGCATCTTCTCGAAGAACTTATTTACTTAATTGTATATTTCATTTGGAGTGCTTAAGCACACTAGCATGTTTGAACAGTCTGTTCTGTGTTCATTCTTAGCTAAATATTTCTGACATGAAATGTGCTGCGTATTCTTAATCAGCCTCATTAGTTTGTTTAATGTTAGTGCGTGTAGTTAGTCTCCTTGCCAAATTGCCAAGAACTAATTTTTTTAATTATAAATTACACATTACATAAAATATATTTAAGAAGTTTTGTTTTCCTTATTGTTCAAAGACTGCAAAAGGTGTAATCAATATGGGACTAATCTCTGCATTAGAAGGTACGCGTTGAAATTTCCTCAAGAATTTGATAATATTTTGGCAGAATTTCAAAATATTTCAGCGATTGATTGATCTCCTCACGGAGCTTTAATCGGATGCGAACGAATCAAACTTAAATACAAGCAAGGTTTCTGAGAAAAAAATACAAGACAAGGATAATTTCCATACTAGTAACAATAATAAATTCAAGAATTCAAGCATAATTGATTTGTATGTGTACTATTTTAGTCAGTTTGAGTACTAACAATATGGGTTAGCTTTTGATTTTCTCTGTGCCCCAATGCTAAGCGAAGTCTAAGATGTTATTCGAGCTTAAGCCAGTCTTACAAAAAATATAATATTGCTTAAGTTTCGTTTTTAAGAAGTTTTCTTTAAGAGAACTCATCGTCCAACCGATCGTTCCTATATTAGCTTAATGGCATACTGACCCCATTCCGTCCTGCTCAGACATATGGAACTACTTTGCATACAAACTGATGGATGTTACGGCGGCTATGCCAATGATTTTGATCAAGGATATTTATAATTAATGGGTCGGAGCCCGGAGATTTGGATAGATAGATTCGCCAGCTATATCATACATCATATCATATACTGTGCACTAAGGGGGAGATGGCGCCTTCAGTAGTGCAATGAAAATGGAACATTAATTGTTTTCAAATCTGTTGCAGGACGTTCCAGCAAGCATGCTTTTGCCTCAATGATTGTAGGCTTGATCGTTGGCTTCTTCCTAGCAGTGCTTTTCATTCACTCGACCACGCCGGAATGTGACGACTACGTGCCGTACTATCGATATGGCCAGGTTGTGGGCACACACCATCATGTGTACAAGAACACCAGCATTGCGGAGAAGCTGTACAGCGAGGTGCGCATTCTCTGCTGGATAATGACGAATCCCGCCAACCATCAGACGAAGGCGCGCCACGTGAAGCGCACCTGGGGCAAGCGGTGCAATAAGTTGATTTTTATGAGCTCAGCCAAGGATGAGGAGCTGGATGCCGTGGCGCTGCCCATCGGCGAGGGACGCAACAATCTGTGGGGGAAAACAAAGGAAGCATTTAAGTACATCTACGAGCATCACATGAACGATGCAGACTGGTTCCTCAAAGCAGACGATGACACCTACACGATTGTAGGGAATTTGCGCTATATGCTATATCCCTACAATCCCGACACGCCCGTCTATTTTGGCTGCAAATTCAAGCCGTATGTCAAGCAAGGCTACATGTCCGGTGGAGCTGGTTATGTTCTTAGTCGCGAGGCTGTGCGTCGCTTTGTGGTCGAAGCTATTTCAAATCCGAAACTGTGCAAGAAAGACAACACTGGCGCCGAAGATGTGGAAATGGGCAAGTGCTTGGAGAACGTTAAAGTTCTGGCGGGCGATTCCCGAGATGCCAACAGGCGCGGTCGCTTCTTTCCTTTTGTGCCGGAGCACCACTTGATCGCGCGTGTGGACAAGGAATACTGGTACTGGAAGTACATCTATTACAAAACCGATGAGGCGAGTTTTTTCAAATTCTAATTGTGGACAAAATAATAATAATAAAAAATAGGAGAATTCGATTTCGAAATGTTATCTTTTGCACATAATAATAAATTATATTTTGAATTCTAATGCAACTTTTCCGATCTTAATTACAGGGTCTGGACTGTTGTTCGGACAATGCCATCTCATTTCATTATGTCTCACCCAATCAAATGTATGTGCTGGACTATTTAGTATATCATCTGAGGCCATATGGTATCGTGTATACGCCAGATGCGCTACCCAACAAGCTGGGCCTGGGTGAACTGAATCCAACTCCCAAAGAGCAAACGGAGCAATATGAGCAAGAGCAAGAGGAACCAGAGACATCAGATAAAGCTGAGTCGCAAAATGACGCCCAGTAACTGATCACTTTAATTGTAAATAGATCCTGTGAAAATACCGTGCGGAAAAAAGTTCTTAAATTGAAATTTTATTATATTGAACATCTGTCGCCTATAACACTAAGGTGTAAACACAGTGTGCAATGTAGAGATATGTTGAGATAAATTATAATTAGAGGCCTAAATATTTTTAAGCAAATGGTGAGAAGTAAGTTTTATTATAAAAAGAAAATAAAAACCGGCACGGTCTTTCTGTTATACCAGCTTATTTAATATTTAGTGTGTATATAAATTCTTTTATGTCTATATATTTAGTAGGTGTATATGTGCATACGAAAGCAACTGTTTTTTATATTTAACGCAGGCATCTTCTCGAAGAACTTATTTACTTAATTGTATATTTCATTTGGAGTGCTTAAGCACACTAGCATGTTTGAACAGTCTGTTCTGTGTTCATTCTTAGCTAAATATTTCTGACATGAAATGTGCTGCGTATTCTTAATCAGCCTCATTAGTTTGTTTAATGTTAGTGCGTGTAGTTAGTCTCCTTGCCAAATTGCCAAGAACTAATTTTTTTAATTATAAATTACACATTACATAAAATATATTTAAGAAGTTTTGTTTTCCTTATTGTTCAAAGACTGCAAAAGGTGTAATCAATATGGGACTAATCTCTGCATTAGAAGGTACGCGTTGAAATTTCCTCAAGAATTTGATAATATTTTGGCAGAATTTCAAAATATTTCAGCGATTGATTGATCTCCTCACGGAGCTTTAATCGGATGCGAACGAATCAAACTTAAATACAAGCAAGGTTTCTGAGAAAAAAATACAAGACAAGGATAATTTCCATACTAGTAACAATAATAAATTCAAGAATTCAAGCATAATTGATTTGTATGTGTACTATTTTAGTCAGTTTGAGTACTAACAATATGGGTTAGCTTTTGATTTTCTCTGTGCCCCAATGCTAAGCGAAGTCTAAGATGTTATTCGAGCTTAAGCCAGTCTTACAAAAAATATAATATTGCTTAAGTTTCGTTTTTAAGAAGTTTTCTTTAAGAGAACTCATCGTCCAACCGATCGTTCCTATATTAGCTTAATGGCATACTGACCCCATTCCGTCCTGCTCAGACATATGGAACTACTTTGCATACAAACTGATGGATGTTACGGCGGCTATGCCAATGATTTTGATCAAGGATATTTATAATTAATGGGTCGGAGCCCGGAGATTTGGATAGATAAATTCGCCAGCTATATCATACATCATATCATATACTGTGCACTAAGGGGGAGATGGCGCCTTCAGTAGTGCAATGAAAATGGAACATTAATTGTTTTCAAATCTGTTGCAGGACGTTCCAGCAAGCATGCTTTTGCCTCAATGATTGTAGGCTTGATCGTTGGCTTCTTCCTAGCAGTGCTTTTCATTCACTCGACCACGCCGGAATGTGACGACTACGTGCCGTACTATCGATATGGCCAGGTTGTGGGCACACACCATCATGTGTACAAGAACACCAGCATTGCGGAGAAGCTGTACAGCGAGGTGCGCATTCTCTGCTGGATAATGACGAATCCCGCCAACCATCAGACGAAGGCGCGCCACGTGAAGCGCACCTGGGGCAAGCGGTGCAATAAGTTGATTTTTATGAGCTCAGCCAAGGATGAGGAGCTGGATGCCGTGGCGCTGCCCATCGGCGAGGGACGCAACAATCTGTGGGGGAAAACAAAGGAAGCATTTAAGTACATCTACGAGCATCACATGAACGATGCAGACTGGTTCCTCAAAGCAGACGATGACACCTACACGATTGTAGGGAATTTGCGCTATATGCTATATCCCTACAATCCCGACACGCCCGTCTATTTTGGCTGCAAATTCAAGCCGTATGTCAAGCAAGGCTACATGTCCGGTGGAGCTGGTTATGTTCTTAGTCGCGAGGCTGTGCGTCGCTTTGTGGTCGAAGCTATTTCAAATCCGAAACTGTGCAAGAAAGACAACACTGGCGCCGAAGATGTGGAAATGGGCAAGTGCTTGGAGAACGTTAAAGTTCTGGCGGGCGATTCCCGAGATGCCAACAGGCGCGGTCGCTTCTTTCCTTTTGTGCCGGAGCACCACTTGATCGCGCGTGTGGACAAGGAATACTGGTACTGGAAGTACATCTATTACAAAACCGATGAGGCGAGTTTTTTCAAATTCTAATTGTGGACAAAATAATAATAATAAAAAATAGGAGAATTCGATTTCGAAATGTTATCTTTTGCACATAATAATAAATTATATTTTGAATTCTAATGCAACTTTTCCGATCTTAATTACAGGGTCTGGACTGTTGTTCGGACAATGCCATCTCATTTCATTATGTCTCACCCAATCAAATGTATGTGCTGGACTATTTAGTATATCATCTGAGGCCATATGGTATCGTGTATACGCCAGATGCGCTACCCAACAAGCTGGGCCTGGGTGAACTGATGCCAACTCCCAAAGAGCAAACGGAGCAATATGAGCAAGAGCAAGATGAACCAGAGACATCAGATAAAGCTGAGTCGCAAAATGACGCCCAGTAACTGATCACTTTAATTGTAAATAGATCCTGTGAAAATACCGTGCGGAAAAAAGTTCTTAAATTGAAATTTTATTATATTGAACATCTGTCGCCTATAACACTAAGGTGTAAACACAGTGTGCAATGTAGAGATATGTTGAGATAAATTATAATTAGAGGCCTAAATATTTTTAAGCAAATGGTGAGAAGTAAGTTTTATTATAAAAAGAAAATAAAAACCGGCACGGTCTTTCTGTTATACCAGCTTATTTAATATTTAGTGTGTATATAAATTCTTTTATGTCTATATATTTAGTAGGTGTATATGTGCATACGAAAGCAACTGTTTTTTATATTTAACGCAGGCATCTTCTCGAAGAACTTATTTACTTAATTGTATATTTCATTTGGAGTGCTTAAGCACACTAGCATGTTTGAACAGTCTGTTCTGTGTTCATTCTTAGCTAAATATTTCTGACATGAAATGTGCTGCGTATTCTTAATCAGCCTCATTAGTTTGTTTAATGTTAGTGCGTGTAGTTAGTCTCCTTGCCAAATTGCCAAGAACTAATTTTTTTAATTATAAATTACACATTACATAAAATATATTTAAGAAGTTTTGTTTTCCTTATTGTTCAAAGACTGCAAAAGGTGTAATCAATATGGGACTAATCTCTGCATTAGAAGGTACGCGTTGAAATTTCCTCAAGAATTTGATAATATTTTGGCAGAATTTCAAAATATTTCAGCGATTGATTGATCTCCTCACGGAGCTTTAATCGGATGCGAACGAATCAAACTTAAATACAAGCAAGGTTTCTGAGAAAAAAATACAAGACAAGGATAATTTCCATACTAGTAACAATAATAAATTCAAGAATTCAAGCATAATTGATTTGTATGTGTACTATTTTAGTCAGTTTGAGTACTAACAATATGGGTTAGCTTTTGATTTTCTCTGTGCCCCAATGCTAAGCGAAGTCTAAGATGTTATTCGAGCTTAAGCCAGTCTTACAAAAAATATAATATTGCTTAAGTTTCGTTTTTAAGAAGTTTTCTTTAAGAGAACTCATCGTCCAACCGATCGTTCCTATATTAGCTTAATGGCATACTGACCCCATTCCGTCCTGCTCAGACATATGGAACTACTTTGCATACAAACTGATGGATGTTACGGCGGCTATGCCAATGATTTTGATCAAGGATATTTATAATTAATGGGTCGGAGCCCGGAGATTTGGATAGATAGATTCGCCAGCTATATCATACATCATATCATATACTGTGCACTAAGGGGGAGATGGCGCCTTCAGTAGTGCAATGAAAATGGAACATTAATTGTTTTCCAATCTGTTGCAGGACGTTCCAGCAAGCATGCTTTTGCCTCAATGATTGTAGGCTTGATCGTTGGCTTCTTCCTAGCAGTGCTTTTCATTCACTCGACCACGCCGGAACGTGACGACTACGTGCCGTACTATCGATATGGCCAGGTTGTGGGCACACACCATCATGTGTACAAGAACACCAGCATTGCGGAGAAGCTGTACAGCGAGGTGCGCATTCTCTGCTGGATAATGACGAATCCCGCCAACCATCAGACGAAGGCGCGCCACGTGAAGCGCACCTGGGGCAAGCGGTGCAATAAGTTGATTTTTATGAGCTCAGCCAAGGATGAGGAGCTGGATGCCGTGGCGCTGCCCATCGGCGAGGGACGCAACAATCTGTGGGGGAAAACAAAGGAAGCATTTAAGTACATCTACGAGCATCACATGAACGATGCAGACTGGTTCCTCAAAGCAGACGATGACACCTACACGATTGTAGAGAATTTGCGCTATATGCTATATCCCTACAATCCCGACACGCCCGTCTATTTTGGCTGCAAGTTCAAACCGTTTGTTAAGCAAGGCTTTATGTCCGGTGGAGCTGGCTATGTTCTTAGTCGCGAGGCTGTGCGACGCTTTGTGGTTGAAGCTATTCCCAATCCGAAACTGTGCAAAGCCAACAACACTGGCGGCGAAGATGTGGAAATAGGCAAGTGCTTGGAGAACGTTAAAGTTCTTGCGGGCGACTCCCGAGATGTCAATGGGCGTGGTCGCTTCTTTCCTTTTGTGCCGGAGGATCACGTGATACCCTTGCATACGAACAAGACTGAATGGTACTGGGGCTACATCTATTATAAAACCTATGAGGTGAGTTCTTTCAAATTCTAACACCCTTTAACAAAGTGGGATAGCGTTTTCAGTTTGAAATTAATTTAATTAAAAAAGTAATTAATTAATAGCAATAAAAACAGAAGATAATCCGGTTAAATCAATAAACTTTTATCAATGTTTTGAAATATTTTGTCTTTTACAAAAAATAATAATAAGTAATTCGATATTAAAAAAAAAAACTTAAAGCATTAATATTATCACTTTTATATTAATAGAATTTTGGTCTTAATTCTGCCGGTCTTTATTACAGGGTCTGGACTGTTGTTCGGACAATGCCATCTCATTTCATTATGTCTCACCCAATCAAATGTATGTGCTGGACTATTTAATATATCATCTGAGGCCATATGGCATCGTGTATACGGCAGATGCGCTACCCAAGAAGCTGGGCCTGGGTGAACTGATGCCAACTCCCAAAGAGCCCAAGCAGTAAAATGAACAAGCGCAAGAGGAACCAGAGACATCATATACAGATGAGACGCAATAGGACGCGCAGTAACCGATCACTTTAATTGTAAATAGATCATGTGTAAACATCTTACGATGCAGAAAGCAGCTAGTTTAACGTATATACTTTGCCCCCAAGAGCCATCTTGGCTAAAAAGTTGTTAAATTGAAATTTTATTATATTGAAAATCTCGTTTTACTCGATAGAAATTATTTTTAAAATAACGTGTTATTATAAGATCCTTATTTTGGCTTTGATCGCTTATGACTCATATAGCTGCCACAGAAACACTCTTTCGAATAATTAGTTTTCATATTAAAAAAAATAGTTTTCTTACTAAGTTTGGTCGCAATAAACTCACAAAATATGGGTTTCTCATTTTTGTATTTCGCTGAAGGAAGATAATTGTGATAATGTAACTCCGACCCGGGAATTGCGGGAAGACAGTCTTAACTGAAATCGAATATTTTCCCACATTGCCCTGCAAACGTCACCACTTTTTTGCATTCTCACTAGTCTTGTAGTGTCTGCTTAGTGATTGTAGACAATCTGCTTGCCTTCAACTAAATCAATCAGCAGCGCAATATCGACTGGCAGTCACTCCTTAAATTTTTCCATAATAACCCTAGCGAAGAGTCTGGCAATATCGAATATTTTAACATTTTGCCAGTAAAAACAAACCTATAGTGATATTATCAACTAACTTAGAAATGAGGAGAGA
Source organism: Drosophila macrothrix (assembly GCA_035042055.1). Lineage (NCBI taxonomy): Eukaryota > Metazoa > Arthropoda > Insecta > Diptera > Drosophilidae > Drosophila > Drosophila macrothrix. The sequence goes on from JAWNLX010000604.1 coordinate 12,310, forward strand.
CAGAGGCGGCAACAGAGCTGGTCAGAGGCAGTAGGACTCCGACAAGCCAAATGTCTCCTTGGTGGTTATAATCTTGGGAATTTCAGAAACATAAAAGACTGAGGTCTCCCAACAACCCAACAAAGATCCTCACATTCGTGCGGGAACGAGGGCTGATGGAAGAGCTATGGGCTCAGAAGGGGGCAGCTCATTTCCTAAAGCATTTCGAAAATAAGATAAATTACAAATAAAATAATATTTTAATTTAACGGCTTAATAAAAAGAAACCCATTTCGTAGTTATAAGTGACCAAAGCCGAAATATGGATGTATACCAAGCTCATCAAGATAACTTTAAGCTGATTAATGCTGATCAAGACAGAATAATACATTTAGCTAATTTTTAGCTTAAAATTAACACAGAGCAAAAATGGTCAAACACGCAGGCTGGAGTGTATTAACACTTGAAATTAAATGTACAAGTTAAGTAAATAAATTATTCGACAACAATATAACAAACAGTTGCTTCCGGATACATATGCACATATATATATCTACATGAAATTATGTACACAATAAAGAACAATTAAGCTGGTAGAAGATAAGAGCGTACACCAGGTGCACAGGCAATAAAACTTTGTGGTTTTTATTTTCTTTTTACAATGCATTTACCTGTGACCTACTGCCTTTTCTCGTGCATATGTTCGTGCTTGCCTTGACTAGCCAGCTCCAGCACATGGCCATATCGATAGTACGGCACGTAGTCGGCACGTTCCGGCGTGGACGAGTAAATGAAAAGCGCTGCCAGGACGAAGCGATGAATAAAAATCAGTTTGATTTCCTTTCCATATGATATACATATGTATATATATATTTCGATTTCATGCTAAGCTTGCCGATCTGTCTATATCTCCGGGCTCCGACCCATTAAGTATAAAAATTCTTGATCAGCATTACTAGCCTAGCCGATGTACCCACTGGTCTGGTCTGGTCTGCTTCTATGCTAAACGGTCCCTCAGTTCTAGAGCTATATTGATAAGGGTATGCATCCGACTTTTTGATGCAGGCACTAGCTGCCATACGATCGGTTGAAAAATGAGTTCTTGTAAAAAAACTTTTTCCAAACCAACCTTTACCAATATGTTCCTAAAATTTGTTCTTTTTTGAAAGACCAAATGTATTGTTAACTCGGAGGAAATTGTTGTTAATTGTGTGAGCGGAATCCAAGGTTTGCAGTGGCTTGGGGCCTGGTAGCTCATGCCAGGAAGTGGGAGGGGGTTGATGCTACAATCCCAAAACTCCTTTCCTATCATAATTTTATTTATTTTGAGTCCCTTTAATTGGAGTCTACTTGTCCCTATAAAGCGCTCTTTACACATCCATCCATTTGGACTTCCTGCGTTGAATTTTTTTGTTTTTAAAAAGCACCCAGAAGAAAATTTTGTCGTTCACATTAACTGATATATCGAATCATTTTAGTAAATTTCTCAGAGTTATTCATAAATTTCATCATTTATTACTAAAAAAAATTTAATATAATGATATTTCTGACTAAAACTAATCCAATTGAGTTTTTTTAAATTGATAAACATTTTTTTAATTATATTTAATATTATACAGTTCCAATTATTTTAACTTTTTTATTTATTTTATTTGAATATATTTGTTTGTGGGTTGCCAATTATTTTGTCTATGTTCTAAGCTAATCAGCGCTGGTGCAATTAATTTTAATGTAGCATAGTTTTTCTTAGGTGGGGTATGTTCAACAAGTGTGGTTACTAACAATTCTTTCCTATTGCCTACTTTAAGGCAACTCCAAATTAATCTACGGCCAACAAGTCAAAAAAAGCGTCGAGTGTTGCAAGTGTATGGTGAAAAAGTCCAATGTTAATAATGCATATGCTGATAAAGAAAATTTTAACTTCCTTTAATATTATAATATTCTTTTTTAATATATATACATAGGTATATATATATTCGTATGTATGAATATATTTAATTGTCTATGTGTATACATTTTTTTTCTTGTTCTCATTCTTTTCATTTAGTAAGCGGATTATGGCTTTATTTATCAAAAAATGTTTCAAAAAAATTATTTTGTTCCGCAGATTAATTGATATATAAATATATATTTTCTAATTTATATTTTGTTTTGGTTTGTTTTTTTTTCTCTTTTGTTTTACTGCATAATTAAAGATGGTAAGGTGGGAACTTAACAGCCACCTTTTGTTAGAATAACTCGACCATGACACAAATTACCAGTAAAATAAATTTCGTAACTTACTTGAACATTCAGCGATGACAGGCGTTTTAACGTTGATGATAAAATAACACATAAGAGAAGTTGATTTTGTTTTTGTTGGTTTTGGGTAATTTGTTTCTCTTTTTTTTTCAAATACACAAATACTCACAGCACCTTCAGTTATGCAGGGAAGTGCACATTGTTGAAGGATAGATATTCATTTGATGTGTAAATTAATTAATTATTAATAATATTGTTATAAGTTATACAGTGAATCAATGAATATTGTTCTGCTAAGGCTTATGCTGCTGGTAGATCTGTTAACTGGCGTTGCCACCCAACAGCACTGTAATCCCATTGTAACTACTCGATACATATATATGTGGGTATATGTATAATATATGTATATACATATAATTACTTCTTTTTTGAATCATTTAATTATTTCACAAGTAACCAGCAAACTGCTGTGTACACAAAAACACCACAAAATTAAGAGCACCGAGCACCATTTTCATAAATTAATTTGTTTGCACAACTGTCAAACTTTTGTAACAATTTGTACCTTTTTGTGAGCGGCTTGCTATTCATTATCTCTTGAGCTACCTCATGTGAACGTATCGTCAGCAGTAAATAAAAGTGGTCCTTATTGTTATCTCCAATAATTAACAATAAGCTGCATATCTCTAATTTTGAGTTTAGTTTAAATGTGTTTGCATAAATTTGATCAAATACATATAAAAGAAAAATGTATACCGAAGACTTTATATCCTTTCGGACGGAAGTTACTAGATTAAAACATTATGTGTTAATATTGAATTCAATCCCAAAAAATAGTTTTTCATTTGTAAGTTGATTTATATAAGGTTGTCGGAAACACACAATGTTTTAAAACAAAATGATTTGTTACAAGTAGAAATCCAAATATCAACGCTCCAATTTTTCAAATTTGTTGTAGATATTTCAACTCAAATATATAATATAAAATATTATCTCAACATAAAATAATACAGCTTTGTTGCCACTGTTTCTGACAAATGGGAGGCTTAACGCCCTCTTATGTCAATTATTTATGCTGAAAATAAAATGGCGTACCATCCTGAAAACACAGAAGTTTTCTATACTTGTGTCTCACCATATATATATAAAAATTTATGTACTTTAAGTAAAATTTTTATTATTAGATTCGGATTACGCAGCGGATGCAGACGAAGACGAAGACAATTGGATTGTTGACGAAGCCATAAAACTTATTTAATTACTCAAAAAAGAATACTAAAACAGTGCTTTATCTTGAGCTTTGGCTTATTATTTTTTTTTTATTATTGAATTATTTAAGAAATAAAGATAAAATTCAACATCATTTAAAATAGCCATCTTTTAAAACACGAAATAAATAATAAACATTGTTTACCCTGGTAAGATAGTGTAATAAGACAAAGTCTCTTTTCTGTTTGAACAATTGTCTCCTCATGCAGCTAGCAGCATGCATCGACTTTTACACATATATTCCACAATTCATATTTTGAAAGTTCAGTCGATTCGATAGCGTGAAGTACTTTGTGTCGGTTACAGTTAACTTCATGTTAATTAAAACCAATAAAGAACCATCCAATTTATAATAATCATAATAAATAATTATAAATTACATATTGCACAAAACATATTTAAGAAGTCTTGTTTTCCTTATTTTTCAGTGTAAAAGTGCAAGAAGTGCAAAAAGTGTAATCAATATGGCACTAAACTCTTTTTTAGAAGGTACGCGTAGATACTTCCTCGAGAATTTAAAAATATTTTGGCAGAGTTTCAAAATCTTTCAACGAGAGCTTTAAGAAAACGCTTGTTATTCACGCGTATGACTGGCTACATCAGGGGTTTTTGTGTGACCGCAAGATAAGAATACAAGACAAGGATAATTTCCATACTAGTAAAAATATTAAATTGAAGAATTCAAGATTAATTTAACAGTGTATGATTTTCGTCAGTTTGAGTACTAATAATATGGGGGAGCTTTTGTTTTTCTGTGTGTCCCAATGCTAAGCGAAGTCGAAGATGTTATTCGAGCTTGAGCTGGTCTTACAAAAAATATCATATTGGAGGAGAGATGACTGCCTCATTAAGGATAACATAAGTTTTCCTATCTGTTGCAGGACATTTTGAGCGTTATTTTGTCTCACTGTACGTCGGCCTAATCATTGGTTTCTTCCTGGCTGCGCTTTTCATGTACTCGTCCTCGCCGGAACGTGACGACTTCGTGCCATACTATCGATATGGTCTGGATGTGGGCACACACGATCATGTGCACGAGAACACCAGCATTGCGGAGAAGCTGTACAGCGAGGTGCGCATTCTCTGCTGGATAATGACGAATCCCGCCAACCATCAGAAGAAAGCGCGCCACGTGAAGCGCACCTGGGGCAAGCGGTGCAATAAGTTGATCTTCATGAGCTCAGCCAAGGATGAGGAGCTGGATGCCGTGGCGCTGCCCATCGGCGAGGGACGCAACAATCTGTGGGGGAAAACAAAGGAAGCATATAAGTACATCTACGAGCATCACATGAACGATGCAGACTGGTTCCTCAAAGCAGACGATGACACCTACACGATTGTAGAGAATTTGCGCTATATGCTATATCCCTACAATCCCGACACGCCCGTCTATTTTGGCTGCAAATTCAAGCCGTTTGTCAAACCAGGCTACATGTCCGGTGGAGCTGGTTATGTGCTTAGCCGCGAGGCTGTGCGTCGCTTTGTGGTCGAAGCTATTCCCAATCCAAAACTGTGCAAGAAAGACAAAACTGGCACCGAAGATGTGGAAATGGGCAAGTGCTTGGAGAACGTTAAAGTTCTGGCGGGCGATTCCCAAAATGCCAATGGGCGTGGTCGCTTCTTTCGTTTTGTGCCGGAACATCAATTGATCGCGCATTTGGACATGGAATTCTGGTACTGGAAGTACATCTATCAGAAAACCGATGAGGCGAGTTTTTTCAAATTCTAATTGTAGGCAGTAAAAATATAAATAATAAAATAAGAGAATTCGATTCCGAAATGTTTTCTTTAACAAATAATAATAAATTATATTTTTAATTCGAATGCAACTTTTCCGATCTTCATTACAGGGTCTGGACTGCTGTTCGGACAATGCCATCTCATTTCATGATATCTCACCCAATCAAATGTATGTGCTAGACTATTTAATATATCATCTGAGGCCATACGGAATCGTGAATACGCCAGGTGCGCTACCCAACAAGCTGGGTCTGGGTGAACTGATGACAACTGTCAAAGAACCGAAAGAGCAAAATGAGCAAAAGGAGCCAGAGATATCATACACTGCCGCAACTCAAAAGGGCACGCAGTAATTGCTAGTCACTGCTTGTCACTTGTCATTGCTTGTACATAAAAATCTAAAACGTCTAAAGCAGTTCAAATACAATTAAAACGCTGATCAAGCGTATCGCCGCTTGAAAAGAAATCCATATAGATTTCCATACTGTTTTCAGTTACTAAATATTCACAATAAGAACGGTTTATTTAGGTGACCAGAATTGGATTAACCAAAATTATCCCATAACACTCAACTATTTAAGATTTATATATTGTTCTGTTCAAGCAGTTCATGTCCTAAAGCATTTCGAAAATAAGATAAATTAAAAATATAATCATTTTTTTATTTAACTGCTCAACAAATAGAAATCCATATTATATATAAATTAGCACTTAATTGCCTAAAGAGACTTAAAGTTAATCCAAGCAAAGTTAACATATATATATATATAGCCAACCAGCTGTCAAATTCATATTATCTCTTTCGTAAGACTAGCTAGGAAATGTAGACGCTCACCTTCGAATTTTATAGATTTTAGTCTCATGTTGGTTATGCTTTTCGTTGGTATAATTGATAATTAAAAAGTTTGTTTTAATTTGGATTTATGAATTATTCATTTCTTAATAGAATATTATTATACATTTTAATGGACTAAATTATTATACAATATTATTTTAAATGATTGCCTTAATATTTACCCTTAACCGACACAATGTATTTCGCGCTATCAAATTGACTGAACTCACAAATTATGAACTATTGAAACCTTGGGAAACAATAAAGATTCTATAATGTATATATTTTCTTTTTTGTATAGAAATTTATTTAATTTTTTGTAGCATATATAAAGGAGAAACAAGTAAGAAAGCTCTCAAGCTGAAAGCTCGTCTAGGGGAACTCAGCTGTTACATATATTTTTTCATTTTGGACTATAACTATCTTATCCGATCTGATAAAATTTTTACAATTAATCGATAATATGTCAAGATATATTATTATATTATAAATTGGATATATTATTTATTATTATAATTGTTGTTTCTTATTATGAAATTATATTTATTATGCGCGTGTACGTCTTTACTTGTTGAAGAATTGAGAGCAACTTTTTTGAACGAAGGAAAAATACAACGCCGAAAGAAGAAAGACAATTCATGTGTAACCATATCCTCGATACTAATCGATATAGCGATACTTAAGTATTAATCGTTGTTGCGATATTCAAACGTATTTCAACACTCTCTCTCAATGATGACATACTTAACTAAATACAAAGATTAATAATAATTCATTTCAAAAATACATTTCACATGTTGTTCTTTTGTAAATTCTTGGTTAATACATCAGACATCTGGAGATTCCTATTCAACGCCGGAATCTCGTTCTCGAGACGCGACTTCAGTGACGTTAGCTCGTCCAACTGCTTCTTGTTCACCTCCTTCTCGGTTATTAGCAGCTTGGCGAGACTCTCGCGCTCCGCTTGCAGGCGCTTGAACTCCTCGGGATTCCTGTTGCTCTTCTCGACGAGAGCATTGGCACGCTGACGCCACTTGATGGCCTCAGTGCGCAGCGAGGTGTTCTCCACATTCAGCTCCTCGATCTTTGAGGTCAGCTCCTTGTTGCCGCACTGCAGCGGGAACAGCTCCTTTTCTACGCTGCTGATGCGCTCCGTGAACTCTGCAACGCGTTTTGTCAGCGCATTGCTCTCCTGGTAGCCGTCTTTGCCAATTTTTACCCCAGATACCAATTTACAGCCTATGGCTCTCTTGCCCTCTGGCAAATCTACGAGTTCCCAGGTATTATTTGCTTCAAGTGCTTGACTTTTCTTCTTTATTGATGCTGACCATTCTCTACTCATTTTTAAATCAATAGCATCGCCTACACTTGCGGGGATTGGCACATCCTCTGCTCTTAACATATTAAGAGTATTAAATACCTTCCTGGGACGGACCGGCTTACCAGTCCTTAACTTTTGTGGACGACCTGGTCCTCGAACTTCACATGATTCGGGTGACTCCACTTCATTGCTTTGCGCACAGTCTTCGGTCTCGTTACCTTCATTACTTGGATTGTCTGACTCAATACCTGCTTCTGCCAGCATTTCTTCATTGCCGCATTCTACACTGGCTGTTTGAGCCTGCTGATTTGATAGCACACATCCATCAAATAACGCTATATCTCTGTTATCTCTATTGTCCCTCACAGATTCTACAAAATCTTTTTCCAAGAATATGACATCTCTGCTTTCAATCACCTTTTCGGATTCTGGACAATACAGCCGATACGCTTTTGCTGTTAACGAATAACCTATCATTATATACTCGCTGCCCTTTGGCCTGATCTTCTTTTTGTGCCACTTATTGAGTGCAGTCACCCTTGAGCCGAATATTCTTAAATGTGAGACGGTTGGCTTTTTACCGGTCCACATCTCATAGGGCGTCTTGTCTATCAACGTTTTTCTCTCCGACCTATTGCGCAAATAGGCAGCAGTCTGTACTGCCTCTCCCCATAGGGTCTCTTTCGCACCAGAATATATCAACATACTCCTGGCCATCTCAACTACCGTGCGATTTGCGCGTTCTGCAACGCCGTTCTGTTGCGGGGTATATGGTACCGTCAGCTCTTTTTATGCCGTTTTCCGATAAGAATTAATTGAATTCACGACCCACGTACTCACGACCGTTATCGCTACGGATTGCGTTTAGCTTTTTACCGCATTGTCTTTCGGCTAACACTACAAAGTGTTTGAACGCATTTAGTATTTGGTCCCGCGACTTCAAGAAATACACAAAAATATAACGCGAATAATCGTCGATAAATGTCGCAAAGTACCGTGCCCCTCCGGCAGGTATCGTATTTACTGGTCCACATATGTCTGTATGCACAAGACTTAACACTTCTTTTGCGCGACTCTCAGATGCCCTTGGAAACGATCCAACGCATATTTTGCTTTTCGCGCAAGTTTCGCACACATCGCCTTTCAAGTCCATGTTTTTCTTGATCGATTTCAAACCGTGCACGATCTCATTCCTTGCCGTTTTATTTAAACTTGCCATATTAAGATGACCAAGACGATTATGCCATTTCCATAATTCACTGCAGCTTGCATTTAAGTACATACATTTTTCCATATTCACATCAATCGTAAATAGGTCACTACACTTAGTAGCCTGCATTATTGTCACATTTTGAGTGTCTTTTATTATGGCTCTCTCTCTCTCTAAACACCACTTTATACCCTTTTGCCACGGCTTTTGAAACAGATATAAAGTTTGTTTGTAATTCTCTAACGTACAAAACGTTTTTTAGTTCGATGCAAAAATTTCCCGAATTTACACACACAGTACCAATGCCGTCGGATCTTATGAAATTTTCGCCCGCGAGAAGAATTTTTTCATTGTGCTCTTTAAAGTCAACAAACCACGATTTATCACAGCAGTGGCGCCACTGTCCACATCGATTTTGTCACTTTACTGTTACTCTGCACACTCGCGAGTATAGCGAACGATCGTTTTACGTCGTTGCTTTTTTCCATTCCTTTGTCATTTATTCTTCCTTTGCACTGCGCAATAAAATGACCTACACGGCCGCATCTATGACACTTTTTGGCATGCATAGCACCGTTATTTTCTTGCACTTTTGCTAGCTCTGTTTTTTGTACGCGACACAAACGCTTGCTGTACACTGTTGTGGGCTTCTTCGTTGCTTATTTTTTGTCTCTCTCCTTCTCCAATAATTTTGATTTTAAGGTCAGACAATAATGGCAACTGTTCTCGCGTTTCGATCGCGACGACAACATTTTTGAAACTTTTTCCAAGTCCCGACAGCAACAAAATTGTCAAAATGTCTTCAGAAATTTCCATATCAATTTCCCTTAGCTTGTCCACTATATCGGAAAACTCATTTATGTAGTTTTGCACAGCCGAATTCTCTGACAAGCTTAACCGAAGCAATTTTCGAAACAACGTAATTTTTTTGGCAGGTCCACGCGGCTGATACACACCGGCGAGCTTATCCCAAGCTTCTTTTGCCGAAACACAGTTCTTTATGTGACTTATCTGTGACGCTTTTACATCCAGCAGTATACTTGCTAATGCCTTTTCGTCACGCGTATCAAACTCAGCTTTTTCAGCCGAAGTTGCACTCTCCGATTTCACAATTCTTCCGCTAACAATTGGCCATAAGTCATTATGCACCAGCACACTTTTCATATGCACCGACCACACCGCATAGTTTTCGCCATCCAACTTTTCGATGGCATATAATCCTTGTCCACTCATGTTTATTAAATTATTATTTTAGCACATAGCAATTAAGAATAACAAACACTACTCTTCATGGCCCTGGGCCCATAACCTGTTGTAAATGGCGTGGAAAAAATTAAGAGTTCAACGCAGTTTCTTATTATGAAATTATATTTATTATGCGCGTGTACGTCTTTACTTGTTGAAGAATTGAGAGCAACTTTTTTGAACTAAGGAAAAATACAACGCCGAAAGAAGAAAGACACTTCATGTGTGATCATATCTTCGATACTAATCGATATAGCGATACTTAAGTATTAATCGTTGTTGCAATATTCAAACATATTTCAACAATAATATATGTATATATAATCGGGAGCAGTAATCGAAAAATAAAATAATTCCTACTAATACTTACTCGAATCCATATTTAACAAACAAAAAAAGCAGTGCCAACTTTCAAGCAGTTCAATTACAATTATATAGTGGTCTAAGCGTGGTATACACTGCTTGAAAAGCAGTTCAAATGCGATTTCCAAATAGTTATTAATTAGTTCAGAATAAACATCTTCGCACGATAGAACCAATAATAAATTTAAATGGATAAATTTGAAATTTTAATCATTTCAATATTTGTTTTTGAAAACGTATAATTTAGTCTCATCCCCTAAAATTCAATAATTTTAGATTTAAAAAATCATGCATTAAAAAAATCTGTTAAGATTAATAAAATAATATTTAATTTAACTTAAATGTTCAACAAACAGAAACCCAATTAGAGATCGTAAAGCTTTTAAAAATAAACAAAAAAAATAAAATAAAAAATTAAAAACCCTTCTTATTCCATTTGTAATACACTATTTTATTATATTTTATTAAATACATTAGGAGTAAATAGTAGAGTGTGATACATTTCTTAGAATCAATGCCGATGTATATAAGTATATATAACATAATAAAGCTTATCGAAAGAACTATGTCAGTATACAATTTATTGCTAACTAAATGGGCTACAATGTATGTTTCTTGAATATCTTTAAATTATTTATCGCTGTCTTAAGAGCTAATCATGTGCCATATGTATGATGAGTACCTATTTAAATATTATTTCTTATTATTATATTAATTATTATTATTATTTGTATTATGCACAATAATTGCGCAGACTTCCATGCAAACTAAACTAACAGCAATCAAATAATCTGTTTTGTTTCTTTTTTTGGTATTTTGTACAAAAGAGTCGGAGCTCAAGAGCATTTGTAACCGTAACCTGAGAGAAATAAACTAACACAAGAGACAACAAATTATATGGGAATGGCAAATTATGTATCTTAAACTAGTTGCGGTCTACTCCGCTCGGTATTTACACGCGATCTATTTACAATCATAGTGACCAGCAATTACTGCGTGCCCTTTTGCGTTTGAACAGTATCTGATGTCTCTGGCTCATTTTGCTCCTTGGGCTCTTTGGGAGTCGGCATTAGTTCACCTAGGCCGAGCTTATTGGGTAGCGCATCTGGCGTATTCACGATTCCGTATGGCCTCAGATGATATATTAAATAGTCCAGCACATACATTTGATTTGGTGAGACATAATGAAATGAGATGGCATTGTCCGAACAGCAGTCCAGTCCCTGTAATAATAATCGGAAAATAGTTGCATTAGAATTAAGTGAGAGAAATCTATCAAATTTTTAGCTGATTTTGTAAAATAAAAATTGTTTGTGTTGGTTGTTAGAATTTGAAAGAACCCACCTCATCGGTTTTGTAATAGATGTACTGCCAGTACCAGAATTTCTTGTCCGTATGCGAAGGTATCAAGTGGTGCTCCGGCACAAAAGGAAAGAAGCGACCGCGCCTGTTGGCATCTCGGGAATCGCCCGCCAGAACTTTAACGTTCTCCAAGCACTTGCCCATTTCCACATCTTCGGCGCCAGTGTTGTCTTTCTTGCACAGTTTCGGATTTGAAATAGCTTCGACCACAAAGCGACGCACAGCCTCGCGACTAAGAACATAACCAGCTCCACCGGACATGTAGCCTTGCTTGACATACGGCTTGAATTTGCAGCCAAAATAGACGGGCGTGTCGGGATTGTAGGGATATAGCATATAGCGCAAATTCTCTACAATCGTGTAGGTGTCATCATCTGCTTTGAGGAACCAGTCTGCATCGTTCATGTGATGCTCGTAGATGTACTTATATGCTTCCTTTGTTTTTCCCCACAGATTGTTGCGTCCCTCGCCGATGGGCAGCGCCACGGCATCCAGCTCCTCATCCTTGGCTGAGCTCATGAAGATCAACTTATTGCACCGCTTGCCCCAGGTGCGCTTCACGTGGCGCGCTTTCTTCTGATGGTTGGCGGGATTCGTCATTATCCAGCAGAGAATGCGCACCTCGCTGGACAGCTTCTCCGCAATACTGGTGTTTTCGTGCACATGATCGTGTGTGCCCACATCCTGCTCTGGACCGGCTAGCTCCAGCATGTCGTGACTGTGATGTGCATCGTTGACATCGCCATGTCGATGACCATCGTACGGCACGTACTCGGCACGTTCCGGTGTGGATGAGTAGACGAAAAGCTCGGCGAGGCAGAAGCCAACGATTAGGCCGACAATCAGTGAGACAAAAGAGCGCTTGTTGGAACGTCCTGCAAGAAATAGGAAACAATATCAATTTGATTTCTTTTGAGGAAGCATTCAATGAAATGTTTTTTATAACCCTCAAATGATATACCCTCATATATATTTATATATACTTATTCATACATTTAGTAAATGTGTTCGAATTAGGCGAATTGAACCACTGTCTATTAATATATTTTCTTTCCTATTGTGTCTGATATTTTACTGACCGTAACTCACCTTCGTTAAGTAAGGATCGTCCTAGCAGGCTATTGGCAGTCATTTGGCTTATTGGTAAATAGGAGTTTGGGGATTTGGTGTACGGTAATCTCAATACTAGGCTCCTACTCTTTGGGTTTTATGGGCCTCAGTCCTCTTTGGTTGCGTTACGTAGGGTGAGCTCCTATTTGCTGTTCGCATTACATCTTCTGCAAGAAAAACAAGAAATAAGTATGCATGTACATAAATAATAAATTGAAATTATTATGTTCTCATTTTCAACGCAGTCACGCACAGCATAGTCAGTCTTCAAGTCTGCAATTCTACAATTCACCGAGTCTTCTGCACTCGTCTGTCTTTCAATTACAAGTGTCATCTATGTAAATGAGAATTGTACGACGGGGCGATGATCGCTTCAACTCTGTTGTTAAATATGCGAAAACGTGACAATTGAAACATTTGGCAGACGTTCAATCAAACTAAGCTCAGATGCGACGCTTTTCTTATTTGCACACTTTTTTCCATTTTTATTATGGTTTATTCTTTTTGACTCATTTTCTTATTTTAATGCATTCTATAATGTGCTGTTGTTGTTATCAATTAATTATCAATGGCACGTGTGTTTCGTTTGTTTACATGTACCTATACTGGGTCAACATAATTCTTTATATTTATATATTTTTTTGACGGTCACGTCACGACTCGTGTTCGTTTAGTTAGTCAACTTTAATGCTTTGACCTAAGCGTGTTTGAGATCACATTAAAAAATGATAATTGACGGAGAGTACGATTGGATTTTAATTAAAATAATTTATTGTATTGGTTAAAACTTTAATTGAGCATTTGATGCCCACAGGCATCGGCTTGCACGATTCGCCAACGATCGGCAACTGAGCCCACTGTGCACATACGCAAAGCTTCTTAAGGCAACAATCAACACATGCTTTTGTTGCAATTGTTGTAGCTGTGTTATTGCTGAGCCCAAATGGAAATAAAGTTGGTAAAACTTACAGCACGACTCGTTATCATTCGCTATTTAAGTTAAACATATGGTTTTCTTTATGAGTTTTTTTTTCAGTTTTCATACAATGCAAGTAATCTAAATGAACTAAGTTCGCAGCCGAAATTAACCATTTCAGCTTATCAATATATTTTTGGGCATATCAGTATATATATATATATTTTTTTTTTACGTTTTTACTGCCCATTTATTTTTTTGATTGGCGTGAAAGTAGTAATATAATAATTATTCGATTTTTTTTTGCTAGAATTGAGAGTTTCATTAAAAAAGTTAATTAAATATTATCTATTAACTATAAATCTACTAGGTTATATTGAATATTTTCTTGTTGTATATAAATTTTTGTTAACACTTGGTTACATCTATTAAAATAGAAGAAATTGTGTTAAATGACATTCTGGATCCCAAATTCTTTAAATTGGTAAAAATGGACGAGATCGCTTATTTCCCTATCTGACTAAACACCATAAAATACCATCATAAAAAACGAATTGTTGGTATTACAAATATATACAAATATATATATATATATATATATGTTGATAAGATATTATATGGTATAATTAACAATTGTATTATCTTGAATGTTGATGAGACAATGCCATATCAATTCACTGTTTTAATCACCAAAAGATTGTGCAAACGTTTGGGTGAGTTTTTGCCGCTGACAAAGGATTCCTCCTTGCCAAAACGAATGAGAATGATAAGGACACTTTAACGAAATAGTCGAAAACCAATACTGGTCATGTGTTGAAATCGTTTAGCTGTCAAATTCAAATATGTAGTTATTGCAATTGTGCCACAGGTCACTGGAGGCACCGGGCTCAACTGGGCGACTTCATTTAAATGTTCCGGCAATTTGTATTGCAATTGCAAATTAATTAAATATAGACATTGACTACAACTTTTGTTGTCTGCCCAGTTTCCGTAGTTTCCACGGCACGAAATGCGTGTCACGGCAATTATTTTGCTGAAAACCGTTTTGCATTTGAAAAGCATTGCAATTAAGAGTAAATTACATAAATTGCTTATCACTGACTCACTTTGCTAAGCCAAACCTGGACAAACCCGTAAATGTTGCAGTGCACTATTAGCAATAACAAATGAAAATTTTTTTTTTTAAAAATTCCATATTTAGCTGAACAATCTGTTCAAGCTGAAATTATATATAATATCTGCAGTTTCTAAAGAACAAATTGAAACTTTTTGTCTGGATACACACGAAAATAAAATCATTTTTCAGCGTGTTTCTAATTTATTACATTTCGCTCCCAATAATTCTGGCCTAATTATTTTCTATAATTGATCTATCAAGTCGCTATTTATTATAATAGGTTTTAGGGCTTCAAGCATAATTAGTGCACATTTAGAAATCTAAAACAATTTTTTGCAAACTTTGTCATTTGATGCACAAAAGCTAAAGTTTTTATTTAAGGTATTGAAATTATACATCCTTGAATTTTATATAAATTGTCTTTTCATTTGTGGGAAAATAGTTGAATTATAAATTAAACTTAGTTTAAATGAATTTAGAGTTGAACATAGTTTAGCTTGTAATAAAGGGAATTTAAAAAGTCGAATATTTAAGTACTTAAAATAAATATGAACAAGGTAGATGTTTGCAAAACTGAAGCAGTTAATGGGAAATAAAATAAAGACTTGCTAGTTAATAAAGTTTTGCACTGTAAGGTTAATAGACTTAATGCGAAATAAAATAAACTAAAGATTATATTTTTTAAGTATCAATTTGTGTTCCAATAAACTCGCAATTTAAAAGAGTAATTATGCGAGGCGTAATAGATATTTTAAATATGTTTCAACGTAATAAACTGATTATCGCATGGAAAACAGATGTATCAATGGGCCCCCTGGGTCACAATACCGTGACATTTCATTCACAGTAGACAGATGGATGTTTTAAGCACGGTGGCACTGACAACAAACCAATTGTTCAATTGTTTTGTGTTTGACGCGCCGGTTAACCAATAAAATCGGCCACGCTTCACGATTCGGAGTAAAAAAAAGAATTTAATTATATTCTAGTATGTGTGCATTTGTGTGTGTGCTTTACTTTCAATTGTTTTGCTACCAGATAAAAGTAACAAAAATGTATATATACATACATATAAATAAATATAAATTATATATATATATATATATATATATATATATATGTATAATATAGTAATGTGCTGCAAGTGAATTGCCAGTAGAAAACCGCTGTTATCACGTCCTAGAGGAACTGACCATGGAAACTGTTATCATATGATTTAGTTATGTTTTTCTTTTTTCAGACATCCGCCTTGAAACAATTCGCTTGTGTGGCACTTAGTCTAACGGCACTCTTATCGAGCTGTAAAACATTACCTTGTCATAAGGAATTCGTTTTCAGCTATCTTCCAAGTAATTATATATAATTTGCTTTGTAGTAAAAATTGTTGCTTTTTTTCCTGCACTGTCAATATGGTTCATATTTATACTAAGAAAATAGTGTGGGACCTAATTATATCATCACTTTGACATTTTCGTCCAATAAAAAGGGCCCTTAAAAATAAATATTCGCATAAAAGTTTTCAGCATTTAACTAGCCAATTTGTTGGCAGCACTAGGATTTTTTCATTTTATCTATTCAGTTTCGTCGTATTGGCAGCAGAGATAACATGAACGTGAACTTATCACATGTTTTGGTTATCTTATGGGTAATTTGACAAGCATGTGTTCTAATTTGCAGCTGAACATTTAATTAATTTCTGACATGGAAACGATACGCAAGGAAAATTAAATTTTCATTTTATTTAGGCTTTGCAACGCTCAACAGATTATTAATCACATCTAGTAAAATTAGCATTTTTCCCATTGAATATTAATCATAGTGACTAATCGATGATAAAATGGGAAATAGCTGGAATGAGGCCGTTGGCTGTTAAAGGGTTGAGCAATTTCAGTTAAGAAGAACTATCGATTGAAAGAGTCGATGTATTTTTTTTGATTGCTTTGTTTGACAATCACCTCTCGTGGAATCTACAATAAACTACTCAAGGAAAATAATGGCTTTATCAATTCTATTATATTAAACAATACGTTGAAATTCTTTAGAGTTAAAGAGCTGTGAGAGTTATGAACTATGACATACACTGCTCACGAGCCCATTAATATATTCCTTCAATGTAATTCGTAATTTATTATATTTATAACTAGTAGCAGCTATAATTAGTATTTTAAATTCATTCAGTTTAAGGTATAAACGTGTATTTATATTTTAAGATTAACAATCTTGCATAAATTAATAGACTCAAAAGAGCAACCTCAAAGTAACTATTACATTAATAATATTGCAAGAATACCATAAAAGTTATAAATTGTACGTAATGATTGACACATGTTTTTTGCAGCTGCAATCAACAAAGTTTTAACTACAAATATTGAATTCTTCAAATAATACTTTTAATATACCATACTTCTATTACCGTAAAGCTAATATGTACATATATTAGTGATAAACATGTTTTAATGATTTGAATGAATATAAGGCTTCTGAAGTGGCCGCAAGACAAAATCGTCGAGAATGCCAATAGAGATGGGGGAGAGAGAGAGAGAAAGAGCGAACATGCTGTTTGTTGAATCAAGCTAATCATGTGCCTCAAGTGGCCAATTGGAACTTAATCATCGATCAACCAAACTCAAGTTTCATTTCATATTTGAATACAGCAACAATTGGGAGAATTGTATTTATCCCGTTGACGCCCTGCTCGAGAGAACTTTATCTGCAAAGAATTGCCTCTTAAGCGGATGCAAAACAATTGCAGCCGCTTATCAGTAAAGTTAAGCCAAGTCAGCCAAGTAATATAATCTAAGTGTGTATGAATACATGCATGTATATATATATATATATATATATATATATATATATATATATATATATGTGACAGTATATAAATATTTATATGTGCATCTAACTAACTCTGTAAAAATAAAACAACTACAACACTTAAGAATTTTCAGACGGTTGGGAGGGGAGTGGAGTGTTGAACACACATTTAAGGAATCACATTGAGACTCAGTGAACGAAGTGCGGCGGCAATTCACCCCTGCAGTGACAACAAGAGAGTGAGACAGAGAGAGAAATAGAGGGAGAGAGTGTATGCCGCCTATATCAACGGAAATGGCAACAGCATAAAGAGAGAGGAGAGAGAGAGAGAGAGAGAGCGCGAGTGAGAGAGCGAACAGTGGGCAAAGGGTAGCTGCCGCTGGAGCAAATTATAAATAACAACAACTATTAATCAAATACAACCACAACGAACTGTGAATGCACTTAAATACCCGAGTGGTTCATATTTACAATTATTGAGAAAAATACATTTCTGTTGACACTGTTTTGATAAGTACACAATATTATTATTATTATTATTATTACATATAAGTAAAGTATTATAAAACAGGCTAAATAAGAAAGTTCACTTTAGGCAATAAGAAATTGCTCGTTTGTTTCTCGCGGTGCTTCGCCGGTTTCCTCTTGGGTTTTATTGTGCACCAATTGAACAATCTTATTTTTTGTAATATGTATCAGAACTGTAATTTTATTTTAAAATGCGATTTATATGTGTCGTTTATATTTTATTGCATTCGCCAGACTTAATTTTGAATGTGTGATTTTGTACGCCACATTTATGCGCTTTATTTGGATCTTATGCATTTCTGTTTTGACATACTAAGCGAACTGGTAGCTGCGACCAGAGAATTAACGCTGACCAAAATATTTTTAATTGTTTTCGGTTTTATTTTGAATTTATTTATTTTTTGTTGTAAAAATTTTATTTTTTGCTGTATTTTGAGTTTATTACAGCATTTAGCGCTGCACTACGCTACTTACAATTGATTTTTAGCACAATAATTCGCATTTTGCTTTTGTTTTGCATTGTATTTGTTGTGGCGTTCTTTGTTTTTGTGGAGCAGGACGCTCCCTGGGGCAGCGACGCTCTTTTGTGTAGGATTTGTGGCGAATTAATTGACTTGGCATTAACGCGATACGTGTTGTATTTGTTGTATTAATAGTTGGGCATTTATATTATAACAGCAAAAAAAAAAAACAGTAGCAACAACAACAATAAACACTAACGCTGATATTATTTAATTGAAACAAATTATTTTTCCGAGCTCTCACAAGGGGTAACGCAAATGCGAATGCGAATGAGCGTGCGAGCCGTGCGAGCGGACGAGCAGACAAGCGCACGATGTGACAGCAAAACAACTACTACGGACAGCGCGCGAAATTTGCAACTGAGCGAGGAAGCAGCATTTTTAGAACTCATTCGTGTGTGCGCTGGTTGACTTCACTCACGAGAACTGCACGCGTCAGAAGAGAGAGGGACGCATGCGTTGCCCCAATTTTACATATGCATGAGAAAGGGGCGGATGATGACAGAGAGTCCAGAGAGAGAGAGAGAGAGAGAGAGAGAGAGACAGAGGAAATGAGAGAAAAACTGAACGAAAGCCGGCGGGCGGCTGGCTGCTCAGCGCTTGCTGATAATGCAATATACAAATAAATTTCTGCATTTGATAAGAAAACAAACCCCATAAAGAGAGAGAGAGAGAGAGAGAGAGAGAGAGAGAGAGGGAGAGTGATATTGAGAGATAGAGAGACGGGGAAGGGAGTAGCTTCTCTTCGGGATGCAGTCAGAACTTCCTTAAATATTTAATGTTGTCTTTGACAAGGCCAGGTGAAAATGACAGCTGTGCCATAAGCGGCACAGAGCGGGAAAACAAGAGTGAGAGAGTTAAGTGAACCAGCTGTTCATAAGACCATTTAAAGGGATGGTTTGTTTTGTGGCTAGATACTAGATACTAGATCTTTTAAATATTTTATTGTTTTGGCCAAAAGAAAAATGCTTAATAATATTTATATTAATAATATTTGGAATTCATAAATCACAAAACTATCTGGCAAGTTCATTTTTGGGCTTTCGCCTTGTACCCTCCAATTTCGAAAATATTTCCAATTAAAAGAATAATACCAATGTGCGCCAACAATAACGTTTTTTTTTTATCAAGTGTCCATTAAGATTAAACGCGAGCAGCGAGCTCTGATAAGAAATCAGTTGAATATTTCGCAATGAATAATGAATCAGCTAATTTCGAATAGGTGTATGTAGCCAAGTTTGCAACCGCAGTGCTGTAGCCAGCAGCTTTTGCACACCAGCTGATCGTCTAGATTGTACATAAATTTTAATAGCACATAGTTAAAAAATGTTGTTAATTAATTCCTCTTTATTTATTTACTTTATCTTATACACATAAAGACATTTAAGTCGCCGTATTTTATCAATTAATCATTAAATATTATAAGGCACTTTTGATTTACCACATTACTATTACACGTGTTTAAATTACACACTTATCAAAATTTTTGTTTTGTTATTTTCTACTTAATTTGCATATTATATCAAATATACAAATATGTTTACATTTGCACATGTTGTGGTATGTATTTGCAGAAGTCTCTTTGCATGGTTCGCAAACTAAAAATCAAAAAAAGTCACGCTGCATACAAAAAATAATTGCGTGTGAATTGAGCTCAAATAGTAAAATAAACAAGTGAGCAAAATAGTTTTCCTTTGGCAAATAAGTTATTGAGTCAAGTGATCTAAGCTTTTGAAGAGATATGGAAACTTATGAAATATTGTTTTAGGCATTAGTAGTAATTTACAATAGAAACAACGTATATTTTTGTGTACTTTCTATTTACTTCACGTTAAATAAAATAACTCAATGAGGCGGTTACTCCTTAAAGGGTATTTTGTAAAATATTCCACTAAAAATTTCATTTGTTTTAAATCTAAAATGATATTATTTTTATTTGTACAAAATGCTTTATACATATATATATATATATATATATATATATATATACATATTATAAATAATTTGCTGATTGATTCGTAGACTAAATTATTTCCTTACAAATCCAAATATATATTTCATTTCATTTATGAACATTAAGTTGATTTGTTTGGTTCAGACTGTGGTACATATTTTGATATATGATAATGATAAGGGTTAGGACATACAACCTTAAAATATAATTAAATAGTTTGGGCCTGCCATTGGCATAAATATCATGCTCACGTCTATCACTCAGTTATCTCAATAGAAGAATATCACAAGATTCCTAGAGTCCAAAATAGTGATGAAATCGCTTAGAGGAATGAGCAGCACAATATGAGCACCAGCACCGTTATGGGAAATAGGGCGTAGATCTCGCTACGCGGATGGCAGGTCGAGATTAGATTGGTGATATCATCATCCTCATGCTCGATGCCATCACGTGTGGGCACCTCCACCACGACTATTTCATCCGAAAGGAAGCCAATGTTGAAGCTGCAATCGGTGCTGTTCAGACAGCCTCGAGATTCACTCAGATTGGAGTACTGAAACGTCGGCTTATATATGTCGAATATGGCATGGATGTCGTTGCGCACCAGATCGTTGTCACTGTAGAAGATATAGTAGTAGTAGCCATCCTCGGTGATATTATGCTTCACCGTGTCATGTTTGCCCTTCTCCAGGAAATGCGCATTATTGCACGCCGGTTTCGGTGGAAAGCCTTCCGCCAGCAAAATGGCACCATTGAAGCAATCGAAGAGGCCAGTCTCAAAGCTCGATATGGAATTCGATTCGTCCGTTTCCGTAAAGTTGACCGCATTGCCGCCGTGACTGATCTTCCGGTCATAGACATTCTCACGTTTCTTTCGCTCCTTGCGCTTGTACAGCTGCTCGTACAATTGCCGCCGCCTCTGCTCCGCCTGCAACGGCTCAATGTGTCGCCGGTGTCGATGCACTGCTGCAGCCGGTTTGCTCTCACTCTCATTCAATTCCGTTGCCTGATGCGGAGTGCCCTTTTTCAGTTTCTTCCGCAAGCCTTTGAGCGGCGCAGGTGTTGTGCTCGAATTAGTTGGCGCATTGTCCTCATTGAGATCCTCGCCGCCATGATTCTCATGCTCCAGCAGGCCATCGGCCGGTACCTTCTCCTCGGTTATTTCCACAACATCCTCGAAGAATACCTTGACCTGTTCATGACCCTGCGCATAGTTGGCGCCCTGCTTGTTCTTATTGTGATCCGTTAGGCCGCAGAGCTTCAGCTCCCGCTTGCCTTTGATAACCAGTATGCGAGAGCCATTGTAGCGGGAGCAGAACTTGAGAGACACTCGGGCACCGTTCAGCAGAAAGAAGCCCCAGTATTCGAGGGTGTCATCGGGCAGCGTCATCGACTTCTTGAGCCTTATGTGCTTGCGATTTGTGGATATTTCTGGCTTATTGCGCAACTGGAACGCATTGAAATTGCTGCTCATGCGCAGCGTGTGCTTTGAACAGAATATGGAGGAGATGCCGTCCCTTATCTCAATGATATCCGATTCAGCCACCGGATAGATGACATCTGCAAAGATCGTCTTGCGCATATAGAGCGGCATTATGATCAGCATCGCTGGCAGTATCACAATCATAATGCAAAATACCAGCACACGTTTTACGCCGTGCATTTTGCGGTTCTCTGAAACGAGACAAGTAGATAAAAGATAAGGTTTATGATAAGCAGACAGTTTGCAGAACTAGTATTTACTTAAGAAATTGTAGCCACACAAAATATCTTTTAACTTAACACATTTTATTATTCATATGCAAAAATGTAGCAAAAGGTTCAAATCAATAATGTCTTAAAAGTAAAATAAATAAATTGATTTAATTGAAAAAAATATAAACTAAAAAACTAAATAATCATATTCCTAAATATTTAAATATTCTTTGCTCTCCTCATACCACCTTCAAAATGATATTCCGTAGTTTTCTGCATTTTGATGCTGATGATGATGAAATCCTTAAATTATTTTCATTTATTTTCTCTTTGGCACTGCGCGATGTGTGTTGCTGTTAAACGGGCACTTCGAGTACTGACTTAATACTGCGATTATCAAATTAGACCGCTGCCTCCGACGACAGTTTTTCATTATTTACTATCGCACGACTTGAAGCGATGGGAGTGGGAGGATAAGTGAGAAGGGGTTCTGAGGGTTGGGTTGTATAGATGTGTTTGTTGGCCTATCAACCAGCCAACAACCACGGCAAATTCTGTTCAAATATATACCCAAGCTATTTAGAAGATTCATTTGAAGCAACAAAACGAGCACTAAGTGCTAGACTCTATTTGATTAGCATTTAACGTTGGCTGCTTTATTCAGACGTCTCATATTGATTGATATTATTCAGAAAACTTTTAAATAAATGAATTACGATAATATACAATTTTTTGTGTAATTTATTATCGTGTTATTAATTATTTATTATTATTTATTTTCATCAACGATATTCAGAAATCTTATCTGATTGATTTCATTCAGAGAACTTTTCATTTAATGTTTCTCAATATATTCTGTAATAAATTCTGTTATTATAATAATCATCTCTGCTATCATTAATGACAGCGATATCATTATGTTTGACATAAATCTTTCATTGCATTGACAGAGTGGAGTAAACAATAATAATAATAAGAATGCTAATATAAGCAGCAATTTTTATATATTCTGTCTGCACTGAAAAAAAACGAAGAAGACGATAAAAATATTCTAAGCTCAATTTACACATTTAAGTTGACAGTATTTTCTTTTGCATACTTTGTGGCAACAATATATAAACTTAAGCTATATAAAGATTATCTTAAAGCTCTTAAGAGCATTACTTTAAGCGTAATGATTTGTATTATATTAAATATGTTAAATGATTCTGTTAAAGTTCTTGATCTTATAACATTATTATCTTTGTTATATTAAATGAATAAATAATAGTAATCAATGTGTCGGCTACATACAATCGGTAATCAGTATGATTTAACTCAGAATTATTATTTTTTTTTTTGATGCTAATGATGATAGGGGCTATTTCCCAATGTAGTACATGAAAATTTCATGTTGATATTAGTCTGCCTCTTATCAATTTGGTGCTGCTTGCTTGTTATTGACACTTTACGTTATCAACAAACACAACTGCTGAAAAGAATATTAAAAAACAACAATAATAACGACAATAAACGTTAAATTATAGACACGAAAATATGTATTCATGATCGCGTTCTCATCACGTTTCTATCCAGTGTTTTGCGTTATGCCTCATATTATGTGTAATCGCTTCCAATTGTTCTAGCCAAAATAAAACATTTTGTTGACGCAACAGGTGGACTATCAAAATATACTTAAGCTTATCAAACAAAAAAAGTGTTGTTAAAAATAAAACAAAAGTTGGACAAAGAGGTGAGTAAAGAATTTAAGAATAAGCAATTAAAGATCAATCTCCTCAAAGATTACATTGCATATGATTAATTATTAATGATTTTTTGATTTATCTTCTATAATCAAATACACTTATTTTTATAGCCATACCAATATGTCTTTATTTAAAATCACTTTAACAAATGACAATTTGACTGCTTGAAAGATTTCACAAGACGCTAGACTTGTTGTAGACTTTTTGGTATCGTCTGCTTGAAGTAGTTGATAACTGATAAAGTTGCTTATTGAGTTATAATCACTTTTCTATATAAAAAGCTAAGAATAGGTGGTAGTTTCAGTTATATTGCTGTAAAGTTGATAAGATTAAAATGGAAATTTTTTTTAAATATCTCCAAGTTATTCTTTGCGCAATATTTATGGCCTGCTCGGATATGCCCTTGGCTGGCGTTAGCCACGTCTTTAGACCTCCTCTGCATAGTATGGCCTCATCTAATGTCAGAGGTCGCATATTTCCGTGACAACAAATAAAATTGGCTTTCGTTTTGGTCACGCCAGCTTGTCAAATACCAGTGTTTGTACATTTTTAATTTTCCACCTGAATTACGGATTGGTTAAATTCGACAAGTTGTCATTGAAACTATTGAGTGTAGGTTGTTGTGGCGAATATACAAAATTATTATCGGCCCAAAACTGGTTTTGCAAAACGCAAAAGAGTCGAATTATCATATAGATTTGATTATGTTTATAGCAACATATATGGGCTCCATATTTCTGTATCTTAGATGTGAAAAGTGTGTGATGAAGTTCTATCGAATGAGACTGGAATGAGAATATATTTTAATTTAAAAAAATAAAGGTCAACCAACAATAAATAAGTAAATAAACCAGATTCTTTCTTCTTGACTCTAAGTTCTTTATCGATCTTTAATTACAATCCAGTAGAAGAGAAACTTCTGTTTTATGTTTATAGATTTGATTTTGATTTGGCTTACTTCAGGTACCAATGGCCGTATTCTTCCTACGTCTATGCTGCTACCATAAACTTGAACTACCTTGAGCAACTGTGTTACATGTTGCGTTTTTAGAGCTTATTCATTGTCGAGCTGCGCCTCTCATAAAGTTTACATATTACGCCTACTTAAGTGTGCACTTAGGTATGCGTACCAAAGTACATAGGTTCACTATATAAGTATTTGTATTTAAATATATGTATGTGTGGTGTATGTGTATGTTGTTCTTTATGTCTAATTCTCATGTTTCTGTTCGTGCTGCATTTGTAAACTTACATGTTTATTATTTAGCTTTTAGCTTTTAGCTTATTTACGGTTTGGCTGGGCGACAAAGTCGGCAGCAGCGTTGCCAGCGACGTAATGAGTTAAAATTTCTTTGTATATTTTTTTAATGCAGTTTGTTTTGTTTATTGGCATTATCTGTGTGTTTTCTTTGTCATTTCTTTGCTTGGGGAAATGAGAATGGGCGGCAAAATAAAACAATTATCATTTTTATCTACACGTGCTGCGCTTTCGCCATTATCACTTGGCTGATTATCAGATGTGCATTATTTTTGTTTTCCTCTTCCTCTTCGTTGTTTTGCTTATAACATTTTGACACACATTTTTATCAACAACTGTTGTCTCCGTGCTTGTTTTTTTTGGCGTTACACTCTCTGTTGTGTTCTCTTTGTGCAGCTCTCTCTGGATTTCAAATTTATTTTTGTTATTATTCGTGCCTTGCTCGCTTCCTATGAGCAATGGGTTTTTCTTCTGGCTATAAGCACTTTCAGATCTATATGTTTTTTGGTTAAATTTAATATAGAATTCTTTCATTTGATAAGGAAAAAAAACTTTACGAAATCTTTGCCAACCGTCGCGACGCACGCTTGCCTCCAACAAACAACTGACGACTGACTGACAACCAAACTCGCTACTCAGTTCTGTTGCAATGGAAATTTTTTCCTTCATCGTAAAACATAACAAAAAAAACTATGAGACTAACAAAGCGCCATTGTGAACAGACGCTCACTCTCTCTCTCTCTGTCTCTCACCAGCTGTACTGTTGCTGTGCTGTGCTGTCTCTCTTTAATGCGCTTGTGTTGGTTTCGCTCGGAAAAATCAAAACAACTCTCAGAGACAACTCATTTGTTTTGAAATGAAGTTGGCTGCGCTGCTGGCATTGGTTTGAAACTTGACTACATGTTACCGTGTACACAATACAATTGATGAAAAGGTATAAACAATTTTAAGACCAGATTTTCCCTACCAAAAGTATTCTTCCCCGAAAAAAAATATAACAATGTAAAACTTGAACTTGAACTTTACTTGAGTTTCCCAGAAATCTTAGGAATTACATTACTATTTTAGATTAATATTTATGCAAAAATTACGCCCATTAGGTATATATAAATTTTATGATTTACCTTTCGAAATTTCCTAGATTATAGACACTTAGACACTGGAAACCAAAATAAAATAACGTATATACTTAAGCTGACTTTTAAAAGATTTTAAAAATGAGAGTACAAAATAAGATTAAGTATTTTATTCTTACACTGCAAATTAAGTACATTTTACTCTGATGGAGAACACAATTAAAAGAAAATGGACTATTTAAAAGGCTATATTAGAATACAATTTATAAATATTTTAAATTTAGCGAGATTCGACTAATTCTGCTCGATTTGAGAAAACCAAAACGACACTTTGCCAGGCAGATACATTCATGTTAATATCAGTTGAAAACTTTTACAGTTAACACTTTTCACGACTTACTATTCAAGTCAGGCATCGAGTAGTAAAAATCCGTGTGATAATAATGCAATTGACCAGCACTTATGTTAGTGCTACGTTTCATAAAGGATTTAGAAGCCATAGTGTATGAGGACAGCAGCTTGATAATCATCAACGAACCGACTCTCGTGAAATTTCGCTGCAAACTAACGCCGGAATCTCTAAATGAGAATTCTGGCGAGAAATGAATTCTACTCGTAATCTGTGTGATTTTCCAATGTTGACGCTGTAGCCCAATCCAAATAGAATGAGTTATCGTCTGGAAACCGAGAGCTATATGAGTTGTCTGTCTGTTTGTCTGCTCTGCGATGGCCTACAGACTCGCAGCCAGGCAATCGGCAAGTGCGCTTCAAATTGCTGATAAATGGCCTGGTAATTGTCGTTTATTAATATGACAAATTTGTAGGCAAATATATAAAATGTACACTAAGAACACAACACTCGCTTCTAGATATTGATAAGAAGTCAAAGCCAATTATCATCACTTCAGAACACATTACACTGGGATTGTAGTGTAGCTGCATCCATTGTGGTAATTTGAAATTGAATACCAATTTCCAGCGAGCAGTGTCAAGAACAAGCCAACACCTATTTATTTGTATTGTGGATATGTTTGTGGCATTGGACGAGCCCTAGACACAAACGTCACCCGTAAACATACTACACATATTAAACACACAACAAAGCATAGTCCACATATCTATTTATGGATATGGTGGTAGCTAATGCAGAAGAAGAAACACACTTTATACATAATTAATTACATTTTATTGATTTTTTTTCAATTATTTGTAACTTGGATAAATATTTTGGAATGCAAGTAGTTTTCAAATGGATTTTGGTCAAGGTGAGTTGTTCATAGTTTAATGTGCCATACGACAATGATATGTTTTGCTTAAAGAATTACCCATTTATTTGTAATATGTTTTTTATTTGATTTCTCGTCTCACGATTTCTTTGTTCTGAAACACTATTTTAAAAGTTTTATTCAAAACATAAACATATAAATTCATTTATATTACATTAGATCAAAATATTAATAGGTATTTTGTAGCTCGCAACACATTTTCAACACAATATTCACATCAGTATGAGAATAGCGTCAGTTTGCGGCATACGTCCAATGTTTGTTTTGGTGACATAAATGCAAAATTTATAAAGCCATATCTTGTCCTTATCTCGTAGTTTATAAATCTTGTGTACATTTAATTAATTTATAATGGGACAGCAGCTTATGGTGGAAGAGTTGATATTTAGATATTTTGTAGTTGATGTCAACAGATTATAAATTTATTCTCATGCTAAGATACCGATGCTATCATACTTATACTCTGATATCCAAGGTATCGCTTTTTGTGCAATGTCCGTCATGCTGTCTGTCCGTCTTTCGACACCTACTCTGTGCCAGCGACCGACAAAGTGTAATAATTGGAGTGCTACGTCCACTAGGAGGCTGGAAAATCGATAAAATCAATAATCCCATTGGTGTTTGTTAATAACACGTGCATATTATATATCAATTATAATTGTTTTATAAATTGTGGCTTTCTAGGCGAGAACTTATATCTCAAATCTCTCCAGCTCTTACCCCCCTCGGAAATCCTTTAGTTCAGTCAGACTGACAGAAGGACTGGCTGCCAAACAGTGGGACATGGCTAGTTCGACTCAGCTGTTGATCCTGATGAAGAATACTTATACTTGTTAACCATTTTGTATGGGTTCAGGGCATAAACAATGCAAATCTACTGTTGCCTCGCTCAACAGCAGCTGCGGTGTTAACTAACAGCGTTGACAAGACCGAACATATACAATGGAGCCACTTATGGTACTCAGTAATTAGACAAAACTAGTTCAATACTCATAACTTTAATTACCTTTTTACAAGCGGCCAACTATTCAGTAGAAGACAGATAACGGCGTGAAAAATATATTTTTTAAAAGTATTCCCATTACATATGTGCATATAACGTTTAAATGACATAACAATTAAGAAGAGATGTTATTCATGTACGACTAAGCACAAGCCGTAAAATGACTCATTGCAAGTAAAAAATTATATTAATATTTATTATTTTGTTTTAATTATTTTCTTACTTTTGAATTGAACCATTTGCAAATGGTTGGCTTGTTGATAAATAAAATGGTCCAGCTCTGCAAATGTGTTCAATAAGTTTAAGGGATAGCTCTGATTACAATAAGTTTGGCTCTACTGATGAGCTATTATGTGACAAGCTTATGTTTATGATATGTATATGTATGTATGTATATATGTATATGTTACATCTTAATCAGCTGGCCTCTGTTTGCAGCATATTATGTGAACAATTTCTTGAGATTGGCGACTCTGAGTTTAGTGGATATAAATGTATGGGAGTGAAGATGAGTATAAATGTATAAGTAAGTAGGCCGACATGAATCTGATGACACATAATATTTGGTTCGAAGTTTTACCAACAATGCTTGTATTCAGAGCTATCTAAAAGGTCATGGAACAAATGGTCGAAAGATAAGTTCATTTTTAATAAAACCTTTTCTTTTAATACGGTATCCGAAGTTACCCAATATGCTGTTCAAATTATCACAAAAATATTATCTATATCAGAAAATATCATTGAATGCTTTGAGTTTCTGATACAATATATCTCCGCCAATAAAGAATACTAATCCTAGAATAATATCTCCAAGTCTGAAGAAAAAAGTAAATGCTAAGCCTGTTGAATTCAGAAGCTTTCTCTCGCAAGACAAAGCTTCAATACTTGGCATATTGTAAAATTGTGTTAACATGTCTTTAAACATAGGCTAGGTCGAAGTGCGCTTCGTACTTTGGTTTGGCAATTGGTTGTCGTTAGTTGAGTTCGGTTAGTGATCGCGTTTAAACCACGTTATGAGTGCTCGTCTTGCCATCGGGCACTTGTTTAAATTTTGTACGGTCTGTTTGGCTCTTGTGGTTATATTCAGACTGTATATGCCCGAGCCCGACACCGCAACGCGTAGAGAATTTGAAGATGCTGTGCAAACACCAGTTGAGAACTTTACTGCGCTAATGGTAGAAATGTCAAAGTATTTTGTGCATACCTCACAGTGCAGGATACCCTATATAGATCCCTTCTCGCCGGAGGTCATGGAGATCTACTCGCCGCGCACCTTTATACCCTGCTCAAATGAAAGTGATCTTGTCTCAGCACTCTACGATGCCAGTCTGCAGCGTTATGTGCTCCATATCAATGAGCAAGTGGCTCAAAAGCTGCTCAACTCCAGTGACCAGGAACATAATTGTTTCTATCGTGAGATCCAGCATGGAAAAGAGGCGGAAACCTATGACATGTAATTTTGTATGGATATGATCCTAAACTAACATTCAGGAAAGAATGGACATTGATTGATTTTATTAAAATCCAAATGGAATTAATATATTTGCAAAAATATTACCTATAAGTTAGTTTGACATCAACAGAACTGATCAAAGGAACAGAACCGTAAATATATATTAAATCAGTCAGTACACAGCTATCTTTGACCTTTCAGACCTACAGTCACAAAATATAAAAAGTATCCCTATGGTAACATTTTAAGTTCTATTCCTTTTGACAATTCAGTTGATTTTCCAGCATATAATGTAATAAATTCCTTGCAATCTTCTAGGCTCAATCCGAGTAAATATTTCTCACAAAACTATGTGGTGCCGCTGCATGTTGAAGGCCTGCTGCTGCAATGCGAAACCGCTGAAATACCACCTGTGACGATGCAAAAAGATGCCTATATGTTCATTCAATATCAACCCAAAGGAAACACAAGTAAACCGAATCGGTCAAACACACCTCAGCCGCGTAAGCCTAGTGTTATAATGTACGGCATCGATACACTGTCCAGAATAAATTTGCGTCGCACAATGCCCTTGGTGTACAAGTATCTTACCGGACCCGGCTGGTATGAAATGCGTGGCTACAACAAGGTCGTATGTATAATTTTCGCAACTGACCTGTCGCTTAATTGTTTGACTCACAGGTGGGAGATAATTCGTTTCCCAATATATTCGCCATACTGAGCGGGTATTCGCCGGAGAAGGCCAAGGAGCATGTCTGCGATACGGATAATAACGGTTGTCTCGATGAGATACCCATGATTTGGAAGTACTTTCGTAACGCCAGCTACTTGACTGCCTATGCGGAAGATGAGAGTGCCTCGAATACGTTTAGTTACCTGAAGCCGGGCTTCACAAAAAAACCCACCGATTATTATTTTCGTCCATTTCTGCGCGCTCTTGAGTGCGAGGCGGATAATTATAATTTACCTGATTGCCATATGACTTATTGCTATGGTCGCCGCTTGGCCAATAGTTATATCTACGATTATTGCAGGCAGTTTATGCAGCGCTATGTGAAGGAGCGACCCATTTGGGGAATGTTCTGGTCGAACCACTTCAGTCACGATGACAGTTTTATGGCCTCGGCTATGCAGAATAAGGTCCTCGGTGATTTGTGGGCTTACGAAAAGGATGGGTCCCTGGAGCATACCATTATGATATTTTTTGCCGATCATGGTGTACGCTTTGGTAGCTTATTAAGTTTATCTGAGGGCTATTTGGAGGAGCGACTGCCCATGATGTTTATTTATTTGCCACCCTGGTTTCGCAAACAGTATCCGCATTATGCTGCATCCCTGGCCCTGAATCAGTATCGCCTGTGCTCCAACTTTGATCTGCACAATACGCTAAAGCACATCATTGAGCTTGGCGGCACACCAGATGGACCAGTCTTGCCCAAATCCTACGATTGTCCCACCTGCCAATCCCTGTTCCATCCAATCGCCGAGAGCCGCACCTGCCCCGAGGCGGGCATCGCTGATCACTGGTGCACCTGCAACACGTACCGGCGTATTACTAAGCTCCACTGGAGTCATCGCATTGCACCCCGTGTTATCGAGCGTATGAACGATTATTTTGTGCAGAAGAATCTAAGCCAATTGTGCAGCAATTTGAGTTTAAACTACATACACAATACGGAAATTAGAACTGGCGTGGATGTTAGCTGGGAAGAGGATCTGCCTCAACTGGATGTGGCAGTCTATCGCACCAAGTTTAAAGTGCAACAGAAAAGTGCCGATTTTGAGGCCACAGTCATCTTTAACAACATTACCGAGGCTTTGGAGGTGAATGTGGAGAGCATAAGTCGCACAAATTCCTATAAAGAGGATTCGAACTGTATTAATGATAAAATTGCTAAATTATATTGTATATGCCTTAGTAGCCTCAAAACTTAGCTCCGTTTCTAATTTAATAAAATTACAATAAATTTACTGTGTCCAAAATTAAATCAACGAAACTTTTGGGAAGCTAGAAAATACAGCAAGTAGCACACAAAATCATTGAATAACTTACCAATAAGTCCCAGAGTTTTTTTTATATGGGTTTATTCCGTAGAAAACATTCCCGATTTTGTAATAATAAGGAGGAATTCTCAAAGCACATCATATTAGAATGTTTCGCCTTATCGAGAAGAAGATGCAATACCCTAGAAAAAAGTGTCTTAAGGTCGGTAGACATAGAAATCCTCAACGCGACAATTGTTATTGATATTGTCTAAAAAACAGGACTAATGAATAATCCATATTTTCCTCCTAATAATATTAATAATAATGTAAATGTGGCATCAAAGATTTGTAGTCTTTTGGTTATGTTTCTAACCAGTCACGCTCATTGTAGTTAATTTATATTTAAATTAATTAGTGCAAATGGCGAAAGTGTTTTTATAATCTTGATTATATGTATATACAAATATTTTTGTATGAGAAGAGAATCTCAGCATATACAAAAATTATGCACATTATTCCAACTGAAAGTCGTCTCGAATATTGCCAAATGGGGTTCAAGAAAATTCTTTATAAAATTTTTTTCCCATTTTTAATAGTTTAACATATCAAATGAATAAATTTTATAGGCATGCTCGTGCATAATATGTATGCCTTATGACATATACATAGTCTCGCTTATTGGCAATATGACTTATGTTTATGACACTACCCATGATCTGCTCTATAACACCTACAATTGGATGTAGACAATAATCCACTGGTTGTCGACTGAAAGCAAAGGTTGAAGTGTCCTCGGTATAAGCAGTCAAATAGCCGGCATTGTGAAAGTGATTCCATAGATAAGCGATTGCATCTAGACAAACTGGTGTCTTGTGACCACAAGTTTGCTACCATGTTGAGCCCGTCAAAAGAATAAAGAGATTGTAGAAAGTGCTCTCGCTATTTTTGTTGTAGCCAAGTATTTCAAACCATCCCAGCTGGCGCACAAATTGTGCTGTGAGAGGCATTGTCCTCTGAAAGTCCATCTGAGACATTGAGTCAATGCCCAGCATTATAACACTAGGATGAGTTCGACTGCGTTCCTCATCGCTCTTCTCACTCCGACCTTCCGAATACTAGACAAAGGAAAATGCATCTCGTTCAATGATTCTCGATTTGTTGCATGGCATTCCACAATAATACCTTGAATGTGACGAGGCACGATCCAAGCCTGCTGAAAATGAACCGGTTTTCTATTCCTATATTGGATGAGGTATTTAGAAAATGATTCAATTTTCTGTCAATCCTGATTACCTTACGTAAGTTCAATACACACCAGATAAGAGTGTTATTCCGTAAACGAACTATCTCGTAATAGACACAGTCATAGACAGAAATGTTTTGTAATTGTTTTGTGGGCAGAGACTGATTGAAGAATACAAAATATTTATTCTTCTGCTGATTATATTCAACTGTGAACAAGGCAGGCTGATCGGTACATTGCTAGTATTTGGGAGGCTTAAAAATTCTCATCACGTATGCAGAAAATGGATCAACACGGGGTATTTTGTATTTCTGTGCAAACACGCTGAAATCCTTGATCGGTGTGGAGGTTTTATTTGCCATGATACTCCTCGTGTTTTCCACATCGAGTATACTTGAACAACTTTGAGTAGGTCTGCCATTTTTCTCAATCTAAACATTCGTTTTATGATGATTAACATCAAAAGGGGGATAAGAACTTGTTTTTCATTTCTACAAATCAAGCAACGAAACATTTTTGTAGATTAAAAGTTTAAGCCGCATTTTATTAGAAGCCTACTATTTATTATTTATCTCACCTTGATTTAATTCAGTCAAATATTTCGCATTAAAACCAAAAATGGAAAAATTGTATACTCATATTTATATATGTTGATCATAAAATAAATATTGTGGAGGAAAGCGCACAATCTATTGTGAATTTTTGGGGCATACCCAATTTGAAATCCCCGATGCCCAGTTTGACAAGTAAGGATGTCCCAAGCAATGAGTTCTGTGATTTATTTCAAATAGTTTAAACTATGGCTGCGTATATTATGGAATAAGACGTGAATCGAATGATTCTCGTATCTGTTCAGTACTGAATATCATTTGAATTTTATTATGGTAACTTAACCATTTAATTTTTAAGACTGAGGGAAGGACACTATTTTTGGTCTGGTCAGTGGAATGTCATTATAGTGGAATGTCATGTCATGTCATGTCATACAACGCGATGCATTTTCCTTTGTCCAGTTTCCAGCAGGTCGGAGTGAGAAGAGCGATGGGGAACGCTGTCGAATTTACCCTAATGTTATAATCCTGGGCATTGACTCAAGTTACTCAAAGTAACTCAACTCAAAGTAATATTTCAAACCATTGTCAAATAAATAGAAAAAAAAAACACTTTCTGATTTAGAAGTGCTCTCAAAAATTAACACAGCTGAGAACTTCGAACATGCCTCGGCGTAGGACGATGATACTGATACGCAAATATATATTTGTATTCTTTGGGTTTTTGTTGACATTCATTTGGTTAAATCACAATGGTAATGAGCCAACGAAAGGATTGGAGCAAGTTGCGCCTGTATCAATAAAGACGACTTTGACATGGTTGAAGCCAAGTTTCCATTTAAGAAAGGCGGGGTTTCGTCAACTTGTGCGCAAAGACAGTCTTAAAATTGTGGATCGATTCGCCGAAATTGATTCGGCTGAGATGGAAATAGCAGATAACCAAATAGTTGACGATTTAATATCAAATATGGAGTATGAAACCACCGGTAATAAATTCAGCGCTGGGGATAAGCCATCGCGATATTTTGTGAATAGTAAGAAATGCAAGATGCCCTACGCCGATCCCTTCTCTCGTGAGGCAATGGACATCTATCATCCAGCAAAGCTGAAGGTCTGCACCAATGAGTCCGACACCTTTCATCTGAACTACGACCAGCACACAAAGCACTATAAGCTGTACGTTAATGAGAAGATCTTGTCCAAACTGAAGCCTCACGTGAGCCAATTTAAATGCAACTATCGTGCAGTAAGCCGAGGCACCAATGAGGACCCTGATCGTCACAGCGTGTAAGTCGACTAATTGTCAGCAATCCTCTAAAGCTTTACACATTCTTAAACCGTTTTCGTTTCCTAATTTCTTAGCATACATTCTCCAATATACTTTCGAGGCAAGTGCACGCTGCCACAGAATTTGAGCGGAATTATTGTGGAATGCCATGATGCACACAATATTTCAGCGATTGTGCAACAGGACGCATTCTCCCTGGTGCAAGTATATAATAAGGAATCCCGAATTGAAGGCGATCCGCTCCACCGTCAACCCAGCGTTATAATCCTCGGACTGGACAGCATGTCGCGCATGAATTTCCAGCGGACAATGCCCAGGACGATGAATTTTGTAAGGAAATCCGGCTGGTTTGAAATGGAGGGATATAATAAGGTGGCGGACAACACTGTACCCAATCTACTGCCCATCCTCACTGGCCACATGGCCAGTCAATTGGAAAATATTTGTGAAATTCACTCGTATGGCTGCTTGGATAAGCTGCCTTGGATTTGGACAGATTACGCTCGAGCTGGCTATACCACAGCCTTGGGAGAGGATATATTGGGCGAGGGTATATTTGTAATGGATTTGCCCGGATTCAAGCATAAACCAGTCAATTATTATCTACGTCCCCTGCTGCTGGGAATAAGTCGCGTCCTACGCATCTATAAAAGATTCGGTTATGATTACTGTATTGGACGCCGACTGAGCATGGCCTATGTTTATGACTTTTGTGCGCAATTTACAACTCGATTCGTGGAGGAACTCGATCAGCCGACATTTGCTCTATTTTGGAGTTGCACATTCACACATGACTATTACTTTGGTGCGTCGAGCTTAGATGCAAAATTCGTGGAGTATTTGCTCCTAATGGAGAGACACAGATTGTTCGAGAGATCAATTATAATACTTATGAGCGATCATGGAGCGCGCTTTGGTGATCTTTCAGAACTATCCGACAGTTTCTTAGAGGAGCGTTTGCCCATGTTGCATGTTTACCTGCCGCCCTGGTTCCGCGACACGTATTCAAAGTACGCTGAGGCCTTGCAACTAAATCGCAATCGTCTATGCTCCAATTATGATTTACACAATACGCTGAGGCATATTCTGCGACTGAATGCCTCAACGCCAGAGGAACTGCCTCTTATGGCCACATGTCCCGGTAGCCAGTCGTTGCTCCATCCTCTGCCAGAGGAGCGAAGCTGCCAGGATGCATGCATTGGGGAGCATTGGTGCACGTGCAACGAGTTTATTAATCAAGCCCTGGATGGGGATATATATTTGCTGGGCAAACAAATTGTTTATCACATCAATCGCTGGATGGTTCTAAATGGTTTCAATAAATTTTGTCAACGCATTTTACTTCAGGATATGGAAAATGCCGAGAAGAAAGTGCTCTTCGAGGAGAATGGCAAGGAGACAATTTATGGCAACATTGGCACTTATCGATTGCGTTTCCGCACACATCCCGCCGGGGGTAAATTCCAGACAACATTGCGCTTCAATCGCGATTTGAAGACCATTGAGAATTTCTTTGTGCCGGACATAAGTCGCCTGAATAGCTATAAAAATAGTTCACAGTGTGTGAACAATAAGATTGCGAAGAAATTCTGTTTCTGCTATCCCAAAGGGACATTAAGTGCATTTATGGTGGATTGGAAGAATATGAAAATACCTACCCTGCATTCATTATAAACTTCCAATAATATTATTATTGTCTATCAATAAAAATGGAATGTTATCTGGGTGAAAACTTTCAATAATCCATTGCCCTAAAAACTATACATATTTCAATCAATTTTAAAATTAATCAAAGAACAATTTAAAAAATATTTAGATGCATAATTGTTCGTTAATTAATATGGAAAGTTTAAAAATGTAGATACACAATTGGTAAATTACTTGAATTTATTTAATTGTTTTCTTTTAGATTTTTATTAAAGTGTATTTCCAAACTTAGTACTAAATTGGTTTCTGCATTCTGCTTGTTGCTATTTCTTAATACTATCCTCAATTGTATTGAAGCCTTTACTTAAATGTTTTTTACTAATCTTATCTAGATTTTAGTTCAAAGAAAATTGGCCTAAGTTCTAATGAGCCATTTTTTTTTAAAATACTACTTTATCAAAATTCACCAGCTAAGTGGCCTTAAAGCTATCAAATTTAAATACCAACGAATCAACATTAACAATCGAACTTAAACTAATACAAATCGGTTTGTTTCTGTTTTTCCTTTTCTTTTTTTTAATTTAAAATACGCTTTGCGTGCAGACACCTTCGCTTTACGTTCGTGTAGACAATTCTACATGTACGAGTCCACCGGATAGCGTTCGGCCTCTTCGAGCATATGCCGAAAATCGACATGCTGAGCGAGCGGAGCGACTGGACCTGTACCGGGTCGTGCTCCTGCATGGCCGTTCATTATCTGGGTGGGTCTTTTAGCAGTAACCTGAGCGCTGCCACGGCTCTTGAGGTGTCCATTCATCATGCTCACATGATGACTGATCGTTGGCACCGCACCCGGCACATTCGTCTCCAGGTCGTGGAGTATGGCATCGGTTTGCTCGTTGCGCATCAACGCCTCACTGGCATCCTCACTCTCCACCTTATTCGTCAGCTGTTGAATGTGGTTGCGTATCAAACGCTCGAACTCACGCTGCACGGAGGGACTGTCCGTATCGCCATCGACCTTGAATCAGTGTAAATTCCCAATTAGCTAACAATTGGCTGTGCATGAGTCGCACACTTACAATCTGCAATCGATTGCTGCTATCCATGGTCTTGAGCATGGGCAGCGTCTGCTCACGGAATATCTCCAGTCGACGTCGAAACGAGGAGACCGTATCGTCGATCCGTCCACGACCCAGCTGCAATTTGGAGCAGTCCAGTAGAATGGTGGGCGGACGTTGTTTGTACTACAGTGAGAAAAATGAGAATAAGAAATAAGAAATTATAAGCGCTTTAAGTATAAGTTATAAATCAAAAATAAAATCGTATTCTACATGAACTAACACAAAGAGCTGCATTTACTGATGTAGAGTGACACAAGTAAGAGGAGAAGGGGTTGCAGTCCATGCGGTATAAGCCGAACTTGGCTCGGAGTGCAGAGTGCTTCTTGTGGAGTGCTGCTCATCTTAGTTGGGAAAGGTGCTGGAGTAATAAGAAAAATCTCCATAACACTTATTTTGCCACTGCTCGGCACTTGCCAGTTAGAGATTAACGGATGGGAAGCCACTTTCAAGCCGACCTGTCTAATTTAGAAAATTGCAAAATTTTGTAACGCATCCGACTGAAGCCACTTCTGATCTTGTTGTTTCCAGCCAGAGTCAGGAAAACGGAGCACGGAATACGGTAGCAGAACGAGCCAATTCTGGCTCACTGGCAAGTGAGTTGGCTTTATTAGCCAACAACTGTCTGACGTAAGCCAACCTAAGTCACGGGCAATGCCACTCATTAGCTGTCATATATGTTTATATATTCCTATTCATTATTTCTGCTCATTTTCATACCTTGTTTTCAAAGTATTTGACCTGCTGTAAATTACGTGGATAGCCATCGATGATGATGCCAGTTTTGTCGCGCAGCTGACGAATATTGCTGTCCAGCAGTTGATTCAGCGACTTCTCTGGTGCCATCTCACCCGCAGCAAGAGCTTCCTTGACGGCATAGCTCTCGGTATTCGCACGTGGCGCCATGTCCGTAATATTGCGAAGCAGACGCCCAACGCTGCATAAATAACACTTTAGCAACAAGCATCAATCAGGTTCAGTTAATGCTCACCTGATGTGCGACCAGCCGGGATTGAGTCCAACCGCCTTCAAGCAGAGGGTGGCCTTGTTACTGCCCGGTCCACCAATCACCCAAATTATGGGCGGAATACTCTGCTCCGGTTCGTCGTTGGCGTCCATGCTGTGGCTGGCATTGGTGAGCTTTGGCTGTTGTGTGACAACCACACCGCTGTCATCATCCGCACTTGTGCCACCGGTTCTCAGTACTCCTGCAGCTGTGGCAGCTGCGTTGGCGGCCACATTAGATATCACAGCGCTTGTGAAATTGGGCCCACTTGCCGCAGGTGCGGCGACTTGGTCTGTAATGTGAGGCGCTTGGGCTTGACTAGGTGCGGTGTCAACGCTAACTATACTGCCGGGTATATCAAGTATCCCTCTGCCCATACCTGTTACTCCATTCAGAATGGCTTCTTGATTCTCGAGCGTGCTCAATATGTCTAGCACAGCGGTGCGAAAGTCTTTATACACCTCTGTGGGAGCACGCTCACCATTTACCTGCAATATGTATTCAAAAATTAATAAAATTGAAAAAACATGTTAAACATTTTTATTTATAAATGCACATTTTCACGAACATTTCCACATAATTCCTTGTATCATCACACCAAGAAAAATTATGCTTTACGTAGTCGGAAATACTTCCTGCCGCATTTACACAATTCTTTATAATTTTAAATAGATAAGGTATAAATAGTCTTACTGTTATACGAGTATACTGTTCTTTTTTTAAAATCTTTTTCTTTGATTTCTTGCTGGAAATGTGCGCATATAAATAAAGTTTAAAGTTACTTACAGCCAATAGCATGTCACTTTGATCAAAATAATCGGCGACCGGCATCACATTTTTGAAGAAATTTTCTAATTCCATTTTGGCTAAGGAGAGAACAACATGACCTAATTTAGCGCCATAATCAATTTGTTTCTGTAGCACCGATTGACGCCAGGATATTAAGATAACACCATTAACGACTTGTATCTGGAAAATATAAACAAGTTGAAAAGAAGTTTAATAAGTGCAATTTTTGATTTAATATCAAAAGTATCCGTCTCTGTCGGTATAGCCAAGTTAGTCTGTTCGTAATTCTGTCTGCTCAAAGTCACCCTGAATACTTGAAAGTTTTTCTTTTTTCTGTAGAAATAATTTTGAGATATACAAAAGAGCAAATTTTTGTAATTGTAATATTCATAATAAAAATGACTACTAAAATGTAGAGATACAATCCTTTATTTTTAGAAAACCTCCTTTCTATTTGTAAAATCGTAAAAATATAATGTTTCATACGAGTTCTGTGTACTTGTATAAAAGACAATCTAAAAATTAGAGCTTTTTTTTCTAAATTTTAAAAAACGTACCTTTTAATAAAGAAAAAGAATTCTATGATTCTTAAAAGGTAAAATAAATATTAAAATAAAAAATTGTAAATATTAATGTGAGTTAAGCTTGTCCCCATTTCGTGCAATTCAGGTCGATTTCTCTTCCCATGTTTTGAAGTTATCTCGAATAACAAAAACATAAACGAAATTATGGCACAAGTATTTTATAGATGACATTTAAAGGTAGCGTATATAAATTTTCGTGTAGAATTATGAGGCAAGAAGCAATAGATGAACAAATACAGTATGTGAGAAGTTTTAATTATTTAATAAAAACGATAAGTGCATCAGGCAATATTTGTATTCAAATATTAACGCACATTAAGCATTTAGACAGTTGCTAGAACTGTAATAAACAAACAATGGAAATTTATTAGACAGCTGAACATTGCCTCGTGTACATTGCGACTGACTGTCGATGCAATTAATATCTATAATAAAATATGAGTCAATATAATGCTGCCAAAATTTGCGCCTTTACCTTTTAACAATTTATTTAGGCAAGAGTACCAATTAGAAAACACTCAAACTTGTAACTTATGTGCTTTTTTGCTGCGGCTGTGAATCAGAATCGGCCGGATCTAATCACTATTTCATTTGGCTCACAAATAAACAATCAGTTGATAGATGATTTCTTGTATGAGAAATTTTTTTATTTACCAAGATAGTTATTATGTTGTCATAATAATATCATGAAACTAATGACGTCGCCCACCGGGACTGATGAATGACTAACATCCTCCCCAATTTCCCACATCTCCCTCATCTCCTTCATCTGCTTCATTTCCCTCATTTGTCGGTGGTTCCGATTTACCAATGATATTCTTCAGGGATTCTTCGATTTGGAGAGCGTCGCTGATCAACTTACTCATAACGGCGTTAAACGAATCAGATCCAAATATACCATCGTTGAGCAGGTCTTTGCCCTTCTCAATCAAACTCTGTACTTCATCTTGAGCATCGCGTAAATTCTCCACCATTTCCTCAATACGATTTGAGCACTGACGGTTGTCTGAAATTTCGCAATCGTTCATGGCGTCAATTAGACCCTTGACATAACCGGTATATTCATCGATTTTATCGTTTAACGCCTGTTCAATCAGGCTCTTTTTGAACTCGAGCTCATCGATTGCATTTACTAAGCTCTCCGTGAATT
This sequence comes from Drosophila macrothrix, assembly GCA_035042055.1. NCBI lineage: Eukaryota > Metazoa > Arthropoda > Insecta > Diptera > Drosophilidae > Drosophila > Drosophila macrothrix. The sequence goes on from JAWNLX010000604.1 coordinate 53,716, forward strand.
GTTTGATTAGGGCATCAACTAAATCGCTCGCTTCCGGGAGACCAACTCCATTCGTTTCTTCCTCCACACGTTTCAGTTGCTCCTCACTCCATTTCAGAAAATCTTCAAGAAATTCATTTAGTTGGCTGTTAACCTTCTCAGCCAGCTTCTCATTTATATCGGCAAATACGGATTGCAGTTCATTAGTCACTGAGACGAGTTTCACAAGTGCTGTTAGCCCAGTTCTGAGGACCTTTCTCTTCATGATGTTCCGTTCTGCATCCACTTTAGCCTTAAGAGTTGAAATATTATCCGATAAGATTCGCGCCAAGTCAGCGAGTCCAGTAACTACGGCCTTCGAAATGGCATTGGACAAATCTTGCCCCAATTGGGTTAAATCATCCCAAAAATTGCCCTTGATGTCGTGCAAATTATTGAGCAATTCGCTTCCTTTTGTGGCGCCGTCATTTCCTGCAATCCTTAGGCCATCGATGATAGTTTTGCCTTTATCACCCATATCTTCCCATACCCTGTCAAATATTTTGGAGGTTGACCTGCTCCAAATGCCATTTGCACACAAGCACAGTGTGAGCAAAAGTAATACTCCCTTGATCGACTGCATCGTGTTAGCTGAGTTGCTCAGATGCCTTTGGCTCTGCAATTTGAGTGGCTTTTATATCGAGTAGCGGACAGCAGTGCATAATAAAGTTGCAACATTATTTGTTTTAAGTTTAATGTCAAATATTTACGCAGCTGATGCACTTGACTTCACTTCACGCTTATTTGCTAGCCATTGTCCGCTCCGGACTAAAACCGGCAGTTGTCTAACTATTTGTATAACATGTGAGCAACTGCTCCGACAACAAAATGCTGCGCATCGATGCAAAAGTGCGAAGATGAGCTAAACTATATCAACTATACCAAAATAATTTGTTAAAACTCAATAAATACAAGTTATGACATTATGAACCTGAAATATCGGTAAACAAAAATTAGTTCTTGAATGAATAACATTCATAACAAGATATCCAACCAACTGGCTAATTGCAAGCGTTATTATGATTTTAACAATCGTATAGCTTACATAAGAAAAATCGGATTGATTTTTGTTTTTAGTTTTTGTATGTAATCTTCGACGAGTCTAAGATAGCTACTTCATTTACTACATTTTGAAAAAATCGATTTCGGCTAAACAAAAATAAAAACTCCAAAGGTACACTTAGCTGCAAGCTATTAAGATATTTTAAAAATACAATAATTCTTAGAACAAATCGATTCAAGTTTTAAATAATACCATATTAAGGCACCCACCCAACGCTACATTTAATTGCTAGCTATTAAAACAATTAGTGTACGGAAATAGAAGCAGATTAGCAACTAATACCACTATACTTAAATATATATATATATCTACATATTTGGTAACAGCGTGCAGGTTTTTCAACTATATCTGTCCTTTTTTTACTGACACTAAGCAGTAGCTAAGCTCTCCTCCTGCATTATATAAGCCCCAATGTGCCCCTAGAGGCCACTTCAGTCAATTAGCACATAGACATACAAACACATGTGTGTGCATAAGTATAGATCATTCTTATGTACTCGACTGGAAATTCATAGGAATTAGGCTTAAATAAATAAATGCTGACCCATTTGACAGCTAATTAGTGAGAATGGTTCAACAGCAATTTGCTGGACAAATAAGAAGGCAAATAAATGGGACTCACAAATTGTTTCATCATAAATAATATGAATGCATGTATGTTGTTATTTCTAAAAGTAATTGTGTGAAATTATTAATTACCTTCTCCGAATACTCGACAACGTCGCGCATGGAGCGTGGATATCCCGATATAAGGTATGCTTTGGCAGCTGGAGCCATTTTCATTTCCAACATCAACACCTCGGTGACTGTTTTCGACGATAGTTGCGAAAAGTCTTGCATATCTGAAATTGAATTTGAAGCAAAAGGTCGATGTTATTCAAAATAAATCCAATATGATTTGAGCAAATACTGAAATGATGTGTTCAACTGATTAAAGAAAGACTAGCGAACTATAAGCGAATTACTACACTCAGCACTAAAATTAAAACTCTCCTGAAAGAAAAAGGGTTTTACAAAGCTAAAGAAAATTTCCTCAAATTATAAATGTTTTTTTTTAAGGAAGGCAATAACGAAATCCCACTAACCCTAAATAAAAGTTATGTCTATAAGAGATGCAGAACCCAGATTTTTAGAAAGTTACAATATTCTCTTTAAGAAATATACTTTCGGAATAATAAGGTGAGTTACCCTTGGCGACAAAACTATGAGGGTAATCTAAAGTTTAGGGCGATTTTCCTCTGAGTGTAGTTCTATGTTTGTTTTGTAGCTTTTTTTTACAACTAAATAGGTAAATCATTGCCAATTTATTAATACCTGTGGCAGTGGGTAATTATTATATTTGGTAAGCTGATCGTACCAGATTCGTTAACTGAAAACTTACCATTCCCCATTGCATATTGCTGCAGCAGATCCATCATATTGATGTGCGTGACGCCTCGTCGCTCCTGCATGAAGGTATCGCAATGGGTGACCTTGCCACTACCTGGGCCGCCTAAAACAAATATCACTGGCACCTTGGGCGGATCGAATTTGATTTTTCCAGCGTTTTGCATATCGATAGCGCCGATATTGGCCGAGCCAAGTCTTCCATTCCCGTTCAGTGCCATAACGCTGCCAGCGGTTGCATTTGGGCCATTTTGATTCCGTGTATGATTCCAATCGTTGCCTGGTTCGCCGGTATCTTGTGCCGCGCTGGCATCTAAAAATACATATTTTTGAATTTACAGCCAGCCATCTCAATTCCTAAAGTCTGAAGCGCCATAAAGCAACAGTTGAGAGCAGCGCATTAGCAGAACCGGAAACCGGATGTGCTGGCAAGTTAGAGACCCGCCCCCTTACGTGTCAAATGGCATTAGCACATTACCAGTGCAGCGAGCGGAAGCAATTTGCTTGTGGTAGGAAATTAACTGAACAACAAGCCCCAAACACATCATTAAAATATGTTTTACAACTATTTAATTGAGGTGTTGCGCGCATTGCGTCACCAGTACAAACAGAGTTATATGTTCATTCATGGAAAATCAGCTGCGCAAAAGCGTTGCCTACTCTTCGGCAGCCATGCCGACAATTTCGCGTATTTCCAGTGGCTGCCACATGCGATTAGCGCTGGTTCTCAGACCCAACTCGCTCTCCTCTCCACTCCTCTCCTCTCCTTTACACTCCTCTCTTCTGCGTACCTGTGACACTTTTATTGATTTTCCTGCAGTTTTATTTAATTGACATGTTGTTTTGTTATTGTTGCTGTCCCTTTTCAGCGCACACCCACACGGACTTAATTTTTGTTCGACATTTCCAGATTTTTTCATATGCGTTTGTTGCTTGTTTGATGGTCAACGAACATGTTCAAGGGCCAATAAGCGAGGCCGCGCTTGGCTCAAGCGCCCCGGAAATTACAGTGTTTGTGCAAGGTCCAATCGAATTAGAAATATTTTGTCAAATCGTTTTGTACCTAAATGCTCTCCAAACGAGTGTGTAACAAGCCAGATTGCTGCTTGTGACTCATAATTTTGTTTGAATTGTATTTACAGCAATTTTGCAATTATTTCGACTAACGAGTTTTTATTATTTTCATTGCATACCTTTAGGACAATATCAAATTCAATTAAATAACGAACTAAAATATCTTACATTTTCATTTTACCTAGAGCCAGCGAAATACATTTCTAATTTCGAATATGTCCAAATAATGAAATACATTTCTAAATTCGAATATGCTAAAATAATTAATGTATATGGATTTTCTATGATTTGTTAACCTTTGTAAAGCAATTTCGTGTATAACAACCTATGAATATAATTTTAAAAATTATTTTAAATAACGAATTAGATATTCAAGAAGGTATAAAATGCTTGTTGAACAAAAGTAAGCGGACCGCTCTGAAAATCACACATAAATTTTAGCTTATAAGTAAAGACAAAACCTTTATGACTTCAAGGGAACTTCGTAGGAGAATTGGATTTGACAAATGAAATCGGAACACGCATATTTAATATATATGTTAACAATGTTTTCAATACTAACTTAAAGGATGTTTTGCACATTATTAATAAAATATTACAACAGAAATTGTTCAAAAAGCAGTTTGAATCGAAATCAATCTACTCACAATCCGTTTATTTTCTTATTCTATTTTTTACATTTATAAGTATGTAACGCACATAAATAACAGAAAAAACACGTTTATTTAATTTTTTTTTTTTTTTAGTATATACTTTAACACTACTATTGATACCACGTGTCAGTCAAAATGCCTCATATAAATCATTTCTTTATATTGGCCACTCATTAAAGTATGGCAACTGAAGTTGTTCAGAAAGCAGTTGGAATCGATGTGTTATTGTGGCCTGTTGGTCAAAAGCTGAGTTGCTTACCTGTGTCTAAGCAAATACCCATTATCCATTCGGTGGCCAGTATAGCAGAATTTTCGCAATACTGTTTGGCTGCTTTACCTCTCTCTTCCACACACTTAACGCATAGAGTAAGGGAGTTCAGTTAGTTGGTAACACAATTCAAATGGAAGTTTCCACTTGCGTTTCGGATACATTCACTCGTTAAATTTTCTCATAAGCCGAATACTTGTTTTCAGATTTTATTTGCTATTGTATGTGCTTCCGCTAATTTTTATATTTTTTTTTTTCCTTTTTTTTGTGGTATCTCTGGGAGACACGTAAATATTTATCGTCGACAACACGCACAGGGAAATTATTTACTACATAGCGCCGGTTTTTTCAAGCACGTCCGTTACCATAGCCCTAAACGCGTCGTGTAACCCTGATTTATGACTGCGATTGGTACTATTGTAGAAAATGAAACAGGTTCTGCTGCCCGAACGTCCGAAACGAGACTGAATTTCAAATATGACAAATGCTTCGGTTTTTACCTGCAAGCCTCGCCTGTTGGTCAGCCAAACAGGCAAACAGCCAGGCAAGCGCGCTTTTCCAATTAATGAATACTTTATGAATTCCAGTCCAGTTCACATGATTTACAATGCATTCGTATGGGTGTCCCAAACCGGGCAACTTTTCTACCAGCACTGGAAAATGGTGCACAACACCCACATATCAGTTAGTTATTGCTCTACCAAACTTCGTGTGTGCCTGTGCCGAAGTTTGTTTATGCAATCCAAACAATGTCCTGGCCAGCCTGCTGCGTTCTCACTACTCCTTCAAATTTTTCCGGTTCTTTTCTTGTTGTCACTGTCATTTCATATTGTTGTGTTATTGCCATCCTGTTGTCTCAGATGATTGTTGTTGTTCTTGTAGTTGTTTTTGGGTATAAATAAATCCTCTAAGGTGCAGCTGTTCGGACAGCTTAAGCCACATAAATACAATTCTTATATTATTATTTTTTTTTTTAATGAATGCACACTTAACTCAGATTGTATACCGAACAAATTAATTTAATTTAATTAATTTGGAATATTAAGCTTAAGCTGTTCAGATTGCATATAAATAAAAATAATTTAATTTTTAATATTTTACTATTTGATTGCATTCTCTGATGCATAAAGTATATTAACTTGCTCCGTCTCATTAGCAGATTATTTTCTTTGCTTACCAGTCTCTGGGTTTTGAAGCTATCGTTTTGATATATGAGTTATTGTATGAACAACTTTTTTATTCACCAAGATATCCTCCTTATTACAATAATATTAGCGGCGTCGCTCATTTAATTTCGATAATCAAGTATTTGCTAATACTTGTTATGTATTTTTAAAATTCAGTTTCCAATATTTAGTTTGTTATGTAGAGCTTAGATTATTGCTCTGATCTTAATTATTCTCCATGCAAACTAGTCCTCCTTTTATAGTTATCTGTTTTAGATATGAGTTATTGTATGAACAACTTTTTTGTTTAACAAAATATGGTTATTTTTATTATTCTTTGATAGAATAGCTGTAATTTCATTACGATAATCAAGTATTTACAAATTTGTAATATGCATTTTCACAAAATCTATTTATTTTACCATTGTAAAGCTTAGTTTATTGCTCTGCTGCTGAACGTATTTCAATTATCCGCACCGTAGGTGAAATGGTTCACTTTAATGGTCTTCAGCAATTATGCATATAGGGCTTCATTCAAAATTACTTGGATGCGTTGTTAATTGGTAGAAAATTGCACAATAATGACAGAGCCATAAATCTAAATTGTTTAATTCGAAATGTGGGCTTACGAGTTGATGTCTGGGGGCCTAACAATGGAATAAAAAAGCTGTGATGGCTTAGTGGTAGGAACGAGAGTTATTCAATTAATATTTCACACTATTGATTGTGTTTAATTATAGTGCTAGTTTGCGGTGCAGTGTAATATAATCATTGACTTGACATTGACAGCTGTCGAAATTTCCGAAAGTATTCAATGAACGTCTTATTGGTTTCGGCCTGTTGTCCTAACGATGATGAGGGCCAGTCGGGGCGCACAGAGAACAGGTCAATAGGCGCGACAAGGACATGAAAAGAAGTTCAAAGCTCAAGGAAAACACATATCGATCAAAAATGCTCACATATCGATCTGGCCCCTAAACAGATGCGACGTCAATTTGCGGTGGATATTGTGACATGCCCTGTCACTCAAGGACAGTAACGACAAACAAGATTGGCACACACACAAACACCTGGCAGGCCAATTGTAGCTGTCTGCTCTGATTTTGATTAGCAGGTCCTCAAATTTATAACATATGCGTAATTAGAATGCCTCCCTCAGCACAGTGTCATCGTCATCAGGGTGGAAGGGGTGTGTTCGAACAGCACGTGTCTTTCTCGTCCTTAAGTTCTTGCAACAACTGTTCGGGGTTTGGTTATTAAATGGTTTTGGAAACTTAATTAAGGTTATAGCCGGTAAGAAATATAGCAACAACAACAACAGCGCCAGTTTAATGAATTCGTCTAGCTGTGTCAATTGATTCCCCAGCTAACTCCGTGTGGTGGGGGTTGGGAGGCGACTGGACAATCGGGCAGCTGTGATTAAGGACACTGCGTGTGTGCTAATGTGCTGAAAAGGTCACATTAAAGGTATTCCCATATATAAATGACTCAAACAGAAATCAACTAGTTTTTGTGGTTTTGACTTTGCCCAAGCAATGTATTTGCAATCATTTCTTGTCTATCAATATCTATGTTTATTAATATTTAAATAAACTATTATATTTAAATAATAGACAGTGGAATGCATATGTCTTTTTAAATGTTTTAAAATAACAATTTCGTTTCAGTTGCCTTGCTTAACATTAAGATTTGATTGCATTATAATCAGGAGAGTAATGATAGTTAAAAAATTACCATATATTTTATCTTATAGTTGTTGGCCAAGATTTCATCAACTATATTATGTATTATAGCTATAATAGGTAATTCGATTATCAAACAAACTGTGCTTTGAATAGCTACACTTCAAATATAACAGACCTTGTGATTGATTACTCTATTTAGACAATGGGCTACTACAACCATTTCTATGTGATTAGGACATTGTGTAAAATATTTACTTATGACACATTGGTTCTCACCCATTTCTCAAGGCCGAAGCAGTTTGTTGAGCAACTTTCCATAGTTTTGTTGGCAACACCGAAGTCCTTCAACAATTTTATCAATTGTTATAATATTCGTATACCCTAAAAAATTATAAACCCTTACAATATTGTCAAGAAAAATGTGTAACGCATTGAAAAATAGACTAAGAGCCCGCTTCGGCTGTATCTGTCGTATAAAAGAAATTAAATTTGGATGCGACTAGGTGGACTAAAAGAGTATCTAAAAATCGGCGATATCAGTTAATTCATTTTCTTGCTGCCATCACTTGTTTATATACCCTTTTCAAGTACATGCAAATGATTCCCGCCTATCATTCATCCATAGAACAAAATGTACCTGGGTATTAATTTTTGATATATCAACTGTAAAGTTCCCAAGCCTGGAACACCAACGGCATCCCCTGCCCCGCCTAGCCAGAGTTCAACGCGCTTTGAATATTTAATGGAATTTTTAATTCATATTTGGGTTTTCCAGTTGAACGTAAATGTTGATTAAAAAATGAGGACAAAAAAGAACGCAATCAAGGATACATTTTTAAATATAAATGAGAGCTGCAGAATGAGTAGATTATACAAAATGTACATATACCATTAGTACAAAGCCAAAATTATCAAGGAGAAATGATTGAACTTAAATCGAGGTTTGTATAAGAAGATATTGAAGGACATTATTTATACTGGAGAAGCCCAACAAAAGTTCAGTTTAAAATACTAGTAATATTATTATAATTTTCGCACTTTAATTGTCGCACTTAATACCAAAAAGAATTTAGGAAATTGTATAAACAATGCGAGTTCTCTAGGCGCTTTAATGGGATGTGTCAGGGTTCATCTACCATATATGGTACACGTAGATATTAGCAATGCGTATTTTTGAGACTGCTATAATCAAGTGATTATCCAAGTGTTGCATCTAAATAATTAAAAAAATAATTTAAAAATTCACATTTATATATATATATATATATAATGCAATTGATATACATACACAACATTTATTTGCTTAGAATAAACTAAAATATAATACAATATCACTGGGCTAAAATCCCCCCATACAATTTGACTAAAGTTGCTAAAAAAAAAGCTAAGACAGCATTCAGGTAAACGCTAATTGCACACTTGTCAGCTAGCTGAGGTAAAATTACATCATAATCCAACATTCATATATCTATCCATCCAGCTATCAGTCAGATGTGAGCTGAGCTTAGCTCTTTGGCTTCTCTTCTCCGGTGCTGGGAGTGTAGGCCTGATTCTCGTAGCCAGCGTGGTTGCCCAGCACCATAGAAATGCGGGAGGGTGAATGCTGAATGCCGTTGGACGTCGCCAACTTGTCATTCGCTGCCTTGCCAGACTGTTTGCTGGCGCTGGCGATTGTGGTGGGCAGTACAAAGCTGCCCTGGCGACAGCTACGCGAGAGAAAGAGACGCAGCTTGAAGAACGCAAAGAGCAGTGCATAGATGCAACATGAGACCACCAAGACGCCCAAGACGGTTATCAATGCATTTTGGGGCTGATTCCAGTCTATAACATGGTAAATATACGGTTTACCTTTCCTGGAGACAAACAGGGAAATAATACAATTATTATGCGTAATAAAGTAGACCTGGCTTACTTACTTGTTAATGCCGCCACACAGATAATAGATGTAGGAGAATATGGCATAGGTAATACCGAATAATACTGGCAGAAATACGTGCAGCAATCGCAACGGATGCGCCACAATCCACAGGTCAATGAACATGCAAATGGAGTTGAATGCATGGGTGAGCACATTTGTTGCATCCAAAGTACTCTCATTTGCTGCAAAGGCAACAGACGCAACTCAGGTAAAACAAAATTTTCGGGGAATTATTCAACCACAAACAAGACTTACCATTGTACAGAATGCTCCAGTAGATAATAGTGATGACTATCGATAATACCAGCGTTATTATATGCATGCTCCAGTATATGCGAAAAGGACTCGTCCACGCCCGCATATTAAGCAGCTTATCTGTGGACGATATAGTTAGGATCAGCTAAACGTTTCTTTATTTTATTGACATGCATTGAATTGCATAGGTTGCACTTTTAGTAACTATAGTTAAGCTATAATATAATGCCCCTTTTACAAAAAGACATTATCTGACCAGAAGAGGAAGATATTTTTATTTAACTAAAATGACTAAATTGTTGCAAATTAAGAAGGTTATCTGTGGAAGACAATGTTATGAATAGTTAAATAGTTGCCTAATCGTATCAAACCGCATTTGCGGGAGAAAAGAAAAAATCGAAAACCAGAAGTATCAGCTTAAGCCTTATCCAAATATGGTTAGACTATAAGATACTGCAAGAATTACAAAAAGAAATTATCAGAGCTTAAGATGAGTCATTTTTATTTAACTAAAATTACTACAAAAGTGCGCCTGCTTATCTGAGAAAGGTAAAGTTAAGATCAGTTAAAATTTGCTTTATCATATTCTACGACTTTTAAGTTAAAAGAGTGCAGAATAAATCTAAAAACTGAAGTGTTTGGGCAAATTAAGTTAGACTATAAATGGGAAATCCTTATCCAATCAATAGGCTCTTAAATCTCAGTTGAAGGAATGGAAAAAAAAACAAAAATATGATTTATCGCGTTCAACTCTAAGAAAATATGTTTAGAGAACAAATACGATGAGATTAAGAAATGATCAGAGTTTAACAGGAAGAAGCTCCTAACTAAATTACCTATACGTGTTTTATAATGATCGCGTGTTTTAAGCTAATCTCGTACAATCAGAATAAGACAGTTATCGCCATGAGATGTTAATATAATAACTTACCCGCATATTCCGGATGATAATGCCATATTGTGACCAGTATAGCGCCGAGTAAATTAGTTAGCATGCACATCCATATGCCCCAATTGGTCATATAGATAAAGTAGATCCAGTAGCTGTACTCATGATCCGCCGACGGCCACATGGACTCAATGACAACGCCAATGAAGAAGAGGGCCATCAGCCAGCGATAGAACAAATATGCAATGCTCTTTGTACAGGTTTGCCACTGCAATTTCGAATAGCTGAGTATGAATATTAAGTCGTACGACTCTGACTACATATGTCTAAATTAGTATGCACATCCATGTGTGTGTGGACTGGTATAATAGACCCACAATAGTGCCAAGAATTGAGTCTAGGGGCTGTGAGTAATTTTATTGTACCTGGCACCACAAGCGGTGCATGGCTGTGTACAGTTCGTAGCTCTTTGCCGCTTATTAATATTTTAAAAGTTTAATTTACAATGCTAGAACAATCGAGTTGATAGCTAAACCACGCAACCCACCGAACCACCCGAGTTGCCCACTCATTCTATTGATACTGTGCATGAAATAGATTCATCAAATATGCTCAAGGTGAAACAATGAAATGGTTAAAACCCAGCAACTGGACAACGCCCATTTCTTACAGTTTTGGTCATTTGATTATATAAAGGCAGCGACCTGGTGTACTGGTGACTAAGACGATCAATAGTAGAGCTTTCCAGGATGGGATGAGGGGCTTTCAGGGTCTTTTGTATAATCGAATTAATCTAAGCTTACTTCTAAGGCTCACATCTAATCTATAACGTCCTTGCTAGACTGTAAGTCATAAGGCTCTGTTAATAATCTGACCTCGAGCTGCATTCTTTGTAACCAGTTAAATATAAACCTGTGACGCACATTGACATTTCAATAATACACATAGTACGCAACTGGTGCATATCAAATGATGGAGATTTATCAGTACCACATTAATTTTGATTTATTTTGGTTGGTTTATGACTTACCTGTGATTTGACAAAATCATCGGGAGTATCATGATCAAAGCCGCATCGCTTACGCCTAAATTCTTTTCTCACTGGATGCACAATCACTTGAAGCTTTGCCATCTTGTTGACATCAAACTCGAAGTTCCTTTTCTGTTATTGTTAAATATGCTTTTGTTTTTATTTATAAGAGCAGGATAGTGTAACTTGTTCAGACACGCTTGTTATTATGCAACATAAGCAAATCGTAGAAATTCCATTTTCTTTAGCCGTTTCTAATATAATTATTTCCAAGACGAAGAACAGCGCTATGGGTTAAACAATTTAGGTTGTGAATTGTTAATAGAACATATAATATTTAGTTTTTATATTATTCAAGCTTAATATTATTCCGTCTCAGTAAGTACAGTTTTTTTTTTAATTTCTTAAACTTAGTAGCCCATCTGGTAATGTTATTGTCGTCATTTTATGTTCTCAGTCCAAACGATTGTACTTCATAATAAACAACGAAAAAAAGATTTTAAAAATTTAATTCCATTCAAAATTATTTCGATATGGATAAAGTACGAACGTTAATGTTGCCATTTTGGCGCCCAATAATGCGTAGTAAGTAATCTTGTCTTCTACAATAACAACTTCTATTTTATCAATTGCCTTTGGAAGCAACCCGTAATTATTGCTACGATAAAAAATTGAAGAATCTTGTGACCTTCCCAGAGATAACAATTGGTCAGGGCAAGCTTAAATATATTATCGCCAAGGTTTTCGTTCATAACGAATCGGAACAATCCAAAATAGTTATACGTGGTGTACCCCGTGTCAAATACCATTGTAAGTTGAGTCTGGATTGTAGATGATCGCTTTGTATCTCGATGTGTTGTCTGTCCACAGTTGATGTTTATGATCAATTGCAGAAGGAAGCCAATGCGCAGGATCTCTGCACAGAGTGTTTAGGTGGTGGCCAAATGGTTCACGATAATGACAAGAAATATATCAAGATCTTTGGCCGATTGCAAAGGTTGGGCAAAGCAGATCATCTGGAGACCAGAGAAATTTTACGTGCAAATAGTCAATATGCTGCTTATAATATTGATGCCGAATCTATCGGAATGGATATATAAAGTGATATTTCTTAAACGCAGTAATCGAGCATGGCCAGCACAAATTTTAGCACTCCATTCTAAATTAATTATTCGTCCTCGATTTTGTAATTCGATCGACAATCATAAAATAAAAATAGTGACAAGATTGTCAATACCCTACTAGAAGTTGAATACAGCATTATTTTTTGTAGACCTTGACGGCCTTTTGAAGCTTTAGAAGGTCATTCCTTCCTCATTCCTTAAATGGCTTTGTAGAGAATTCATTTTATAGCCTACCAACGCATTCGGTTGAACGAGTTTCAACCTGATAAAGATGTGTGATTTTTAATTTATCTAGTAACTGCAATTTGCATATGAAGTGCAACGGACTGTTGAGGTCTTCAATTATTGCGCAAATTGTCCGATCACACTCAATTTGCTTCACTGCGCCCTCTAATTATGAAATTATATTATTTTTCATGCCACGTCTAGTTATAGTATTTAATAGTTAGTTCAGCGAATCAGTAGGACTTTGGGCAACTTTAATTATATTATTGTTTAATAATATGCTGTTTAAAAGATAAATTCATTATAAGGTCGTCGCTAGGTGAACTAAAAAACTACAAGGTTAACAAATATAAAATGTTCAACGACTATTGAAACAATAATTATGAAGTAGGTCAGTCAGAGCATTATTTTATAAATTTGGTTTTTTATGTACTAGACTACCACTATTTATAGATGCCCTAACATGTTCAATTTGTACACTAAAAACCAATTTAAAAATGTTGAAATATACTTGATCTCTTTAAAATTTGTATAAAAAGTAGTCGGGACGATTTTTGTATGATGTTAGGAAAACGGAAGAGGTCAAAGACAAATCAGCTCTGTCGTTGATGATGATCAGAGATATATACATACACACTTCATGGGGTTGGAATTGTTTTCTTCTGCACTTTTCATGCAACAAAATACGCCATTTAACCATCATTTTTATGGGGACAGTATAAAAATCAGGGTGTCAAACCGGAATTGGAATCGGAACCACATGTCCGGCATGAACCGATTCAAATTCAGAATCGGAAGCGGAATCAGAGCCTACGTTCAATATTTGTTTAAAATCCGCATACCGGAACAGATAGTCTTTGTCTGAAAATGACCGTATCGAAACCAAATCATAGTAGTGGAACATCATAATTGTCGATCCCATTATTTAGGTCTATGTATGTATGTGTAGAACATATTTTCCAAATTTAAATCTCTTATGGTCTCTATGATCCGATGCAGAAGAAATAGACAGACGGACATGGCCAGATCGACTCAGCTGTTGATCCTGGCCAAGAATATATACATATACCTTAGGAACACTCTCACTCAATGAATACCGCAAGGAAGATTGGAGAATTCTTACGAAAAGTTGGTCACAACGGATACGGATAATTTTCTAGATTCACAGATGATTTTTCAGTTGGCTTTTTATTCCTTTTTAGCACTTAAATGTGCAACTTGAAGAAGCCTATTAAACTTAATTGGATTTTATAACATTTTTCTAATATATATTGCAGCTGTTGTCCATTTCCATTTAATTTCAAATTTCTGTTCACACATACGTGATAAGCCAAAGAAAACACAAAAAGGCTTGTCCAGATTCATCAGCTGTTACTTAGTCACCATGGTTGTTCGTATTTAATTTCAAGTCTGTTTTCAGCAAAAACATTTAATGGGGTGCGACACTCGCGTCCCTGAACTTGCACGAACATCAAAAAAGCGAATTGAAATACAGGTCTGAAAAACACTTCGAGTAGCAGTCGAACCAAGTATTTAACAGCCGAACTTGCCACGATAACCGTGAGCAGATATGTAATTCAATACAATACAACAAACTCCTATCTGTTATTTCGTGTGTTTTTCGTTTAATTTACGCTTACACCTTTTGAGCTGCATATTCGTCAACAAAGAGCAACCGATAAGTGTGTACAATACTAGCAAATATATAAATACATATTTATATATGTGTGTTTGTGCGATATGTAGGTTTATGGCTTTTGGATTTGTACTACATTGAACCTCAGTTGTTGCCTTCGTTTGAAGTTGAAAACTTGAATATAGGCGGCATAATAAGCACAAAACTATGCTTATGAAAACATGTTGACCTTTACATCTCAGCCAACTGTGTAAATAATCACACTTTGTGAATGGCAGCCAAATGGCAAAGTAACGTTGCATATTACCAAAAGTAGCCCAGGGCGACGTTTAACGTTATGATAATGATGAATAAGATATTTTAGATCTTCAGATCTATTGTCATCATCATTATCATCTTCTCTCGCCTGTCATCTAGCTGAGTTAATAAGTCACTTTTACACATGTCCATTTCGTTACGCTTCAAATTCATCGCGTAGAAAGTGAATGCAAAACAGTTCAACGCCATTTCATATGCAAATATCAACAATCAAAATATTTTCTGCGCACCTTCATTATTTGTATTCATTTTGTTCAGATTTGCGAAAATAGTCGTAAACATTCTTGAGTTTTATTAGAGACTCTAATTGGCATTATGTGAAAAACCTTGACTGTGTCCGTTATTAGCGGTGTGAATTGGCTAATTAGAAGTTTCTATATGCATAAGAAGTATTTCTGGTTAGGAACATAAACATATATCAATTTGTTCCTTGTTTTCTAGTTTTTGATTATTTTGGATTGCCACTCCTTTAAAGTAGAGGGAATTTAATTTGTTTATTATTATTATTTACTCAGTTCTCTATAAATTGGATATGGCCTGGCCAAAATCAAAAATAATGTCACTCATTTACGATAAGTAAGAAACGTGCATTAGCGCCGAGTACGTGCCACTAAATGAGTCAATTAAGATTCAATACGCGGATATCTGGAGGGTCGAGTTCACTTGGATATGGATATGATCTTCAAATTTTCGTTTCGTTTTCTGTGTCGTACAAGGAAAATATTTGAATTTGTCAATAGACAATTTGCATATGGGGGGAAATTGCATAACCCTCGCATAACTTCAGGCAATGCAATTCTATTTGTCTTTTGCTCAATGATCAGTTTGTACGAGCTGAAAGCTGGCCAAATTTAGCAACTCTAAAAAAACCCAAATGCAAAAAAAAAGAGAATCGACAATAAAAATTCCACACACGATTCCAAAAAGAATAATGCCATCGTCAATTTAAATGGGCTAAGCTCTTTGTAACAACAACGATGTTTTTTTTAGAGTCTTGCGAATTTCTGGCCATTTGCCAGTATGTTATTATTATTATTTTTATTATTATTGTTTTAACTTTTATTTTATTTATTTTTTTTGTTAACTAGTTTGTAGCGCGTTTTGCGTGTTTTATACGCGTGGCTTGGCAGACTAATAGTTGCCCTGGTCTTTGTCTCTGTAGTAATTATTTTTTGGGTCAAACATTTTGCATAACGGCGCACAACTCTGGACGTTATTGTATCTGGTTTATATCACATTATTTACATTAACAATGTTAACATTCACATTCACATGCCAATGCCACACAGCCAGCACAGAGAACCATAGCACGCAACCCTCAGATATATATCCTAGAAGGAATCCCCAGTGACAATCAGCGGAACTCACGAAGAGACTCGAGACTCGAGGCGAAGCTCGCGACTCCTCAGATCGACCGAACAAATCACGACTTATTGACGCGACGCGCGTTCCAAAACTGATCGTAACTTGTTTAGGCCAACGTCGACGCTGGCAAACTCCGTGTTGAGACGCACAGTGGTCATGAATGATCGCTTCGTGGATACAAATTCACGTAAACATTAACGCATAATTTAATAGAGTTTTGTGGTAAAGCATAAACTAATTAATTATAAATGTATATTCATATTAATATAACATCGACAATCTCCTAAAATTTATAAAATTTTCTTTAATAATTATTGTATCGAATTAAATAAATATTATTCACAATAAATACAATCTTCTACATATATTTTTTCGTTTGTATTATTTTGACTTGCTATTGTCAATTTGTTTTATAATATATATTACTTAATAAATATTATAATAAATAAATAATTTCCTAAAGATCATGTATTTATTTGCGTATTTTGTGGGCTGCACTTCGACATGGCTTTTCGCACCATCATTCGGGCGACCTGCAATAAGCACATGGTATATAAGTCGTAAATAAGATAACGACTGATTTTTTTGCTCAGCTTGTACATACATAATTAACCCTAAGTAAATACAACTATAATTTACAAAATAATTTTTACAAACGAATCAATAAATGTTTAATTTAATATGCCTCAAACCACTCTTATGTAGTTAAGCATATTTTGTATGCTTTTTTAGAAGGTTTCAAAAATTACAGCGCTTCTAATAAATTTAAAATTGAATTTGCCTCAACCCACTGTCACATAAAAGTGAATATCGTAGATCGTGTGTCGCAATATCGTAAAAAGTTGTGTTGAGGTTAGCGCCGACTGAGCACCGGTGAGCGAGCTTTACCGTTCTATTGAGAGTCGAATACACAACAATTAAATCATACAACTGAAATAAAATAAAATATTTTGTTTACTTAAGTATAAAATGTACATAACAACGTATGTCAAATGGTTAAAGTATAATCCAGAATCTTTGTATACAAACTTAAAGTTCAGAACAACGCAGAGAGAAAAATTACTTTCTAAAAACGTTCTTGATTGGGGAATTCATCATTTCAGAATTGCAAAGCTTAAGTGCTGAGTATCAATCTCATATCTATAACGTGTACTTCAAAATGAGATTAAAAAAAAATTAAAAGTAAGAAAATAACAAACTTGATTCAACGTTGTTTGTTTTAGAATAAACGGACTTTGGATACGTTGTTCACTTGAATCAAAATATATTCAGAATTATCATCGCTTGTTTTCAGTGTACGTCTCAAACGAGATTAAGGCGCTGAATGGTCCGATAAATTACTCATTTAATTGATAGAAAACCAATTAATTAAAGTAATTGCTAATTGGTTATTTAAGTAATTGGATAATATTATTTAATGCCCATTCTTTTTGCTGAGTGTACTCATTTTATTTCTCGCACCAACTTTTGCAGAACAATTAAAGATGATGACGGTGTTCAACCCTTCCCCTCACCGTTCTTCGCTTCAGCTCTTTGAGTTTCCTCACGGGACAGACAGACAGACAGGCCTAATTAGGCATTTATCTTTGCTTTGCGTTTTGGCAATCGACGTAAACAGAATAAAAGCAGAAGACTAAGGTTCTTTCTAACTAACTTTGTACAGTTGTTTTTTTTTTATTTCTTCTTTCATTCTCTTTTATATTGTGTATTTTATCATGCATTGCTTTTAGAGAACTCGTTTGTATTTTTGTATTTTTTTTTTGTATGCCGGCTTTATGCTCTGAGCGAAATTATTTGGCACTGTTTTGAAGTACTCCATCCATTTTTTGTGATGACGTATATAATAATAAGCTGAATAAGACTTATAATATACAGCAAATGTATTTCTCTGTGTTTTTTGTAGAAATTTGTGCCGAAAATAATCCAAACACAAAGCACATTTATTTCTGGATGTTGACTTCAATTCCATAGAAAAGCACTTGACAGTAGTTCAACAAGATTTAGCAACACAATTAAAAAGAACTCGTAGCCCTTGAAAGTGTGTAGAGAGTAGCGTGTAATGAAAGTTGAAAAATATGTATGTATGTACCTGCATATATACTTATGTATGCATGTACGTACATGTTTGCTTACGTGCTTTATATGTATGTACAGTGTCTCACAGTTCATTTCGGGCAGTGTCTAGCAAAAATGTTAATTGCCTGCCATAAACTAATTATACAATATTTTTCAAAAATTCCAAAGACCGATGCTAGGTACATATATTAACCACCTAAATGAATATATGATCCCCATAAACTGGGGTTTCCCCACCTGCTAGGTCGGGTTATGTAAAAAAGTACCTTAATTTATGGTCACATATCATTTCGGGCAGTGGCATTATGGACACCTGGGTGCCATAAAACCCGGGTTTTTTACATCGGGTTGATTATTTTCGGTATCAATATACCAATCCTTCGTAGTTAGTTTAGTTATATCCTGCAATTTGGGTGCAACCAGCCAACCAGGACTATGGACAAACGGACTACCATCGAGCAACGGAATCTCATCCTGGAACACTTCAAGATCGGATATTCACATGGCCAGATAGCTTAAATGGTCAATTTAAAAAGGTCAACTGTAAACAGCTCATTCGTCACTTCGTCGGCGAAGATCGGATAGAGGACAAGGGCAGAAAGGCACCAAACAAGATTTTCACCGCAAAGGAGGAGCGGGGGATCATCAGGAAAATATGGGCAAATCCCAAGCTATCGGCTCCAAAACTGACTCAACAGGTGGAGGATGAAATGGAGAAAAAGTGCAATGTGGAAACTGTGCGCCGGGTTCTGCGCAACCATGACTTTAATGCCCGAGTACCACGGAAGAAGCCCTTCAAAAGCGCAAAAAATAAAGGGACTAGGATGACGTTCGCCAAAACCCACTTGGACAAGGATTTGGAGTTCTGGAACACATTCATATTTGAAGATGAGCCCAAATGCAACATTTTTCGCTTAGACGGACGGATTTATGTGTGGCGACAGTCCAATACTGAGCTGAATCCCAAAATCCTAAAGGCAACAGTCAAGCACGGCGGAGGAAGTGTCATGGTATGGGCATGTATCTCGGAAGCCGGCGGTGGAAATTTGGTGTTTATTGAAACAACAATGGACAAGAATGTGTATTTCAATATATTAAAGGAAAATTTACTCCAAACTGCCGAGAAGCTAGGAATCCGGCGATCTTTCCGGTTCTACCACGACAACGACCAGGACAACAGCCAATCATAAGTCCGGATTAGTACAGTCCTGGTTTATCTGGAACTGCCCCCACATGCTAATTGCACAGGCCCGGTCTCCAGATTTAAATTTTATTTAAAATTTGTGGGATCTGCTGGAAAATAACATCTAGAATCACAGATCCGATCTCAAAAATGCTCGGCTGGATGAGTGAAGCAAAATCAGTCCAGAAACTACCCGGAAGCTGGTATCTTCCATGAATAATAGGTTAAGGGATGTTATTAAGGCTAAAGGATATCATACTAAGTATTAACATCCTTATTTAAGCTTTTATACGCCTAATATGTTACTTTTCTAAGACTGCCCGAAATGAGCGTTGACCTGTATTTTGGGATATGTTTTCAGTTTTTGACTAATTTTAGTTAATTAATTAATATTTTAATAAAAATTTAAGTTTCCTTTTCAAACGTGATATAACATAAAACAAATTGGCATTTAAACATTTTGCGTTTGTTTCTTTGTTTAAACTTTATAGCACTTTAAAATTTTTGCTAGACACTGCCCGAAATGAACTGTGAGACACTGTACATATGTATTTACGTAGATGTATGTATGTCATTGAACTGATTACCCTTACTCTTGTTTAGGGAAATATTCAGTGCATTAAGAAGTTTCTTTTAAAAGTGCAAAGACTCACTTGAGTAACAGATTCAGTTTTTCTTCTTAAGACAGAGAGCTATTTAATTGATTTTATTAATTATGTTGTCTTTATATTTCTCTCAAAATATATTTGAGTTTATAGTTAATAGTTAATGCTATTTCTACATAAAGTTAAACCGTTGATTTCGATTTTCCAATGAAAAATATTCAAAAAACCTTCTTTTATTTCCTTCATAATATCATTTTACTATGGATTCCATAGTAACAAGCTTTTATCAATTGTTTATACTCATTAAAATTAATAGCCAAAGCAATCGGATGTTGCCTCGGCATTAAGGAACCAGAAAAAAACTTACAATGCTTAAACTAGCCGCATAGCAAAAAGCACTTACTAAAAAACAATCTTAGTGCGTACAGCTACAGTGTGATATAAATAGTAAATGCAAGTAAAGATGAATATAAAGATGTAACTAAATGAAAATTACAATATGCGGGCTGGACTACTTATCGCTAATTGAGTGGAATTTTGTGATGTTAGATTTTGTGGGTCTAGTGTTATATAAGACCCACGGATTGGGGTGTCCAGACGATGCTGAAGGCTCTATTGAAGACCTGCTTCAGCTTATAGGCGCCAAAGAGCAGCGTCCAATAGCAGATGATCATCAGGAAAATGCCGACGAATGTGACCAGACAGCGAATGGGATTATGCCAGTCCAGTATGGGATAAACATAGGGATTCCCAAATCTGTACATAAAAGAAGAACGAAGAGAAGACAATCAATGGCATCAATCCAAGTGCGGGCTAATATACTCACTCATCGGTCCCGCCGCTGAGGTGATAGATGAGTGTGAAGAGGAAGAAGGCAATGGCCAAGCACATCGTCTGCACCATGTGCAGCAGTCGCAGCGGAAATGCAACGATCAGAAAATCGATCAGCATACAGGCGCTATTCAGAGCATGTGTTATAATGCTAATTACCGGAAATCGTGTCGGTCTGTCTACGCACATGGAATTGATGGCATAGAATTAGTTAGTTTGGTCAGCTAGCTGCAAATTGATATTGTACTCACTCATACGACCGTTGAGAAATACCCAGTACACAGTGGATATGATCAAGGCCATCAGCAGTGACATATTGTACAGCCACCAATAGATCTTCAGCCCGCACGTGGTGGTCCGCCCCTTCTGTCCCGACTCTTGCACCAGACTCCGAACGTTCCGTATATCGTAGTGCCAGCATGTGACGTGGACCGCCCCCATAAGCATGGTGACGGTGATGAGGCCAAAGCCCCAGTTGGTCATATAGATGAAGAATATGCCGTCACAGAATTGCAATACAATGCAGGTAATGTATACACTCAGATACAAGATCGCCCATATCCAGCGATACAGCAGGTAAGCTGTGCTAACTTCATTCTTTTGCCACTGCAAGAAGAAAGGCATGCAAGTTGTACAAATTAGTAAGGTGGTAGGTTATAGTGACAGTCAAATAGTCTAGCTGAGATTGAAATTGGTCTATATTGTGCCATATAAAATAAAGCTGAACATTGACAATAAAACGTATGCTAAATGGACAGCTTGATAATAAAATATTATTATTTTAAATAACATCCATAATATGCAAGTAAATTCTTATCTGTTATGCATCAAAAGACTATAAACAATGACTTGCACAAATTGGCAAAAAAAAGAGCACGGATAAATACCTTATAAACGAAATCGATATATGTATATAGTGTACATATAAAGATAGTATATATTTAAAGATAAGGAATGTAGTTAGAATTATGATTCACCAATCGCGGAACTAATATTTCTGCGCAATATTATTATTATATGTTTGTGCTAATTGAACTGAGATAATCATCTCGTGTTGGGTAAGCACTACCTTATCTGACCTTTTTTTTTATTTGTTTGGCTTATTGAATTAACCCCGCAAATTACGGTTGGTTATTTTACAAAATATTCCGCTGGAAGCAATCACAACACACATTGAACAGAACAAAACTATTCACATGATGGCAGCGGTTATTCTATTCTGTTATCTAAGAACACACATATACATATACATATATATCCATATACATATACATACATATATATATATATATATAAATATATGTGTTTTTTTTGCATGGGCAAACTTCAAAAATTACGTAACGAGATTTGATTTGTGAATTAAGATAGCGGATAGCGGAAGACAGCACACTTCGCGTGCTAGGTGACTCTCATACATATGTATATACATAAATACAATGTATCAAAATTCGATCGAAAATTGAATTCAAAGGTGTTAAACATTTCTCAACGAAATCATTCGTGTGACAAATCGTGACGCGATTTAAACGTAATTTTAGGCAAATATGCGGGCTTGTGTTATTATAATATGTATTCTAATCTATTCGGCGAATTCTAAGGGCTATATACATTAACACATCATTAATTATATTATATATATTTTTATATTTTAAATTTACTTATATATATATTTTAATGTGTAACTTTTGTCTTATTTATTTTATTTAAAACCTTTTATAACCTTTAATATTCAGCTTTGATTTTCTTTACTTTAAAATGTTATATTTTAAACCTTTATTAAATAACGTGCATTGTTTTAATTACACATAAATGAAAAAATATAAATATAAATAGATACAACAAAATTTAATTTACAAAATCTAACTAATTCAAATTTTGAGTAACTACTTTCTATAAAAGTTATTTTTATCGATTTTCTTTTGCGAAAATGTGCTTTTGGCACACTGTTTTCTACCAGTATTGCACAGTGTAAGTTCTAACTAATATTTTTACGACAGATGTGCACACTGAAACTCCATCGGGTGTATCAAATGATCTCACAAATGAGCAATAATAAAGTGCCAAACTGCAAAGGGCTTTCAAATCAGACTTTGTGCTATTTCACACTTCCGCTTATGTCATTTATTGCAGCAAAATTTATATTTTGGAGTTCACTCACCAGGGATTTGTAGAATAGGTGCACGTGACTGTACTCGAAGCCGAAATGTTGCTTCTGGAATTCATTTTTGAGGACCTTGCGAAACCTTTCAAGAAATTGCATTTTAAGCGTAAGTCGGAAATC
This sequence comes from Drosophila macrothrix, assembly GCA_035042055.1. Lineage (NCBI taxonomy): Eukaryota > Metazoa > Arthropoda > Insecta > Diptera > Drosophilidae > Drosophila > Drosophila macrothrix. The sequence continues at coordinate 76,765 of JAWNLX010000604.1, forward strand.
AAATTAATTTTGAATTGTTCGGAATGATCGATCGATTTGTAAACGTGGTAATGTGCTGCTTCTATGTAGGTAATGTGAACGTCAGCTTGGCAAATAAGCAAGCTGCAAAAAAAAGTTCAGCTAAATCGACGCTGTGATTTATGTTTACGCTGCAACCACATCAGCATTCAGACACTCAGACACACATACAGACAAGAAAGTAGGGGAAAACTTGCAGTGCACTTGTTGATCTTGAAAAAAAATTAATGCGCTCAGCTAACACGCTTGGACGGAATCGGATTGTGAGTGAGGTGCTCGTTTTGGACAGGTGCCTCACTTGGAACGTTGAACGCGCAGTCGTGCACAACACAACGACGAGACAGAGCCAACTGAAAGCGGTGAAGTGCTTTTACCCTTTGGAAGACCTACTGACGGCCCCGAACTGAGTGCCCCGAGCTGACTTGCGAACCGATTAGAAATGCGCGCTCACTGCAAATAAACGACAAGCTAGGCGCAGGCTTCGTACGCTTTATATACGAAGCCGTATACAATCGATCGGCACAAAAACCGAAAATTAATATCTCAAACAGACACTGTGACAATAACAACAGCCAAAAAATAAAAGGGGTGCTTGCTCCAAACATACCCTTTCAAACCCAACTCATGAATTTGCCACAGATAATACGCGTTTGCGGCATGCACAATTGTGATGTCTTTCATGACCTAAAGGGGTTAAATTCTTATTATTATTTTTATTTTATTTATTTATTATTTGGTGATTAATTCTCATAATTGAAATATGTGTTTTGCTGGTTCCAGTGTTTTTTTTCTTTACTCCAATTAGAGCCAGCAAACAATATATTTATTATTTTAAATTTTCAACTATAATAATTGTAAAATAAATAATCTAAATAAAATTAATATTTAAAATTTAATTAATTAATGTATAGTCTTATTTAAAATGTATATCTTATACATACTTAAAATAAGTATTGCTGTTCAGGAATATATTAATTTATATTTTTTAAATTTATAAATTCGCATAACTCAAACATACCCATTTTACAGCACCGTTTACAGCGTATACCCATAAACTAAACCAAGTAATTTAATTAAAGGCACATCGTGAGTGCGAAATATTCGAATTCGAGCATATATGCAGAGAGTGTCAAATAGCAGAGTAGCTGACATTCCGTTAACTACTTCTCCCTCCAAAGCTCGATGCTGTGGGAAGCGTTTTGGGTGATATGATATCAATGATATATCGACAACAGTATCATTCGTCATCGTTTGTCGCAATCCGCTGACATTGTTGAACTTGAAGCCATTGGGGGTCTATCAATTAAAACTGCTCGTTCTTCCAATTGGACATGTACCAAAGCGCTGTGAGAGTGGGAGTCGCACTTCCAAGTTGAATCCACTGCAATGGAAACGTAATAAGATTATAAGTCTGACCCACATTTACCTTATCTAACGGGTGATAAGTTCTTTGCAAAAGTATGTCAAAGAGAAAGCAATTTATACTTTTGGCTTTTCGTTAATTACTGATAAAAGAATTTAAAGAATATGTTTGTATTTGTTTTGTTGAAATATGGCTTACGCCTCCTCACCCACGAATGATTAGCGATACTTTCCAATTTACCATGGCAACTTGATCGCTTGAGGGTCACTTTAATAAACATAGCATCGATTACACATTTTTGTTATGTATTTGAAATTCCTGCTAAATTAGTAATACATACATCAACTATGTACATATTCTTAACATATATCAGACAGATTGGAGGCACGCACAAACGTGCCCCTCAATTTACCAATTGGTGCTTGGTGCTCTTTTAGCGACCTTGCCATTGACTCGAATTAATCGAAAGTGTCGGCAATCGCTGTAAATACAAAAGCTATCTGATTTTTATTCTTACTTTATAGCATTTTATAGTATGAAATTCAATTTACAAGTCTAATTGAGTGTCAATTTACACGATCTTTGAGAACACGCCCCCAGACAGTCGACCGTTGCTAACTGATGCCACAAACACTTACCACAATACCAACTGCCAATTGCAATTCGTGTGTGGATACAATTTGCATGTCTGTTAAGTAAGTGTATATGCATAATAATGATATCGTATGTCAGCAGCAATAGATTTGAGATCAATATTTAATTTCAATTTCAGTTTAGCGTAACAAATTGAAACTTTTTTTGCGGCGTGGGAATGTCTACCGATTATGCTTATCACTTGAGCACCCTTCTTTTAATTCTTGAAGATTAGCGACTGTGCAAATCAATGTGTCGTAAATCGATTTGTATCGATAATTGCTAGACTGGCGGAGTTATCGATCAAATTGCATAGACTGATTACACATTTAAAGTATCTAGCTCTTAAGTCCCTGAGATCGTTGCGTTTATAAAAACAGAAAGACGGAAATTGTTCGACTCAGCTGTTGATCCAGTTCAAGAATATAAATATTTTGTTATTTTTCATATAACTACTACTTTAATGGATTCAGGGCATAGTTATATAGTACTTTACGTTATCTTAATAATATTTTGTTTAAGATTGCCTACTCATTTCACAGTGAATTATCGTATTATCATTATGACTAACTGACTATTCCGTAGAAAATAGGGTATCTTCAACTTGGGGTCGCACTGAAATGCTTTATTATCATTTTCCGCTACCGCAATATGTTTACCTCATCTGATGTTTTACGATTCGCGTTCCGTAACCAATTCATTTAACACCTAAGCTCAATTTCCCAGCTGAGACACCCACGCAAAAGTCCACTTCATAACATGCTTCATTACTCAATTACTATTTTGATTAAATTGTTTATTATAAATGACAAATTGCCAATGGGCGCGTCTGCAGATTCAATGAAATGGATGGGGGGTTTTTTTTTTAAATTTTATTATTTGTTGCTAACAAAATTCTTATCACCGATACCATATCAGTTAGCGTAATGTCAGCAAATATTTATTGCCAATAGTTTCAATCTGGCCGTGAATCAAAAGTTCAAAAAAAAAAAAAAAAAATTCTTTCGTTTGCAAAATTGAAAGCACATTTCATGGGAGGCGGCAAAGCTTTTGACAGTGTGGGAAATTGAACAGAGGTGGACAACTGCTGCTAGCCACGTTGCGTTGGCCAAGTCAGTTCGGCTTACAGTGGCTAATCGGTAAGTCATTTGTGTTTGCGCATATCGAAAATAAAATAAAAACAACATATTGGAAGTATTTCCAAATAATACACATATCTGGCGATAAGGATCGCCATCTGATAAGCCAACAGTTTAATTGCCACTCAAACCCAGCTATTTGCGGAAATAATGGCAAACTCTGGCCATGGCTGCGGCAGTTCGCATTCTACCAACGTTCCAGCCAGCTGCTCTGGGCAGCCCTAGCAGCGTTCCTCAAGCGTCGTCAACATCGAATCCATCCCGCAGGCATGCGCGACACTAGCTCTAAATGCTGCTGCCAGCCACTGCTGGATGAGTTCCAGTGCTCCAAGTTCTCGCTGGAACACGCTCAGCCCGCTGACTTCTGTCGCTCGCAGTGGCAGCGTGGCGATCGCTCCTTCATCTGGCTGATCTATCGTTGGCTTTTGGTTGCCTTCTTTGCTGGTGGTGTCATTGGCAGCCTTGTGGATTCATTTAGCGGCGGCAAGTGGTTCATCTATCTCACCAACTGGGGTTTCACCTTGTGTTTCTATGCCTGCGCCTACAGCGCTGTGGTAGCCACCATATACTTTATAAAGCCCAGCTATTTTGGTAAGCAGAAGTCATCCATGTTTCATTTCTTTTAACTAAAATTGATCATTTTTATTATTATGATTTTTAACATTTTATACATATCCATTAATATATTTCAGCATCCAGCAGTTGGGCTCTTAAAATATACTGGGGCTCCCATTTTACGACGACGGTGTTGGCCATGATGATAACACTGGTGTTTTGGGTGGCACTCTATCCCTGTAAGTTTTGACCTATGACCAGCTTGTTTAAAACTAAACTGATTGCCTTCTTTAGCCATGTCTGATGGACCCGTTGGCCTATACAACCTGTGGGCGCATGCATTCAATTCAGTATGCATGATGTTCGATTGCTTCATGGTGGCTTTTCCCACGCGGCTGATGCACTTAATCTATCCACTGATAGCGGGCCTGTTCTACGGATTATTCTCGCTCATCTTCTTTTGGGCAGGCGGCACAGATTTGTGAGTAATTTAGTGTTGTTATTCCTCTTACCAACTTTCTTTTCATCTGGCAGCTTTGGCAATCGTGCTATTTACTTCATTCTGGACTGGGAGCGACCGGGTTTGGCCATTGGCAGCGTTTGTGGTTGCATTGTGTTGGCCCTGCTCTTCTGCATAGTGATCTTCGGGATCTATAGATTAAGGATATGGATGTACGAGTGCTGCGTGAAGCCGGAAGCTACGGAAGTTATGCAAACCAGAGCGGCAACCTCCAAGGATACCGTTGAAACCGTTTAAGTAATAAGCTTCAAAATAAATTATAAGCACCTCAAATACTTTTCTTCGGATTCCTGCAATATATTTTGGACTTGTCAAAAGGTATTTTCCAAAATTTGCACGTTAAACCGCCCTTCTGCTTGCTTGTTCTAAATATTTAACATTTTTTATCGCAAAGGTCATAAAGAGAACATAATATAAAAGAACATACGATAATTGCCAATAAACAGAAACGTTATCAAAACGTAAATAGCACAAGTAGAGAGAAATTATAACGAGAAAGATATTTTGCATTATTTAATATTTTTAATACCACCTTGAATAAATGCCGAATTTTATGTATAGAAAGCTGCTGGGGCTTATCGGTTCAACGTGCCATAATTAATGCTTTAGATCTTATCTGAACATCAAGCCCTTTACACTTATAGATTAGGTTGAAAGTTTCTGTCGGTTAATAGCCTGTATTAACTTATCTTGCAGTGCTTGGAAATTCGCTGAAACACTTAGAAAAAACGCAGTGATTTGAAGTATTTTACCAATTACAGTTTTGCTTTAATTGTTGGCGCATATTTAGGCCATTTTCTGAACGACAGCAAACTGAAGCGATTGGATTTGGTTGGACCATTTCTCGAGGGCATTGTAGCGCGCAGCACTACTATTAATCTTGTCCAGCTGGAGCACTTGATTCACCTGATCAATGCGCCCTTTGATGGTGCTGCAAAGTAGAAAAAGTAATGGTTAAGCCAAGTCTAAATCATTTATTTGTGAGCGGCTCACTCATCCAATATGCAGGAAACTAGCAGACTCTCCACCTCAATGGGCCAAATGTTCAGGGCATTGGCAATGAACGGTATGGCTATGTTCTTATACGGTCTGATCAGCTTGATGAGGACCTGTGTGCGTATGTTGCGCAGCAAATCCTCAATGTGCTCGCGTATGAACGGATCGGCCATAATGTTGCTGCGATGCTGACGCAATATAGTCTCAAACTCGTTGATGTCATTGTTTTGATAGGAATTAACCAAATTTGTCATGGCCAAAATCTCTGGATCGTTCTTATACGGCTTGGCCTCCTGCGAATCGAATGGATTAATGCCAGACTTCATCAGCCTGCCAAATGATAAGCACCTTATTAATTATTCATTCTCAATATTAATAATTTAAATGTCACCTACATATTGGCCAGCACCAAGTATTTGAGGCAGGTGGTGCGTCTGGGCGAACCGCTTTCATCGTAGTTCTTGAACGCCTCAAAGAAGTCCGTGTGCGCCTTCTCGAATTCACCTTCGCGCAGATGCATTTTGCCACCACACTCGCGAATGACGCCCATAATCAAGGGATGCGGAATTGCGGACTTAATGTGCAGCGACTGTTCGTAAAGAGCCTTCAGTTTCTTGTTGTTCTTCTGCACGGTGTACATTTGAATCTCGAGCGCATAAATCTCCAACAATTGTGTGCCCTTCTTCAGATCATCCTCGCCATCGTCTGTCTGGCAGCTCGAATGCAGCTGTTTGAGTATCTTTTGCAGTTTGGTAAAGTCACTACGATCAAAGTACAACTTGCCCAGCTTCGTGTTTGTCTTGAACCACAAACGGTCGTTTTTCGCATCGCGCAGAGCATCCAATGTGGTCTCATAGAAATTTTGCAACAATGCCATCTGAAATGAGAGATATTTTTAGCTCATTCTGATAAATAATTTATATATATATATTTATATATATATACTGTGGAGTAGGAGATATCAGTTGTTGCAATTGTATTAAGAATAGGCGCACGAAAATCAGATCAAAATTCAGTAGATTCCCATTTATGATCGACTCTGACTTACATTCTTCGATGTTGAAATGTAATCCAGTATGGAATTGATGCTCTTCTCCGAGTGATTGCGTGTGACAGCACTTTTTATGTAGGTTAGCAGCTGCTTGTAGCGCACCATCATTTCCTCGTAATTACACTAGAAATATGCATTATTTTCTTTGTTTTGTTCGTGCAGTTTTTTGGTGCTCCACTCACCAATCTAAAGTTGATTTTTATCATCTGCTTGAGTGCCTTGAAGCCCCATTCGCCCTTTTCGCCATTCTCCAAATCGAGCACCTTCTGAAAACTGGCGAGCGCTGCCTTTGGCTCCTCCTCCTTGAGTGCTTTGCTGTTGTAGTATTGATTCTCGAGATCTACGTCCGGCTCCGAGTTGCTATCCTCAGAATATTCCTACAATTGAAGCCGCAAACCAAGCGGACGCCGGGCATCAGAAAAGAGCACAAGGCGCATTGTCTCAAGTATATTGCTTACCAGACCGTAATCTTCATCGTCGTCGCACATGAAATCATCATCGTTATCAGACATTGTGCAGCTTATTTAAGTGCAACAAATGTTTAAGCAAAACAATGCTCGCAAAATTGCAAAATTTGTGTATCACAGCAGATTGTGATGGATGTGCGATAACTTACACGAGATATCGATAGGGGATAACACATATCGCACGAGTCTGACTTATCGATACGAACTGGAATGACAGTTTATTGATTATGATTTTATTAATAAAGTATTAAAACTGTATGTTGCACATATTATTTAAATTCATATTTTTAACTTTAAACTCGCATACTAGGGCTGACTCGATAAGCTACCGGCTTAAGCTGCATTAATCGAGTATCGGTCACTTAATTAATTGTCATATAACATGTTGTATGACAAGTGACCATCGACTGATCTGTTCATTCATTGGATATCGAATTGGTAGTTCGCGCGTGAACCTGAATCCAGTGCTAGACAATTTGGCCGACCTGAACGAAATGAACGCCAGGGAGCTTCTTTTTTCATACGTTCAGTTCATTAAACAGTTCGCTGGAACTAATTCCAAACTACTCAATACAACTTGTAAAGCCCTGCATAAATGTGAAAAATACAAATATAGTTTAAAAATAAGTATTACCGTAGTGTGTTAATCACACAAAGCCATGTCAAAGTCAAGTGCAGGTGTGTATAAGCGTGCAAGCACTCTGCCAAATATTAAAACACAAGCAAATGCAGCTCGCTGGGTTAAGTTTTTCAATGCCGGAGGAATTCCATCTCCGGCTGCAGCCAGCTATGCGCACATCTTTGTCGAGAATCGCATTCAGGACGACATGCTGTTGGACCTGAACAAAGAGTATCTGCGCGAGATGGGCATCACTCCGATGGGCGACATAATAGCCATACTGCGTCACTCCAAGCAAGTGAGCGACCAAAATGCCCTCGACAAGGTCCTCGTTCCGGAGACGCCGCTGCCCAAACCGAAGGCAAAAACTATCGTCTCTGTGGCACCACCTGCAATGGCGTCATCACCCGTTGTCAAAGTCTCGCCACCCACAAAGCCAGCGCGTCGCGTGCTCCCCGAGCATGAGGGAAAATACAAAGTGACTCTCCCCTCGGGCACCACAGAGCGGAGCAAGCAAATTCTTGCCAAGCGAGAGCAATGTATGTTGAAAGTCTTTTTTAATTAAGGTATTTGATATTTATTATTGTTTATTTTTACTCCTGCTGTTGCTGCAGTGTACTCAGATCGTGTGAGCAGCACCAAGAAGACGGACGTTTTCAAGCGACTGCACAAGAACAAGTGCGATGATGATGCCCAGGAGGGCATCGTTTCCAGCAGCGGGGAGAGCAATGTGCGTGTGCAAATCACTGGCGTCCACAAGACGCCCAGCGTCATGGTAGCGGCCAGCTCCAGCAGTAATTCTGTCTTTGCCCGTCTGGGCGGCAAGCACCCGATGGATGCACCCGATCACTCAACTGGTCTGGCAATTAAATCTATTTTGAAAAACACTCAGAGCAATAGAGGCGGCCGCATTGTAGGTGGTGTCAAACACAACACGCCCATAGTCAAGGCCAAACACACAGCAGCAGCAGCGTCAGCTGCAGGCGGGTCGCGCCTGCCCCAGCAGAAGGTGCTGCTGGTGCACAAGGTGCCATTGAAGCGTGGCGACGACAGCGACGACGAGAGCATGGACGATGACGACTATAAGGAGGCTGACAGTGACATGGACAGCGAGGTTAGCGATGGTGAGCTTGTGGATGTGGATATGGCTGGGCCCGCTGAGAAAATTGTCAAATTCGCTTCGACGGCAGAGGTGCGAGAAATAGCTCCACATACGCCGTACAAGGCGCGTGGCAATATTAACTTTGCGCGTAACATCAAGTCTCGTCTGGGCCTGGGTAAGCTTGATATAAGCATAGCTATCACTGAAGATTATATTAATTAAATCCAACTCAATCAACAGTTTCTAAGCTGCACACCACACGCAAAAGCTACAATCTCAAAGCCTCTCTACCAAAGAAGCCAGCCGCGCGTCTGAGTCCCGTCAAGGGCAAAGCAATTCGCATGCGCAGCGATGAGCTGCTCACACGCCAGGATACGCTGTCGGTGCACAAGCGTGTGGGCGTCACAGCCGCAGCGACAGCAGGCAGTGCAAAGCCGCCGCCTAAGCGCATCCAGAAACATGATCAGAATCCGCAGCATTTTGGTCCACGTCGGCACTCGAGCATGAATGCTGGGAATCGGTCACGGGTTCAGCCGAACTCTGTTTTCGATCGCCTTGGATTCAACAATTCAATGTAGATTTTAAGAAGCTAACCCTAGTAATTGTTTAAGAGTTCGATTTAGTTCAGTTTACAAGTAAATGTTTGCAATCATTCAAAATAATAAGCACTAAATGTTGTAGCCTTTGTTCGAAAAAAAAAACAAATTTAAAATTATGTTGATAAAAAAAATATATTGAAAACTATATTAATAAACTGTCAAATCAGTCAGATGTATCTTAAGCTTTTTAATTATTTAGTTTCTGTTATTTTGTATAAGCACAGAATTCATTTTTAGAACACCTAGAATCAACAGTTCGGAAAATTTGTTTTCCAATACATCATAGCTGCTTAAATTGACTACTCAAATGTACGAAATTTCAAAAATGCAAGGGTTTATTTGGTATAATCTTAAGCTATATTCATGACCTTCGCAATGATAGAGAATAAAGCCATGATAGATATTGGAAGAACTGACAAAGCATCTAATATATTCAAGAGTTGAAGCTATCAAATGAGAAAACCAGTTTTTACTTTCACCTAGTCCTTTGTGTAATACCAAAGATTATAGAGATATCTATCTATCCATATGTAAATACAAAGACTACAGATATAATTATATGTATGTGTATATATGAAGACTTTCTGTATGTATCTCTGTGGTCTTCGGTAATACCTAAGGAAATTGAATTGATTAACTATTTATGCAACCTGAACCATCTAACCGGAATTGGAATCGCAGCCGATTGAAATTCAGAGTCAGAATCAGAATCTAAATTAATTAGCCCTCAATATATATACATATATATATATATATATATATATATATATTAATTTACCCGCCAACCTGTCTAAAGATAATTACGCAGTCAGTTTAGCCGGAATGAAACATTTCACTTATCTTTCCAGACTTTTGTGTCGTACTAAATATCGTAAAACAGTTCTTTATCTGAAACTAAATCAGTTTCTGTTAAATGGTAATGTTACAAATTTCAATATTTCAATATTACAATATTTTATTTGATTTTTGCTTAGATGCGAAATCGTTAAATATTTATGTACAATTATTAATTCTAGGTAAATCAATTATCGATTCAACTTTTTGATATCATATACAATCTGCTACTTATGTTTCTATATCACTGGTTGCTAGGCAAATCACCAAGTCGGCTGAGGATCGCTCTTCCACTCATTGCTGCAGCATCGAGTAGAGTGCTTTGCGCAATTCCGCTGGCCAGGTGTTGGCATCCGGATTGATGCTGAGCAACTGGCGCATTTGGAGCACGGCGCGTTGCTTGTGTAACACATAGGCGAATGCCTGATGATTGACTATTGGCGTGGGCGTGGCAGCGGGCGTATATAATTGATAAGGCTGTGGCGGCTGCTGCTGATAATGTTGCTGCTGTTGTTGTGGAGGCGTTGTCGGTGGCGTGGGCGGCAGTTGGTGTTGCTGCTGCAGCTGTCGCTGCTCGGACTCCTGTCGTCGCTTCCGTGGCGTATTCTTGCTGAGAGCATATGGCCGGAACAAGGCTGTATGAGCTGTGGGCGTCTCATCCGTGGCGTTGCTGCTGCTGCGCTTGCCAAATTTCTTGTGCTTGTAAAAGCCCGTGTTGAATTTCTTATGCGTATAAGTCTCGTTCTCGTGATGCGGATAATCCATTTGTGAGGGTGCCATCGTTTTGGTTTCGTATTGTGAATGCTGAGTTGCTGTTATGTTGCCGGTTGTCGAGTGACTGTGCTCCTTGTGCTGCGCAACGGCTGCTTATATAGGGATCATGCTTAGTTTGCTACCTGCAAGGAAATTATCATTAAGGTACGGCTTGTTTGTGGGAAAAACTTCGTTGACAAAAGGTCTGCATTGTCATAAAGAGAAAAGGATTTGTTCCACAATTTAATTTTTGTATACCTGCCCGTTGTTCTTTTTGTAATTAATTTTTCATTTACCCAGCGGTGCTAGGCTCGCACCTTCTCCTGGTCTTCTGCCTGCTCTCATCTCAGTTTTCCTGGTATTTGACGATAACATTTCTCCAGAACACACGAATATTCGAGCAGCGCCTGCGCCCGGAATGTTCTTTGATGAGTTTCATTCCCGATTTCGATACCATTGCCTTTGACATTTTTTTTTTGGTCGAACAGTTTGAGATTCCTATCGCGCTTACCGCTAATCTGTGTCATTAAGTTCAACAAGATTCCAGGGAGCAGCAGTTCGCCTGCTTTGTGACAATGGCCAATTGAATGGAAATGTATTGGGATTTTCCCGAAATATGTTGCGTGTTCCTTGCTGTTCCTTAAACATGTCATTTAAATTAGCTGCTAAAATTGAAATTTAGAAATGTGCTTGGACATTTACATATGTATGTATATGTATGTAAGCATTTAACAGATTTGCTTAGATGTGGGAGTTTCCAGTGATTGGTTGATGACGATATTGATATCAGGATTGTAACGAAAAAATGTATTGTATTGCCCAAATTCATGACACGAATTCATTGAGAATTTTGCATTTTGCGTATTTATTTCTACACCGAAACTTGCATAAATTGCTATAAATTGGTTCTTGCCAATTGGTCCGAGGGAAGCCGTTAAATTTTGGACACGGGCCAATTGGAACAAAATTTTTGCTTATATGATAAAGCCATATTGCCCTGCATATACAACGTATACTATACCAATTTATTAATAATTTGGAATTTTTAGTTGCTTTCTACAGCTAAAAGATAAATGCATAATGGCTTTGACTGAATTATATTTTCTTTTTTATATTTTTTATATCAGAGCACCATTTCATACAATTTTATTAAATAACAAGAAGTTTTCTGAAATTTTTGGAAAACTAATTTAAGTTGAATCGCATTTTGAATATGTTTTCGCTGGCTGTAGTTCGAAGTGTTTTATTTTTATTTCTAATTTTAATATACGAAACCCTTCGGGATTCGTCTTCAAGCAGAGATTTATAGCGCTCGTTTAATCAGATGTGGACTTTGAAACTCGACCATATAAACTGAATTAAACGTAGAAAAAAGGTCACCAGAACCAACGGCTAAATCATATTTTAGCCAACTGACACTTAGAACTATAAATACAGATTAATGAAAAACTGTTGACTGTTGATTATAGCCCAGATTGTTTTTATTAACCAAATTACTGTGCACAACTTGTTTTGCTCAATTGCTATGGTATTTAAATTCGACTGGTATTATTAATTTATCTTTTTTTACTGCGGCTTTGGTCAAAGTGGCAACGCACACTTTCAACGCTACCTTTCATTTATTATATATAGAAAACAGGTTCATAAGAAAAATTCATAAAATCAAAGCTATTTACTGATACAGTAGTGCTCGTCCAAGCAAGTTACTATATTGTAAATTATATACACATGTGACAAAGATCAGCGAGTTGATCAATCATTGATCATTTCTTTTTAATTATTCTTTTCCAAGAACTTGTTTTTAATTTGCTTAAAATAGAGCAAACAGGGAACCCGTTGCCTGGTAGGCCTCTAATAGTATGACTCAGTATATGTATATGAAATAGGGCAGTTGCAGTTGCATAATCGTAAAAAATGCACAAGTTGACCTTTATCGATTCTTTCCGGTTAACAGAAAAGAAGAATTGTAATCAAACAATATGACAATCTTTCACTTTGATACTTATGTGCAGCAAAAACAGTTGAAATCCTGCTTCTTGACTCAGCATTTGTTGAGGGCAGGACTCAAACCCACCTAAAATAAATCCGTTTCAGCTGTCGAACAGCATTGACTACATAAATCAATGGACTCACACTTGGACAAACAGGCATTGAATGAAAAATCCGACATAATTCTAAACGCACTTAGGAAATGGAAAGGTGAGCAGAGCAGAGCGAGGACTACTTGTGTATACATATAAGATATATATTGGGATTTTGTAATGATGTCCAACACCTTGGGTTGAGTAGCATTTACAGCTGGAGAACAGATCTCACAAGCTGAAGTCATAAATGCTTTGCGGATCGGCGAGAATAATAAAACTTTTCAGGTGCCACAAAGGAAGCCGAACAATGCGGCTGTAGACAGCGTGGCCATATGAGCGCCAGGATTACAAAATACCAGACCAGAACAGGCCAGGCCAGGTCAGGCTCTCCGCGCACAACAGGTATTTCCAGTGAAAATCGCTGGAGATGCGCACAGCAAACAAGAATAGGAAAAAGGGCAACTGGTTTATGACGCCCTACCAATGCCAGCAGCCGGCGGATTAGCCATGCCAATGGATGACATACCTGCTCCCCTGATGGCCAGAAACAAAACAACAACAAGTTGCCTCAGGTAGCGTGAGCCGAGGATGCGTGGTGCGGGGTGCTGGATGATTAGTTCGAAGTTCAGGCACACGTTTGAATGAATGAAGTTGATTGGGAAATACCTGCAAGGGATTGGTGGGAAAACGTCTGGGATTGTCAAGCGCTCTGATACCCATTACCTAATGTTGCATAAAAGATAACGCCCAGGACAATAGCAGCACAGTCGACAAAGAGACAGCGCACAAGAACAACATCCACATCAGACATTAGAATTTCTCATTTTATGGATTTATCAAAAGCAATGGACAATGAACTCAGCTCTGGAACTGCCCCCGGCTATGCACACAAGAAGTTTTCGGCGCTGAAGCGTAAACGCAGTCAAGATGAGGAGTCCGAAGATGTGGTCTTCGTTATGGAGCTGCCCGCCAAACGTCGATTCTTCCGGCCCTGGCTGGATGAGCGCAAGCCGACAACAAATTCATCAGCAGCCACAACTGTAACAGCTGTAACTTCAGTAAATCAACAACCGCCTCGGAAGCCCAGCCCAATCACTGTGGCCTCCACGTACCACGCCAACATGGTGCGCTCCCATGCCCCACGACTGCGCAGTCCGAAGGCGCAACAGCGTCGAGATCGCAACACTTTGGCGTGTCTCCTGAGCCGCCGGGCCAGACAGGTGAAGCAAGTGGCCATGGAGGAGCAATGCGAGCAATATCGCTTGCAGCACGAGGCCACGTTGCAGCAACAGATCCGTCTCAGCCTCTACTATGTGCGGTTCCTGCAACAGACAATGGCCACGACACGAACTCCACTGCCTGACACACATTCCACGCTGCAGCAGATTCACAAGTGTTGGCCCCAACAGGCAACTGGCATGAAGCGTTAAGCATCCCATAATGGACAATACTTCCAACAACGGAAGGAATTTTATTAACTACTAAATGTGATTTCATTGACCTTGTGATGTCTTCTTAAGTGTTATTATCATTTATTATTGTTGACTATCAATAAACAAAATTGTTAGATTAATAGATTTGTAGTGCTTTAATTTTTTGCAGGAAAAAATAGAAAAATATTCAAATGCCGATTTTAGTTGCAAATTTTGGTAGTTTAAATTCTTAACCCATATAGTTATTTGCACTTATAATAAAAATGCAAAACAAACAAATTGCAGTATTCTCGAAGAGATTGAAGGACCTTTTTTGGGGTATTTATTGGGCGACTCCAGAAATCAGACCAAATATAATAGTTACTAAGCAACCCAAACCACAAGTGAATATTCTGAATTGATGACTTGCTGTTGTAATCAATGCAGATTATTCGAATAGATTAGCTGTCAACCTGTAAGCTTCGAAAGGTATACAAATTAAATTGTTTTAATAGTGTTAAGGGAAATCACTTACAGTTGCCGTCAACACATTTTGAAGAATTTTACCTATACAAAAAACCGGCTCGACCAGCAATACTAATCAGATAAAAAAAACTCTGCCGCTCATCATTCATATAATCAATCCTCAAGTGGAACTCTTTTCTTTTTAACAGCTGTAATTGCATGTGATAATGCCTCTGCCTATATCTAGTAATGGAAAATGTAGATTTTTATAAGTGTCAATTTAATATCACTTAACTTAAATAGAATGCAACGTCAACATTGACACTGGTATCTTTATTCACAAAGTTTCTGATTATTACGGAATACATTTTTGCAGGAATTAGCATATTTGAGAAACGTGACAAAAACAAATAAAATCCGAGTAGCAAACAAAGTAATAATAATTTACTTTCATTAGCTTAAAATTATTACAAATTATATTTTGTTTCCTATTACGTATATGTATTTATTAAAAATACTTTATTAGACTAGAAACATACATAATTATACAATACAGATATGTATAATATAGTTCTACCATCAATAGAAGCCAACTTTTAAAACACTCTTAACCACAAAACATATTTGCTCATCCTTACCAACGCAAATAAAAAAAAGAAATTCAAGGAAAATATCCTTTTGTTTTCCCAACCTCCAAGAATTGTTGGCCTAGACTCACAAGAATTTCCAAGGAATCGTGACAAAAAACTAGGCACTGCCACCGAAGGACCACACGCAATGCTTGGCGTCAAGTAGGTCAATAAAATAGCTGCACAGATTCGAGTACTGCAGCGAGTATTTTTCAGTTCCGGTAACCGCGACAAGATTTGATTTTTGGATACCCTGGGACAGGTAGAAGAGATAGTTGCAAGCAAATGGTCGGTAATTAGCCGAAGCAGGTCATAAAAATACTCAAAACGGTTAGCCAAAGAACTAATAATAAAGGTGCGCTAATCCATCTGTTTACTAACCCAATGCGATTCCCAAAAAAAGGGCAGCTACCTGCGAAGGGAGGCCTGGACATAAACTTGCCGTCATCTCATGCATATAAACAGGACATCAATCGGAGAGCAGCTGCATTCAGATATCAAACGTCAAGGCAGCAACAACGACAACCATGGATCCCAGATCGATAAACCACTCGAACCGTTATGAACACAAGAAGTTTACGTCACAAAAGCGCAAACGTGATGTGGACCAGATTCTGGAGCAGAATAAGGAGAACATGTCCACGCAAGAAACACCGCCGACTAAGCGTCGCCAGTCGAAGAGCTTATTTCGCCCATGGCTGGAAAATGAGCAGAACATTGAATCCTCTGTCACCAGCAACGAGAGTCAGAAGCGCAGCTCAACGCCAATCCCACCGGGCGGCATCTATCATGCCAATATGGTGCGCCAATGCCAGTCACCTCGACAACAACGCAGTCCTAAGGAGCAGCAGCGTCGGGATCGCAACACCTTGTCCTGTCTGCTCAACCGGAGAGCAAAGCAACTGCATGATGCTCACTTGGCTCGGCAATATGAGCAATATCGTGCCCAGCAGGCAGCCATCCTGGAGCAACAGGTTCGCTTCAGTCTGTACTATCGCCAGCTGCTGCAGCAGGCGGTCTTCCAGCGGGGAGTCCCAGCTCCCGGTACTCTGCTGCCCCAGCAGCAACAACAGTTTATACAGCAAATGGCCCTTTCCCAGCAATTACTGATCTTTGGCTCCCAACAGTAATTAAGCCCATTCTATTTAGATTATTATATGATTTAGAGATTTAACAGCCATTGAATGTGATTAGTTGAATAACTTTTAGCTGGTGTTATTGTTGACTTTGAAATAAAAACAAACTTATTTTATAGCTGAACTAGTTCTTTTAATTTGGAATCTGAAAAAATTTAATTAGCATGTCAAATATAGATGAGAGGAAATTTATCTAAATAATTAAATTGATTTATTGTTTTCATAGTTTCAAGTTAATCGGGAAGGGGTCTACTGGTTTGTCATCATAAATATTTTATGTTCTTGATTAGCATCATGAGCTGAGTAGTTTGTCTGTCTATCAGTTTCTGTACGAAAGTGTCCCTCAGCTATCTGATGATACTTGGAGAAATTATACCAATTTTTGCTTTATACGTATGTTATAACTGGGTGGTTTGGTTTACTATATTATATATTTGCAAAACTTATTTGCTTACAAAAATCTCAGATTTTTTGATAATGAGAAGTAATCCTGAAAGCAATAGCAGATTGTGTCGCCTTAGTCGGAAAAGGGTGAAGTATCCTAGCTTAATTAGGGTGTACACATAAAACCTTAACCCGACAAAGATTCTAAAATTTATATTGGAATTAGGGTGGATGGCACATAAGATCCAACAGATATCAGTGTATACATCCGCCAACAATAATAATGTAGTATAAATAACAATAATAATAAAAGTAATTATTATTAGCATGTTATTATGCTTTTCACATTTGGAAAGTATATAATTAATATGGGGTTACTAAAACTTATAGCTCTGTTTAGAAAATGTATAATAAAATGTCAGCAGTTATCGGTATCTAGATAGCAGAATTATGGTGAATTGTGACTAAGGCTTGTTAATGGCATAATAGGATTTTTGGTTAACAGAACTCAATTTGTAGCTTATAATATGTTTATTACTCAAGTTGTTAGAGTAGCTTATGCAATAAAGTTTTTTTCTTTTTTTTTCTAAGCAACGTTTTAATGTGGTCAGTCACAGCACAGTTTGTGTTCTCATTTTGTTGTTTTTCTTTTTCACTTCTTAAGATCGATCCAACACAAGCGCAACAAGACTACGTCAAATAGAAATCAAGCTGCACTCAAATAGTAATATTGGCTGAGACGAGCAGAGCCGAAGGTGTGACTGCAGTTGGCTCAGAGTTTGAAGAGCTCAAGTTCAGCAGCTTGGCAAAGTGTTGCAACCACAAAGTTTGGTAACTAAACGTTGCAGCTCGCTTTTGCTGGTATAAAAAACAAAATGCTGTTTTCAATGTTAAGTCAGCAAACGAGAGAGTCACAATAAGAGCAACCGTGACGGCAACAATGAAAATAGTTGGCATTTGCGAAGTGGTGGCAAAATGGTATCAATGTGGTCGTTAAGTGGTTAGCCGTTGTCGGCGATAATTTCTGCATTGGACTTTCCAGCTTTTGCCACAGCACAGTGCAGCATAGGAAGTCGCTTTGGCGCTTTATCAAATGGCCTATAATGAAAATTAAAAGTAATTAGCTGCTCGGCTATTGCGCAATGCCAAAAAAAAAAAAATAGCCAAATAGTTAATTGTCAGATGGCGTTGCGTTCCGACTACTCTAAATAAATACTCAAGTTAAATTAACTAATTTATCTGCAATTGTCGTTGTTGTTATTATTGTGTGCAACACAGTTGACTGCACTTTGGCTTGAGTCAGTTTTTCTAGTGGCTTAAATTTGAAATTAGTTTTTCAACAGGAATTTCCTTATAAACCAACATTATCTTGAGTGTATACTTAGTTTGATGCGCCTACTGCCTATGAACCATTGATTATCTGCTTGGCTTAGCATTGTGAAAGTTAGCTGTTGTATTACATATTGAGAGGAGCTGTGGCTAATTCCACATGCTGAACAGTTAAATTGCTTAGCTTACTCTAGTTCTGTAGTACTTCTATATATTAAACTATTAAGTTGAAAATTACTTTGAAAAGACGAGAGGAAAAGTAAAAATAATTTTTCGCAGTGTTAAAGGCAATGTATCTGGCATTTCTCTAATTTTATTTTTAAATCTTTGACAACTAGTTTAATTATCATCATCTCCCGCACTAATATTTTTTCTTTTAATTCTTTATGCACTTTGACTCTAGTTTTATCTTCAGTAATATTGAAAACTACTAAGCATCTTTTAAAAGCTATGTCAATAGCGATGGTGATAAAGGCGCTATTTCTGGCACTTTTTCCATAAGCACTTTTAACTGTTTGACTACTTTGACTCTAGTTTAACTTCAGAACTTAATCGAGTTAAATTAATAGAGGCAATATGATAAAGACATAGGAAGTTGTATCTATATTTATTTAAGCTATTTTTCTTAAAGAAAGCCTTAAGTACAACATAACATAAGAGTTAATAAGTAATTACTAATTTATAGCTAATAAAGCAAACTTAATTTAAGTGTATTAATAATCACACGGTGATTAAAGGAACTTTTACTAACACTGCTTCCTCTTGATGCCATTGATCAAATAGTCAATACTAAAGTTTTTCGAGGGCAATGGAATTGGCACTGGAGCTGGGCTCTTAACTTGTTCGTGCTTGACAAGCTGATTGAGATGATTGAAATAGGCAGTTGCCCGCATGCTCTCCTCGACAATCTTGAGGTGCTGGTTGGTGAACTCCTTGTACTGCTCCTCAATGGCCAGATGCTCGAGTTTCTTCACACGTCGGCTCATGCGACAGGCGATTGTGTTCTTATTGCGCCGATCCTGATCCTTTGGTGTGCGTTCTTTTTTCGGAAATTTTCGCACCATATTACCGTGGTACTTGCAGATATCTCTAAGGGCTTCGGGGCTTATGGATGGCGGCAATGACTGCGAAGATGATGCGGATTCCGATTCATTTGATCCGTCGCATATGGTGCTATTGAGGCGACGTCGCTTGGGCAGCGACAACATGAATTCGCTAGAGCACTGACTGCTGGTGTCCTCCTCATTGTAGCTGCTGCTGGCCGGGGTGCCGATGCGTGAGATCAACTCCTCCTTGATATGCAGCTCCTCCTCGTCGGTGCGTGGTCGCCGCATGTCAAACTTCTTGTGGCGATAGCTGATTGAATTGCTGGATTCCAATTTCAGAGCCATGTCTTAGCTGTCAAGTGCGTTCGCTTGGACTGTCGTCTGTGGGTTGACTGATGTCCTGTGCCGTTGCCAGTCAAATTTATATAGCGATTGCTGTTATCATGTGGTTTAGTTTAATCCGCTATCGTTTATGACTTTGTTTACACAAAATCGAAGAGCATCTCTTCTTTTTTTTTGCAAAACAAAAACAAGATCATAAAATTAACTGATGGCCTGCGCACGACCCTTCCTACCCCGGAGTTTCGCGCATGCGCCGACGCTGCCACAAATCGTTACCTAAGTCCGTTGCAGCCACCCGCTGATAAGCCTTTTGTGCGTGCGTGCTTGTGCTTGCGTGCATGAGTGTGACCAGGCCTAGTTAATGAGCTGCCCTTGGCAATCCTCTTGGGATTTGCTTATGCATACGTACATACATATGTGTCTTGTGTATTTGGCCAGCTCCCTAGGTGGCAAAATGCGCGCCTTTTGTTTGATTTTCATTCAATTTGCGTTTGTTCCGCTTGCAGATAATTTTCATTTTTCTTTTGTTGTTCTTCACATTGTCGCAGCTTTTGTCAATAGCTGAGGCGTTTGCCATGTGTTTCCTTTTCAATTCTATTTGAATTGTTCAATTTTGTTTTAGTATTTTCGGCTCATTTGTCCGACTGTAAACTGTCTGGGTAAAATGCTTTTTGTGTGCCTCTGAATTGATAAGATATTGCCGAACTGGTTTGTTGTTCTCCCTACTTGTCTTTCCCTTGTTGTTGTTGAGCGTTTATTCTTGGAATTGGCATTGGCCTGGTGCATCATGCTGTTGATTTTGATAAGATGCGAAGTGCAGTTTGTTCTGTGATGTCGTCTCTCAGCGACTCCAGCTCGGGTTGCAAAAGGCAGACAGACACTGGCATTACGCCAGCTGATAAGATGTTTGGGTTTTGTACAGAGCCGAGATTATTATAATTTAGCCGTTGATAAGTGAATGGTGCAGACATCTGAATAGAGCTGCGGGGTAAAAAACTATATTTAATTTTCGAACCAAGATAAGACACGAATGACGAGAAATGTTATTAGGTATTTTTGGAAAAATTAAAATTAAGATTGGTTTCTAAATAGAAAAGAGTGATATATGCTCAGAAAATCACAAGAGGTAATCAGGGGTGAAGTAAATATATTTTTGTAATAGTTACTTATATTTTGAAAGTCAAACCAGTAGCGGGAACAAAGGTTGATATTGTATAAGTACAATAAATAATCACTGTTAGCTTTATTTGATCGCCAATTATCTCATCAACTTTTGTTTTATTTGCAGCCAGAGTACTAACATGAAAGATAATCAGATAAATTTACTTTTTCACTGTACAATACATATTCTAACTAGTTATAGACCGCAAGTTGGATACGGGCAGTCCCACAAGGAACACACTTAAATTAAGTCGTTTAATAAATGGCTATATCAAAAAGGCAAGAGATCCTATCTGTGAATGACTGTGCATGTAAAATTTAATATTATTTACAGAGTGTTCTTTAGACCCACTCAAACCAAAATCTAAGTGCCATGAAACTTATCATGTCAAGTCTTAATGGTGTTACTTTGTCACTTCGTCGAAGTAGTGCTTTAAATAAATTTAACTAAATTGCAGAGTCATTTAATTAGATTCTCTACACACGAGTTGCTTCAGCTACTTATTACTTGACAACACAATGATTTGCAAGATTTGTGGGGGATCTGTCCCAAAAATACATATTTTAAAATTAGAATTTTGTCATCATATAACTGGTTCTTTATTGATTGTATATTGTATCTATTTATATACAAAAATCATGTGAATGATCATATTAATGAGCTTTGTCCAAAGTAAAATGATTTTCAATTTTCATTCTAAATTAAGAAGGCAAAGTGTTATACCATATAGACTTTTATGTTTCACAGAGAATGTGAAAGTAAAAGTTCAATCCGATACGAATTAGGATGAGACACTTTAACCAAGCGCACTCAGTTTTTATGCAATAGCATCTGTGATGTTACAACATATAAATAAGTATTAGTAGTAGTTAGTAGTCTTGCTAGCTTTGATGAAGCAGAAGCTATTTCACGCCTGGATAGTGCTGCTGCTCAAGTGGCAGCCTGGCCACTAGATTCGCATTAGCCAAGCCAATAATCAGCGAGACGAGGAAGCATTAAATGGCTTGGAGCGCATCGAAAGCGGACAGCTGCCGGTAGTTGTGAGAGATCTGGTTGGGCACGAACAGATGGGGGAATGATCAAACTTCACGACTCTTGTCTAGGGTATTTAATAATGTCGTTTGTATTTCACTACTGATTCTGTTTTGGTCTTGCCTTTTGCTCAGCGTCATCGTCGTTATTATTAATTCCAAGCTATTTTCGTTTCTCTGACGACCCCCTAATCCCAGAGCTCAGTTCCCGGCTGTCTGAGTGCCCATTATTTGTTACTGCCGGCTCGCTCAGGGCACAGCACTGAGTTGACTCTCTATTTTCGCCATAAATACAACGGACAACTAGTTGTTGAATCAGATGTCGTTTCGCATTTGTATGAGCCGGGGGCGTCGTTGTCTAATTTCATTTTTACTTGACCATATCCCCAACGAAAGTGAGATTTGCATTGCAAAACAAAGTTCAAAAATTGTTCTTAAAAATTTAAAGAAAATGGCAAGTGTTTTGAGTGCATTTATTGTTGTTGTCATGTTGCTGGGCGTGAGTTTGGCTGCTGAGGAAGGGTTTACGCTGCCACCAGTTGAATACAAGCCCATTACCAAATTGGGTGAGTATTGGAAATTGAGTCATACGTGATTTGTTGTGAACCGAAATTCAAGTTATTAAATGTAGTATATATATATTTTTTTAAAATTGTATTGACTATTGTAACGTACATGCGAATATGAGGGGTAAAACCAGTGATCTAAAAGTGTTTAATAATTACTCGTATGTAAATATTTGAATATAACTTACCTGTATAAAATTGTTTACATGCAATGTACACAAAAGGTACAAACTGGTTTAAAAGGCTTGATTATATTAATTTCTATGATCAGAGTTGGATTTGTATACTACTATCAGCTAAGATATCATATAAGTTTTTTGGCAACAATGACAGTAAAACTGTTAAATTGGTAGATAAATATCACTAATTATACTAAAATGCAAATCGAGTAGCTACAATCATGGGAAACACGCAAAAGCTGTGCAAATTGTATATCAAAGCCATTACGTGTGCTAAAGTTCAATTTCTATTCGAATTTAGCAACTGTTGACTGAGCGATAGAATTTTACATATTATAAAAATAAAAGGGTTATTATAAAGTTGCATGGTAATAAATTTGTTGATCAAATTAGCTAAAACGGTTTTTATTTTATTTCTACCTATTATTTATTAAGTGTATAATAGTTGTTTAAATGGTAATTTTGGCAATTGCGAAGACGTGACAGTATGTTAATGAGTGATATAGCTTAATAAAGTGTAGTCGAGATAATAAATAAATAATTAATATTCCTGGGGGAACCAGCCCATCTCATGAATATATAAAAGTACTGATATTGATAGCCAAGTTTTCCTAGTATGGGTAACAATTTCGGAGGACTCAAAACAGTAAAAGCAATACAAATAAAAAAATCGAAATAGAATTGTTTGAAAATAAATTTGTAGAATTTACATAATATTTGCGGTGCTCCTTTTTTATACCAAACATTCAGTAATAAAATAAAATAAAATAAAGAGCATTAGCAGCAGTTTTACCCAGTTGCGGCATTCAACTAGAATACTCAGAAGCCTTGACTGATATTTGCCCAATAAAGGCCAGAAGCTTTCCGGCTCTGAGTCGAATGAAGCAGGTCGCAGTCAATTGCCACTTCCGCTAAATGGCCTTCCCCTGCCGCAGCGACCGTTGCAAAAAGCCTTCAGTACAAAAGATTCAAGCGACAAACTTGATACGGCTGTGCGATATGCGATACAATGAAACGTTTAGTCAATGCTCTGTCACAAAATTAGCAATTAAATGTTGTTGACAAAAATGTCAATCAAAATGCTTCATGTAATTAAGTTAAAATCCGAACAGCAGCAAATAAAAAGCGAACGGGGGTGGAGAAAGGGGGGAGACGGGGGGGGGGTGGGAGAGAGTGAGAGAGAACGCAGGGGAGACTCGCAATTATGCGCGACAACAAATAACAAAAGCGGAACTCTCGTCTAAAATATCACGTTCTGGGCATAAAGCGCAGAGATCATTGATGATATGAGATGACTATGAGTTGTATGTCAGGGCAATGTTCATGAATGTTGTATTTATGTGTAATTGCGCTCATTGATTGATTGCATTTGATTTCCATTTGACACAGCCGCCGATATACCGACCTGCAGCCAAGAAGATGCAAATATAAATGAGTGCATTAAGCAGGGATTCCAGCAGCTGACGCCACGTCTGAAAAATGGCATCAGTGATCTGAATATACCACCAATGGATCCCTTTCTTCTTGGCAAAAGCTCCTACAACTACAACTCGGGCGTGCTGCAGGGCCGCATTGCCATGAGAAATGTGGTGGTGCATGGTCTCAGCGAGGGCATTATCGACAAGGTCGACTATCGCCTGAAGAACAATCGTGTACGCCTGGAGATGCTCAGCCATATACCGCAGATGCTGGCTGAGGGTGCCTACAAGGCGGACATCAAACTGAACGACATGAAGATAACTCCAAAAGGCACCTTCAACATTACGCTGAGTAAGCAAAATAATAATACTAGCTACTAACTACAGGCTGGGCATGTAATTACTGACTCAGCTAATCAAATTTGACATTTTAGCCAACGTCAGCATGAAATCGCGCGCCTCGGGTGAACTATACGAGCGAGACGGTCACACTTATTTGCGTCTGGCCAAGCTCGAAGCGGAGCCGAAAGTGGGTGACATGCGCATCTATGCCAATGGCCTGGTGCCCGATCCAGCGTTGAGTGAGTGCGCACACAGCATAATCGCATCGATTGATATATACAAATTTATACAAATTTCAATTGAATTCATAGATGATGTCATTCTGGACTTTATCAATCAGTACTGGCGCCAGCTATATCAGGCTATGCTACCCGAAACTATAGCCATTTGGGAGCCACTCATGCTCAAAGCGGGCAATGATTTCTTTGCTGCCCTGCCATTCGATTTGCTTGTCACAAAGGATTAAGATCGTTGCAATCTCTGGTGTGCTTATGCAATCATATTATTGGTAGAAGCGTTATTCAAGATGTTAACTTAGTTAGTAAACAAATAAAATCAACAATTATAATTAAGAAAAAATTGTTGTAAGTTGTTCAAGCTAAAATTTACTAGCCAAATTGAGAGGGGCATATTACAGATACTAAATATTATTAAGTCAATAAATTTAACAGTGGGGAAAAAATATCAGTTATCAATTTACATTTATGGTAATATTCTTAGTTGATTCTGACGACTTTTTTATATATCTGTTGATCTGTGGAAATAAGTCAATTCAAACCTGGAGATAAATTGTTTTTTAATAAATTGTTTTAATATTCATCCAGCCCTTTCAATTGAGTGCTTAAATTATTTACATACATTATAGAGTGCAGGGTATCCGCCAACTGAGCATTCTTCAAACATTTTACTATTTTGCAAAGCATCTTTTCGAATTTTCCATTTCCACGGTTTCGTATATTTTGATTGCAATTTATATAATTATATAAAATTATTTATGTTGGAAATTACAGAAGTTAGTATATTGAATCGAACATATTAAACAAAAACTTAAATGAAATAAAATATAACATTCTCAATGTTATATTGTTAGTTCTGGCTTGATAAATTATTTTAAAATGCTTTGGCAATCAAAAGTCAATTACAAAAAATTTTAGCAAAGAGTGTTCGACTTACAGTTATCCTGTAGCTATCCACTTTTTATACAGGCCAATTTTAAGCATATTAATATCATAAATAATAATATAATTTTACTAATGTATATTCTCCTTTGACTGTCTTTTGATCAGTTTGTTAGTAATTGATAATCTCAATAAAATTGTATCATCCTATATTATGCGAGTTGGAGACGGTAATGCTCTATTACCAATATTCTATGTGTTTAGGGTATAATTAGTTAATCGCAAACGCACAGCATATGATTGTAGTAAACAGGTTATTATTGAAATTATTATTGTAAATAATTATAATACTAAATTCAGAAAGAATTTAGCGGGGTTCGGGGCTAATTTTGTTTCAGCTGTTTTCCATTTAATGATTTGAAATTAAATCAGTGGGTAAGCCGGTTTTCAATCTATCGAAGTTAGTTTGCCTGCAACATTGCATATAAGTACTATTTTTCTTGGCTAAGTGGATGTGACTAACTTAAAATATATCTGAGAATAAAATAGCTCCACTCGGTGCCTTGTCAGCTCAGTTGAAGGGTGCTCATACAAGTAACAGGTTGATGTTGACTCAACGGAAGAATCAAGAGGACTACTCAATCGAAAAGGATACTAAATTCAGTTTAACCATAATGCTGTACATTGTGGTGGCAATGCTGTGCCTTCTGGCAAGTGGATCTCAGGCGTCGCCTGAGGAAGCAGCAAATAAAACAAGCGGTTTTGATTGTGTGTATGAAGCTAGGGCACATTGCGCATACGTAGTGTATAACATATTTTATTCTATAATTTTTAGCCCTCAATTTGGCAAAGTGTCCTGAGGGTGCTGACAAGGCTGAGGAATGTATCAAGAGCATATTCAATACGGTTTTGAAACGTTTTAGACTTGGAGTACCCGAATTAAATATAGAGCCGTATGATCCTTTGCTCATAAATCGTTCGAGTTTTCATTACTCAAGTGGAGTGGTTAAGGGTCGAATTTCGGTTCGTAATGTGAAACTCTTCGGCTTAGCTGAACACAAAATCGAGAAACTGAGTATGAAAGTCAATGGCGAAAAGGTAAAATTCCAAATGATTTCGACCATACCCAAAGTGAATATGAATGG
Source organism: Drosophila macrothrix (assembly GCA_035042055.1). Lineage (NCBI taxonomy): Eukaryota > Metazoa > Arthropoda > Insecta > Diptera > Drosophilidae > Drosophila > Drosophila macrothrix. The sequence continues at coordinate 103,202 of JAWNLX010000604.1, forward strand.
CATTTACAAGGCGGAAATGCAGGTGAACTCGCTGCATTTGAAACCCAAAGGGAATTTCAACATAACGCTGTGTGAGTAGTGAAATATACAAGAATTTTAACTGTCTACACATATTTATACATGCGTCTTTATATCTTTGTTGTTACAGTTGATGTGGAGAATCATGTGGTTACGGATGGAGACATTTTTATCAAGGATGGACACAGATATTTTCGTTTCACCGATATCGAAGCGGACCCAAAGATTCGCGATTTGACCATTAAGGCCAATGGTATATTCCCGGATCCTGAATTAGGTAAGTGTGTGTGTTAGCTGAAGCGCTATTTCCTCAACGCTTAATTTATATGCTTGGCAGATGAGATTGCACTCAATGTGGCTAACAACTACTGGCGTGATATCTATGGCATTATTTTGCCGGAAACGAGAAAGTCGTGGCTGCCTGTCCTGCTGCGCGTTATTAACCAGGCTCTGATAAATGTGCCAATCGATGATTTTATCCAGTCAAGCGAATAAGATAGCGGTTGTGATTGCCTTGAGTATTTGTATGGAAATTTCTTAATGAAACCGGGTTACCTCTAATAAAATTCGAGCCAGCGATTAAATTGCGATTATTAAATTCAGGCGCACTCAGCTTATGCACAATTAACGGGCAGATTGAAACAGGTTTTAATTGATTTGGTCATGCCCCAGTTTCATTTAGCATCAAAATATGTGCCTAAAAAAAATTAACTAACTTTATGTAACTGCCCACTGACTGCACCCAGTTAATGGGGTTAAGTGCACAGCACGTTGACCTTGAAAGCTCGTATATATCTACATACATATCTATCAATCTATTTATATTCGAATGTGGGCAAGTGCATTCATTTAGTGTGAAATTGAGCAATGAGTCGACGACGATTTGAAGCAACTTCAGTAACCAACTTTTTGAGAACAACTGTCGCCTAAATAAGCACTTTAAAGTTGCATTTCTATTCATAAAAAAATCATTTGTATGTGCCCTTAAATTGATTGATGTACCCATTAGAAATTAACGTATTCTTACTGATTTAGCATTTTTGCATATGCACAAGAGGAGAAATTTAATTTTCATTTATTTAATGTGGGCTCAAGACATTCTAAAATTTGTAGAAAAATGTTTTCTTTTTAATATAAATAAAAAATTAAATTATAAAAAAATAAAATGGGTAACGTTTAATTAAATATTTTAAATAAAAAAACCTAAATAAATAAATCAGAATAAAATCTGAAACTGTCCATAATTTAATGTAAGGATTGGGGAAATTGAGAAAAGAAACCCGATCAGATCAATAAGGTTCGCTTAGTCACAAGCAAAGTAAAAAGTAAAGAAGTCAGAGAGCGATGTAAGAAGTGAGACAGAAAATAAAAATATATATGTTTATCACAGTTAAGCGTGCTCAGAGGTTTCCGGGAATTGTTTTAGTATTGAATATTTAGTTCCTGACAATAAAAATGGAAATTTCGGTTTAGTATTTATTAGTAAATTCACCTTTTCATCAAACTATTTAAAATATATTTATATATTTCTGCAAATACGAAATATGAAAATCATAATTAAGTAAATAGCATTGCCTACTTCAGGGTGCTGGGCTCAATTCCCAAGTGGCAGATGCATGCTCCGATGGTAGGCTAAAGTACAAATTATGTACAGGAGTACTCTTGAGAGTCTTAAATGTCAGGAAAACTCATTTAGTATGCAACAGTTCATCATTGAGTTAGTAAAATATATGTTTGTAGTTTCAGAATTACCAAGTCGTGTACTGTTTCAGCTGTCTGGTTACGTCAACCAGAGCAACGTCTGTTGGCCGTCTTACTTTATTTATGGGGCATAAACAAGCTCTAGAGGTTGACATAAACAAAGCAGCTCGGAAATTGGCTTCGCATAGAAAGTGAGGTAATATTCCATAGGGCAACGTTAGCGCCCAGGTCGCGACGTTAACTCTGCGATAAATCAGCGGCTCATTATTATGAGAGTGTGTGCTGCACACTTTATGCATATATATCTTATAAACGTCGATAAAAAGAGATGTGCCTCGCATATTTGAACACTTGTTGTGGATATGTTCGCAACATATATGCATACGTAGAATATTTTAATTGCTAAATGGATATGCTAGGCACACGATCAAGTGTCGTCTGCTACAAGACTGGTCGAGCATATAAAGCATTGGAGCATTAGATTTGCCAAAACATATTATGACGCACCTGTACATAGGAACCGCCACAGTAACTTGTTTGGTTAATCGGAAGTTCAAATGTGAAGCACCTAGAGTGCAACAATCTGGATGGCAGGCATGCATTGCAACATGACAAACAAGTCACGTCGATCACCTTGGAAACAAACGCCCCAAAACTTCACATATATAGTGCGCAAGTTTGTGGCAAGAGATTAACAACTGGCCTACATTTTACTTAGTAGCCCAGAGTCGAGGGCGAAACCAATGCCTCGATTAGGCCCGGTGCTTGTTAAACTACTGCAATGCGACTCAAACTGTAACTGGGATTGGAATTGGAATTGGGATTGTGGGTGTGTAGTTCATGGGAGCAGCTGATAGTTTCCTCATTGTTCTAAGATTGATTGATTTGTGGGTGCGATTTATTGACATTGACTCAACTGAGATATGATTACAATTACATGTCTTTTGATGGGCCTTAAAATCTTATACATTTTTGAATACCCTGTACAAATTAATATTTTTACTTTAAAAACTGTTAGTGCCAAAGTTTGAATCTGGAATATAAAGTAAATAATAATTTGCAATTTCGCTTCACAGTTATTATATCCCCCAATTATCTGAAAGTCTTAGTAATTAAACTTGACTGTGCATAATTATAAATCTATTTGCTTTTCTTCGTCTTCAAGCTTCTCAATATCAGCAGATTTAACGCTTGAATGCACAGTGTTGCCTTAAACTTAATAATATATATGGAGTAATTTAGTTTCTTATGCTGAAGAGCATTTACTACTTTGCAAACTTTTTTCAAGGTCAATAAGAGAAAAAAAGATGTTACTGTGAGAAAGCAAAATTAGTTCTTTATTTTCTTTCTTATTTGTGCCTAAATAACAATTTCCAAAAAAAATATTCATTATAATAATTTTCTTTTGATTATTTTAAGGTATATTCTACCAACAAAAAAAACAAAATAGCTAAAAAATAATGCTGTATTAAGTGGTTAAAGTTGTATAAATGTTTTTGTAATTATATATAATTACAGCCACAATTATGAAGTAGTAGCTTTAAGCAGTATTATTTAATTTATGAAAAGAGAAATACAAAAATGTTTACCCATTATAAAAAAATTTTTCATAGCCAAAAGTTGGGGAAAATTTAAAATTATTTAAATAACATTTATTTTGAATTTCAATATGACATAACTGCGTTAAAAATCTATCTATATTTTTTCAAGTTAAAATAAATGCTTTGTTTATTTATTCTGAAAATAACATTTTATTTAGTAAGCCAACATGCGAGTCTTGTAATTAAATAAGTATTATTTAATTTAAATTATACGAACATCTGAGACGTGATTTAAATTTACCGTACTTAACATTCAAGTGTGGCTCTCAGTTATACCAACTCACGCTGAGCATTTCAAGTACAGCGCTGCTCAAACTGTGGTGCACAAGTTCTCAATTCAACTCAGCAACTCAACAAGCCAAAAGCTTCGAAAGCTCAATCGGCGCGCTCCAAAAGCCTTCAAATTGGTTATTTGTTGTTGTGGTTGTTGATTTTTTTTTTTGGCATCGTGCGCATGGAAAAACTTAAAAAACTCGAGCTGAAAACTATAAATAAACGTGAGTTTTATGCAGCGCTCATTTAAAGATTTGCAAGCGGCGGGCCGCCAACGAAATCGTTCGCTGATTTTTAAAGTTTGCAGAAGCATTTTTTGGTGTCTTTGCCAATTGGCTAGCCAGCTAGAGTGTAGTGTAGGAGTGTGTGTGTGCTTTTCTGTCAGTGCTCGCGATTGCAGCAACAATTGCAGTTAACCGAAAGAAAACAACAGCCACAAGAAACTGTAAAAATTCGTGTAGAAATAAGAGTGAAGCCGGTTTTAAAATTACGCAAAAAAAAGGCAAGCGAAAATTGCACACATTGGTTGTTTGTATGTGTATGTGAGTGTATGTGTGTGTGTTTGTGTTGAATCAAGCCACAAAATCGTCATAGCACTACAACAATTCAATTAAAACAAGTTTACATTGCCAATTGTGAAAAGAGCGTTGTCCAAATTGACAAAAACAGCAACTGCATAAAGCAAAAAAATCGATATGCAAGCGTTGTACATTTTGCTAACCATCGCGGCTGTGGCACTCGGAAGTGTCGCGCCCGCCACACTGCCAACATCCGCCCCAGATGAACTTAGCACCGACCCCCAGCAGACCGCCTTCTCATCAGACTCCCAATTCGATTCAGGTAGATATATGTTTGGGTTAATCTTATGCAACCAGACTGCAAGAACTTGATATTTAAATGACAAGCGAAATGAAAAATCAGAGCTGTTAAACAAGTTTGTTGCCAGAGTCATTCATTTACCAAAGTGACAATTGGAAATGGTAATTGAAATAAATAATATAGCTGACTTGTATGACAAATATATGAAAATCAAAATCTGAAGTATTCGAAGACTTAAGCGACTTGCGCAATTGCGTTTTGACGGAAATTGTAAGCAGGAAATGTTATGATTGGAATGTAATAAATTAAACTTCAGTCGATCATGATTAGGTTAAGTTAGTTTCACTTAGGAAACAAATCTCTCTAAGATATATTATCGCAATACACATATCCAGTTATATCAGCAACAATTATTTCAATCTAGAGATGTACGGTCTGTATAAATCTCTAAATATGTAATTTACAGCATTGTCGAGCGTAATTCGGTGACTAACCCATTGTATTGTTATTGAAAAGATTACGCGAGCTATTTACGCCTACAACCTTCAAAGTCCAATAAAAGCAGCTAACAACAACCGAAGCAATTTTAATCTTAAAGTGTAATTTTAATGAGATTTCTTTAAAAATAATGCCATTGCTATAGAAATTAGCAAGTCAGCCAGTTCAAAAATAAGAAAAAAATACTTTTTATTTGTTTGACTTTTAACACCTGAGACAACACTACAAAATGTTGAGCAGCTTGAACTTGACATATATTTTCGTTTTAATTTTTTTGGTTCGTGTGAATAGTAAAAGTTATAAAACCGCAGAGAGCATTAACAAAAAAACGCTCTGAATGTGAATGCTGAAATACAGTGACTTTCAAGCAGTACCGCACATGAGGCGTTGAAAAAAAAAATAATGTATATTGATGGATTATGCAAAATAAATGGCAGAATAAACATACCGAATACGTAAAGTCGCAATCAAGTCGAACAGACCAGACTGAAGTATTTATCTCCAATTGAATTAATTCAAGCAACCACAGAGAAATAAATGATTTGTATGTATGTATGTATTTGGTGTGGGGCGCTTGCGAAAAAGTATTCGCGTCAAAAGCACCAGCGTCAACAAAGGGGCTTACATTATACCAACATGAAAACAACAACAACAACAACAAATAAGAAACCGGCTGCTTATGCGCGCATTTCTTAAACGCATAAAGCTAAAAACTGACCTACATCAATGCGAAAAATCCGCGTCAGCGTCGCTGGGCCTTTGAGTTGTAACTTGTAACTAATTGCGTAAAATGTCGAGCAGCAATAGCAGTCAAAATACTAACTACAGCAAGACCAATAAATTTATTGACATTTGCACTGGGAGCGTAAGCAAACGAAAGACTTAGGCAACGAACTTCACGACATTTGCCCAAACGCGCCCTGAAAAAAAACAGATCACAAACATTTGTGACGCCTGTCAAAGGTGTAATTAATGTCAACGTGTTGACTGGGTTTTTATTTTGCATATTTTCGTATTTTTTTTATTTTGGCTGGTTCACCTTTGACATTGAACTTGTCAGCCAACAGCGAATAAAGTCACCGAACACGAAAGCGCTCAAAATTTGGCAAACTAAATTACAAACTACAAAATTGCTGAGCAAATCATAAGCCTAATCCGTATTAAAAGTAGCTGACAATATATGAAGGGTAAACCAAGCATTGTCTGCGTGTTCGTGCCAAATTAACTATTTTAAGTACTTGGGTAATTTTCTGATATAATTGCAGGGAATGCTAAATTTAATTGCAATCTTTCTTATCCATTTCCGCTTTAAAGATTTAAACACTTTACTTTTCATGTGAACATTTAACCAAGTGAAATCAAATGTTATTTGCACTTATTTTTACAGTCAGCGCTAAAATGACGCAATTATTGCAATGTTTTGGCTGTTTGTTTGTCTGTCCGACGAATTCTGTACTTGAGGTCATCTCCAAAATTATGTTGATTATATGCTAATCACATAGCCAAACAGGAGCGGGAACTAATGTTTTAAATAAAATTGAAAAACATATCAATCAATATTAAATATTTTTAATAATTTACAAACAAGTTTTTTTTAAATGTATATCAGGTTTATAAAAAAATATTAACAATTTTTTTAAATATATCCAATATTTTGTATATATATTTGACCTATATTAGATTTAAAAGAACATGCGAAAACTTTTGCAAATTACTGATAATTTGAGGAATTTTATGAACTAAAGCTACTGATAAGTATAAGTATCTTTGGAGTATATACTTATACTTATCAGTACGAGACAAGACAATCCACTGACTCCATTTACAATTACCTCGGCTTGTGCGGGGCCTAGATCGGAGACCTTGACTGCGACGCGTCGTTGTCACCTGTCACCCTGACACAAAGCACGCAACAACAACTATTTGAATATCAAAACTGGAGAAAAGCTAGTGCGGGGCAGGTCAAACTGTGAACTGTGCCACGCTTGGTTGGATGACTCGAAAGGCGCTATGCGCAATGATGCATGCCTGACTGAGCTTAATACGCACACTTTTAACCCAACCATAACTTAACCGACTATCTTTTGGCTTTTGACCAACACCAACTGCTATGTATTAATCTCTGTCACTTTCGCTACAGTTACTGCACCACAAACGTCTGGCGATGACCTCGGCAGTTGCAGCCTCAGCTCATCAGATCTGGATGAATGCATACGTGGACTATTCCAATCGATTGTGCCGAGACTGAAGAATCAGGGCCTATCAGAGTTGAACATGGGCTCCGTTGATCCGTACTTCTACAAGCGAGGCATATTTCGTTACACGAACGATGGCATACAGGGTGGCCTGCTCATCAAGAACATGGAAATTGATGGCATCAGTAGTTTGAAAGTCAACAGCGTGTCATCCAATTTCACGGACAGCGGGTTTGTCATCAAATTGGGCGTGGAGCTGCCACAGCTGAAGGCTGGCGGCTACTTTAAGGCGGATGTCAAGTTCGGCGGTCTGCGTCTCGTGCCCAAGGGGCCATTCAACATCACGATTGGTGAGTGGCTGTGCAGGCAATCGATTGCTGACATAATTAACATTTATATTTCAATTTCAATTTCAATTAGACAACGTTAAGGCCACCGTTCTGACCGATGGTCACATTGAGAAGCATTCCAGCGGCAAGCATACTTTGAGCTTACATCGACTGAATGCCAATGTCAACGTTGGCAACGCTCGGGTCTTGGCCAATGGCATCTTCTCGGATCGCAATCTGAGTGAGTAGCTGGTGCTGGCATGATATGTTTTTTATTAATCCATATTTGTTATTTGCAGATGCTATGATCTTGAATCTGGTGAATGAGAACTTGCCGGAGATTACGCGTGTCGGAATTCCCGCCACCCGTGAGCAATGGGCCCCCATTTTGGTTGCACATATCAATGAGTTCTTCGCTCCGGTTCCTATAGAGAAATTGTTGGTTCAGTAAAGTGCTCGATGCTCAAAATGTTCGTATTTTATAGCTAGTTAGTTCTTAGTTATTATTTACAAAATATCAATAATTTTTAATGCTGCCTCCAAATAATTACTCAGCTTATTGAATTGTCAGCGATTTAACGACAAGAATTGTTTCTTGAACTGCACAAAATGTATATTTATTATGTCATTTAAGCAAAAAAAAAACATCTTACAATCCATACAAAAATGTTTCTGCATTTCCAAATTATTAAATTCGAATGTTTACATCATAAATTAATTGATTCATTTCAATCAACTTATTATACTTTTAATGAGTACAAGGAGGGACAGGTTTTGCAGCCATTGGATTCATTTCGTCGCGCCTAAAATAAGGCAACAAAATAAAGTTCAAATAAAAGACTAGTTTAAAAACATATAGCATAATTTTCAGCATTTAAGAAAAGAGGTGAAGTTTTTTGGCGAAATTTTAAAGTCATTGATAAATTATATAAATGCTCCGGTCAAAAAATAGCAAACGTTAAAATATGTATGAAGATTGAAGATTAAATAAATGGCTGAGCTAAGAATTAATTTGACCCTTATTAGAATTTTAACTCTCACTTGAGTAAATTGATTTTGGAATTACACTTTGTACACGGTCTATTTGAAAGTCCACATTTCTTATTTGAGTATTTGAAATTTAAAGAAATTTTCATAGAATCGTCTTAGAGCAGACTTGGCTGTTCGTCTTTCTACAGCTGCCTCTTGATCTTGATGCCTGTTTGCTTCAGCGAATTTGCTTTCAAAAATACAACACTTCAAATCGAATCGAGAGCACTTTGCGATCAATCAAAAGGCAAATGCCCCTTTGGCATCCAATTATAGACAATTAGTCGGCAAAATATTGAACGACTTTGTCATGTCGCCAAAAGGTTGAGGCCACCATGCCGGTGACACTTGAGAACATCACACATTCATTAAAGGTGGGCGAGTATTTATCCATTCAGCGGGGAGATCAAGTGAGCTAACAATGAACTGGCCAATTCTCGCCAACAATTGACTTAATTTGTGATATTTTTAACACACAAAGAGTGACAATGCGATTTGATTTGATCGCGATTTATTTGTATTTTAATTGAATCCTGCATCGCATTTCTCCAACAATTCAAACAAATACGCTCGGAATTATCGTAAAACTTCGCATATTATTTGAGACAGTCAGCAATTTGCTCACGTCGGGAGCCAATGGAAACCAATTCAACTGACTCAGAAGTATACCTTGACTAAGAGAGGAAATGAAAGCGATAATTTATTGGTATGAACGAATTTGATATATCCGTTAGCTATTCCATTAGGAGCTTGAAAAATTCCTTGTCTTGCTTTTAGTTTCAAGAGACTCGCTTGACCCGTTTTCTTATGAAACATATACAAACCTGTTGGAGCAAAATATACCCTTGCCATACTTTAGATGCGCGATGTAAGAGTAAATGAATTATGAAAGTCTTAACCAATTTCAAACGGAAAGTTGATACAGGAGTTAAAGTTGATAGAGAAAAACTTGAGTGAGCATTCTGTAAAATTTGTTATAATTTTTAAGTTAGAATTGTGAATAAATAAATATGGATAAAATTTAACTTAAGAAAAGTATAATAAGTATAAAAAGTGACGAATAATTAAATAAAGTACTATTTATCAACTGACATTTGTATTAGTTCAGTGCATAATAAACAAACGGCACGAAAGACATATCTGCGTTCTTGGTATTTTAACAGTACGCAGCAAGAGCCGTGCGACTTTCAAGTCCCGGTGTAAGTCCCAGTTTGTCTGCAACTGGAGCGACGTGCCTGTTTGTGATATGTCTGGCCATCGGGCTAAGGAAGCGATGGAGCAGGAGCAAATGAATGCCACCAAGCAATAATATAACTAGTTTACATATGCAAAACGGCATAAGCATATGAAGTAAGCAAGAATCAGGCTAAAAGGTAGCCAGAAGGCGGCCAATACTACGCCTACCAGGCATTCAACAACAAGCCAATCGATGCGCGAGAGTAATTGACGTTTCGATTGCGTCTGCCTCTGCGTCTGCGCCAAAGCCGCAGTCAACGTCGCAGTCACTGTCGCTGGCGTCGACTGGCGGCGGCATAGCTGTTAACCAAACTACGGTGCCGGCACTTGGCTCAGAAGCTCGCGGATCTCGGCTGCCCACGGTCCTGTTTCTAATAAGCGCGCGAAGTCGACTGCGAGCCAAGAGTCCGACGAGAAGTTCTTAAGAGTCGTCTGACCGTCCAGGTGAATGCCATCGGGCAACGTGCGTCGCATTCTAAAAACCACGAGACGCGTTTCGGTTTGCGGTTTTATACTATATTGTACCATTTATATATGGGTCTGCAATTCCCGCTGAGTTGAAACGAAAACAAAATAGTAAAGAAAATAACAGAAAAAAAGTATTTTGCTGGCAAAATGTTTGCCTTTTGGCAGATTTTATTACTTTGTGTGCATTTGTTGCATTTTAAAGCGACATTAGCCGAGAATGTGCCATCGATAAGAACATCAGCAACAACCTTATCGGATCAAATTCCGCAAACCAGTGCGGTTGACTCCCAGGCCACTGTCAATGCCACGGTTGATCAAGATTTCGCTGCCCCTGTGGACGGTGAGTAATGCGGAAGCTTGAGAAAGCCGCAATGAAAAGTGAAATTGCTAGAGAAGAACAAAAGACTTAGGCAACGAACTTGCTACTTAACTGGCGAATATGCTTTGGTATTTTTTTGTTGAACTACAAATGTCGATAAACAGCTAATACTGTTTAATATATATTTTACTTTTACGAATAATTTTGTTATTAAACTCCAAATTTTTGAAAAATAACAGAGATTTTAAGAATATTTAATAATGCAATCGATTATTCGAAATTCTCATTTGAATCTCTTGTGTTTACTGATAAAAATAATGTTTGCTATTTTGCTCACTATTAAAATAAACTAATTATTAATATTCACTTTAGAAGCATCTCATTTGCTAACATTTTGCACATAAATATTTTACATCACGCATAAGTTCAATGACTTTCTGCTACGTTATGGTATCTAATAAATTTATGCTAGGCACGCAGCACTATTTATGTGACCTTCAGAATCCCATAATATTCAGAGTGACAATATAGAGAATGAGAATTATTGGGGAATTACTCTTTCTCGTAAATGTTTCGAAGCTGGGTCCCTTTGTTCCACATTGTAATTGCGTTGTTTACTTTCTACTCTATGTATGTGCTCAACTCCAAAATAGACAACAAATGTCGCAGTGGAGGCGTATCTTATAGAGCTTTCAAATTGACTTACTTCCACACAATTGACGGGCCTGAAACTGAAACTGTGTGGTTGTTATCTGTCAATGGCCGCAGCATGACTGCTCGCTTCAAATTTATTTATTGCCAACAATTGAACAATTTAAATTAGGCGTGATCTTCACGAATGTTTGGATGTGAAAACATAGCTATAATACAAGCCTATTAATCGATTTTGGCTGCGAATATAATCTGTTTACTTGAGCAGATTAATTGTGTAATTGGGTTTAAATTTTAAAGGAAGATCGAATTGTTAAACGACTGCAGGAGGCCATAAATAAAAGTTGCATGGATACGCTTGCCTATCCAGATTAAGGCCTCACACCTCATAAAGGTAGCCCGGTTCAGCTTACAAATCCTGCGGGTTATTTCACGTTGTGTTTCAGTCCAGTTTAATTTGTGCATCGAATTGAAATGACAAGACTGATGGTGGCCATGTCTAGACCTTCAACTCGTTGTTTGCTCTATTCTCGCTTTATCTTTTTATATCTTCAGAGCCTTATGACACTAAATTTAATAAGTTTGCAGCTCTATGGTGTGTATTTTGACTGAAATCTGAAAGAAATCTCCAATGTAATATGAGTAAAATATAATTAGACTACATGGAAGAGTGAATTAAACACTTACAGCACGTTGGTGCAGAGCTAGAGTTCATTAGCCTTTGCAAAGATACAAGTCACATACTAAAAACTATTTCAGTCAGCCGCAATTTTTAAGCCAATCTGTCGTGTGTTGACAAAGTAGAAGAGTTAAAAAAAACCGCAAAAGAAGACCAACCAATATTTACTTAACATTCGTTCACGCTACGAGTTCCAATGCGAAGCTGGGGTCCACGCTTCGTGTGATTACTCAATATTTTGACATTTCTATATGAAAAAAATATGACAAAAACAAAAGCCAGAATATTGACAATAAACTTAAGCGCTTTTTAAGCTGAATGACAATTGCTGTGCCATTTTTTTTCATGTCTGTTTTATTTCTTATCTTTTTTGTTTTGTGTGTAATGTGCGCCTTTCAACGCACAATAGACAACATTTCTTTGTAAGCTGCCGAGTCGCTCCCCCTAAGCAACTTTCTACTGTCACTTGTCATACTTACGCAAGTGTATGTCTCGTACATGTATGTATACATACATGTACATATGTATGCTCGCATGCCTCTAGCCAAATGACAGCTTCTTAAAAGTGATCTGGGCTGCTTTTGTGCGTTAGCTTTGTCCACGCTGGTCTTGTTGTTCTTTCAAGTTAACATAAATCTGCCATTTGTTTAATTTATTTAGCATTTCGTGAGTGTGGCCCATATTATTAAGGCTGGACTTGATTTATGCGTCTACCAAAAAACAATCGGGTAAATGAGTCGTTTAGTGTGCTTTTGTGTGTTAAGTGCTTTATGAGTATACATTGAATATTATAATCTGTTAAAGATAAGGCTGAATGGAGGGACATGCCCTTTTCTTCTGTTTAAGAGTATGCATTATAATTAGTCCATAAAAAAACTCCACATATCCCTTTATTGCTGAAGATTTATTTTTGGCTTTATGAACCGAGTTGATTATAATCGAACAATAAATTTGTATTTATTTTTGCTAAACAAGTTCTTTTGTCCGGGTGTTGTCAAAGATTTACGCCAGCAAGATGTAACATTAGTTATCACTTAAAAGTGCATATAGTTCGATCGGGTAGCAAAATAAATATTCGCACGTGTTTTGCCCTGGCCGTGGACAAGGCCTAATGGAGGCAATGTTGCAGACTTGTTACGCATATTGAATGCGCATTCTGTGAATGAGATTTGCATATTACAAAGGGAACTTTTGCACGCACGGTAAACGGCCAAAACAAAATGTTAGTAGGGAAGCTAAAAGGCATATAAATATTTTATTGTTTTTTTTTTTGTTGGCATATTGTGAGTCATTGGACGTGAATGCGAGTGCAAAACAAATCCCTGTAGAAAGCCAAAACACTTATTACTCACCTGGCCCAAATCATGCAAACATTTTTCTTGTTATTGATACACAAATCGCATTTGATGGATTTTAAATTGTTGTGACAGCTGTCGAGCACCATGACAATAACAAGTGGTACTCAAATCAAATCTTGTCAGATCTTTAATTTTGTAAATACACTCCAAGCCATTTGAATCACTTATTGTTTATTAATTTACTTTTTCCAATTGGAAGGTAATGCCCGGCAGCAGCGACAATTCTTCTTTGATCCCAGTCTGTTTCTACTGCAGAGTGGTCTGACTGGCGGTGGCGCTTGGGAGGGGTCCAGATGTCTGACCTCGAATGGTCAGCTAGGCGTTTGTGTTCGCATCCAAAGTTGCCAGCAGTATTATCGCTCAGTGCGGCAATTGTCCTTCATAGCAGTGCGTCAATGGCAGCCCACAGGATCTCTGGGTTTGGGTGCTAATATATGCAACTTTTATGATCAGCTGGGACGCGTTAATAATGGCATCTGCTGCACAAACATGAATGGCAACACATTTGGCGTTTTTCCAATACCGACGACAACGACAACTACCACAACAACAGAGAAGCCCTCGACAGCTGACGATGACGTTGACAGGGTGGATGAAGAAGGAGAAGAGGAAGACCCCACAAATGTGTTGCCAATAAACAATGCAGAGCCAACAGAGCATGATACTGATCCCGTAGATAATGCCAATAGCGTGGAGGACACCCCCGACTTTCAGGACATGAACACAATTGAGCCAAGTTCCCCCGAGGTGCAGCCGGCACCTGCACAACCACCATCGCCTACGCCAGCCACGACAGCTGTTTATCCCTATCAATGGCCTTTTGGCACCTTTGCTGGTGGCTTGCCACAGTGGCCGCCACCGCTGCCCACACACCCACCCACCGTTGGCGGTTGGCCACCTCCAATTCCGACCCATCCGCCGAGTCATCAGTATCCCACGCATCCCACTTCTCGACCCATCCACAGTACACCCAGCTCGGTGCTGACCACTCGACGCACCACAGCACGTCCATTGGGTAGGCCTCCTAGCAGCATGCCCACCACAACCAGGCGACCTAGCTATCCGGTGACAACGAAACCAACCACAACTCGTCGTCCGGCGAGCGGCTCCAGTCCGGAGGGCTTGCCACTGCAGTGCGGCAACAAGAATCCCGTGTCACCCGATCAGGAGCGCATTGTGGGCGGCATCAATGCCAGTCCGCACGAGTTCCCCTGGATTGCGGTGCTTTTCAAGTCAGGCAAGCAGTTCTGCGGCGGCAGTCTGATTACCAGCAATCACATCCTTACTGCGGCTCATTGCGTGGCACGGTAAGTTAGACAAAAAAATTATATTATATTAATATCTTAAGCTATGTGAATTGAGTGAATATCAAGAGGAATTTAAAACTGGAGCGAATAGATTTGAGTACAAATTAGTAGTTATTTTCAAAACAAACAGCATTAATTACTGTAAATAGATTTTTAAGCAAATTCAAAGTCATCAGAGTCTAGTAAAGAAATATTAATCTTCTTCTCTATATCCTAGCATGACATCGTGGGATGTGGCTGCCTTAACTGCTCATTTGGGAGATTACAATATACGCACGGACTTTGAGGTGCAACACGTTTCGCGTCGCATCAAACGCTTGGTGCGGCACAAGGGCTTCGAATTTAGCACACTTGTGGGTTAAGCATACATATTCGCAGTGTACACCGCTTAAAACATATTTAATTTTTTATGTAGCACAATGATATAGCCATTTTGACGCTGAGTGAGCCGGTGCCGTTTACCAAGGAGATTCAACCGATTTGCTTGCCAACATCGGTGGCACAACAGGCACGCTCATACAGCGGCCATGTGGCCACTGTTGCCGGCTGGGGTAGTCTGCGCGAGAACGGACCACAGCCATCTATTCTGCAGAAGGTGGACATACCGATCTGGGCAAATCCGGAGTGCGCTCAGAAATACGGACGTGCTGCGCCTGGTGGCATCATCGCGTCCATGATCTGTGCTGGCCAGGCTGCCAAGGATTCGTGCAGCGTAAGAGCCCAGCTCCTTCTTCATATATCTTATGTATATATTAACCTATACCAAATTGTTAAATTTTTTGACAGGGCGACTCGGGTGGTCCGATGATCGTCAAGGAGGGCAGCCGCTACACGCAGGTGGGCATCGTCTCTTGGGGCATTGGCTGCGGCAAGGGGCAGTATCCGGGCGTCTACACGCGTGTCACTGCGCTGCTGCCATGGATCTATAAGAACATTAAATGAACTTCGAATTGTATATAATTTAAGTCGTGATATTGAGACAAGTGTAATAAACATTATAAAGTGCATTTGCAGTGGTTGTCTCCTTAGTTATGCACAAAATAATTTACTATGTGCATAAATAATAGCAATATCAATAAATCAAAAACACTGAAAATAACATACCCATTTAGACAAGAATTAATCTGCTGGCATCTTTTGTATATTTAAAAAATATATTATTTGTATGTTTTCTGTTTCACAACTGGCATTAAATTGAATATTTTACATTGTGTAAAATAAATAAGGGAAGTTTTGCTCATATAAGACTAAATTATAATATTATAATGTAAAAAGGGTATATATGGAAAAAAAAGAACACAATAATAGGAGTTTATTCTTTTGTAAGCAACTTTAACAAAAATCTTTGGTTAAAATGGTTCTTATTTCTGCTAAGAAAGTTTCGCTATCAGCCCAAAAGTATGCAACATTTTCGGATTATTGCTTGAAATCGCACCAAGTTGGTAAGATATCGAAGCAGGTCGAATATTGCATACCCTTGTAGACCGCAACCCATCTGCTCACCGCACAACTGATTGTTTCTAGTTTTCATCAAGATAACATATTTTGGGAGATTACGCTGCGACGGTCAGTCGGTCTTACGGAATGTTCTGTTTAACAGACTGTAATTTGAATGTATTGTGAATCGTAGCAGTCCATTAAATAATTATAATATATTTATAGTAACTTATTGTCGTAGTCAAAATTAATTTTCTTATTAGTATATACTAGCGCAGCTTGTAGCATGACTTCACTACGCGCTCTTCAACTTGATGATCTGTTCAAATTCAATGCATTGGTCTTTGATCCATTAACGGAGGTGTATCACCTCGGCTTCTTTTTGCGCCATCTCGCACAGTGGCCTGAACTGGCAGTGGCTGCCACAGCTCCTGATGGTCAGCTGGTGGGCTTTATTTTTGGCAAGTGCTTCAATAGATTCACAGACAATACTCAGTTGCATGGGCACGTTTGCTCCTTAACAGTTTCCGCGGATTATCGTCGCTTGAGCATTGCATCGCTTCTCATGAAATACTTTGCGCATATTTTGGACCTGAAGTGTGCCTGGTATGTGGATCTCTTTTTGCGCTGCAGCAATCAGTCCGCCTTTAAGCTCTATTGTGCACTGGGCTACACTCTGCGTCGTGTGCTTCTCGCATATTATCCCGGCGATCCGGAAGAGGATGCCTACGATATGATGATGCCATTGCCGGTTGATGTGAAAGGAACATCCTTGTCCCAGGCCAGCAGGGAGTCGGTGCGCTTATCCTCGGATGATAGCGATGATGACTATTAGGGTGTGTCGAGGACGTTGTTTGTTTTGTTCTTGTTGGTTTTCTTTCTTCTTGGCATTCATTTCATTGCGTTCAACTAATTAAGTAAAAAATTCAATTGCGCTAAATTTAAACGCCAGCCAAATATCCGCTGACGCACAAAGCTAAACAGCAAGTCGTCAGATATATGTGTTTATGTAGAAACAAATAAGGCTAGCAACACTACAGAGATACGACTTACGCCTTAAGGCAGTTTTTTACGCCAAACAAATTTAATTTCAAATACAAGAAAAAAATATACAACACATTGAAATACTTACGATGCCACCACGTTTATTTCTATGGTCAAGGCTCATGCTGCGGTTTTTTATTGGCGACATTTTTCAGCACAAATTTAAAGTATTTTTTTTTTCGATAAGCAATCGTTTGTGGACGGGGGGAGGCGATGTTAGCCAATTTGTATGTCCAAAACACGCGCAGTGATGTTTATAATTCACGCAACTTGAAACGCATAAAACCATCCCTCAATAAGTGATTGCAAATTTCGTTCAGTGTTTTTGTGTCTGTTTCGTTATGCCCATGCTCATGACATGTATTTTGTAGTTTTTCTTTGAGCGGTTTGCTTAAACATTTCGTTGAATATCTAAGCGACGGGTGCGTTGAACTTTTAATGGCATTTTTCCTGACTTCTAATTCTTAATGTGTTTCTGGACTAAATATGCATATTCATAAAACACATGTGATGCTTGCTTATAGTTTTCTATTTATGCACTCTGCAACCGTATATAGCTAAAATAAACAACTGAAGAACTATTTCAAGTTTGCATTTTTATTTTTCTTCAGCGCTTCAAGGATTAAGAAACACTTTCAGATCAAACAATAAATAAATCATTGTCAGATCCGCTTCGTAACTAAATTGTTGATCGTTCCGTTGAGTCACACTTTAACCCATTGTTCAGTTAAAGATTTTCGTATTCGATATATTATGTTTATCCTATAAATAGGATTAAAAGTAAAAGTAGAAACTCAGCGATACAATTGATTGGCTTATTATGATCAGACTTAAGTAGCCGTCATTTCAAGTCACTCAACGCCATTTCAATGGTTTGTTGTTAAATTTTTGGTCGGCCGCACCCATATTATAGACAATTTATCGGCCACTTGAAAGCGTTATACATATACTCAAATATACCATATTGAAATTTATACAAAATGTTTTACGCTCTTCTCTAATGAGGTTAATGTTCGAGGAACGTTGAGTCAGACCCAGCCGTTTTGCGCTTTTCGCCAATCTATTTATAAGATTTAATGGCGCATTTATGCACAAAAATAAAGTAAGTACAAACCAATTTGTACATATATGTAGCATATATATTATTAAATATTTGTACAATTAATGAACGCATTAGCCTAATTAATGATCACAGCTAAGAAAAGTGCGCAAAATATAAAATCCAATTCGAATTTTGGGCAGGTGGTCCAAACTAATAGCTGTGCATGTGAATAATCAAATCAAACTCGAACCAATTATTTATATATATTATATACATATACCTAACTATATATATACATATGTGGTTGCTTGTATTAGGATGAATGAATCTCTAATGCCGCAGACATTGCATATTCTTTAAGCAATATATTGCACTGATTTGTCTGGCCAAGCTTATGTTTTGTTTTCTATCATACGGTATAGACCCGATGCCTAAAAATTGACTAGTTTTCGTTTTATTGCTTTTCCTGTCAAGCAAACTGTAGAATGTGATTAATTATGATTTATCCCAGCATGTGGCCTCGATGCAGGGCCTTCCGACTACCAAAGCATTTGGCATCATTCACTTCTCTATGATACTTGATTGTCAGCATTGTGTGCATGATATTTATCGGCTGTTGGTCCGACGTTTTCATAGATATACCATAAACATATATATTTATAATATATAATATATATATTTATACGTATTCTCGCTTCGTATTCGATTCGACGCTATTGCTATATACAAGTTCTCAAACAGGCACGAGCTGCATGCGCCTATTTGTTTATATTTTTTTCTTTTTGGCGTTTCGCTTTTTTGGCACCAGATCAATTTGACAAAAAGCTAAAACATATTGTCAGTGCTATGTACACTTTAAGTACTAGTAGATACAGTCACCGCCACGTAAATAGATACAGTTTGATCAACGAGTATCGTAAACTCTTCTACTGCTACTACTGGGATATTGCTCCAAAGGATGCAGTTTTTTCTAGTGTCGTTCGCATTATTTTCATTAAAAACATTTAAGGCCTTTTCTCAGCTTGTGGCCCATATATTTTTCCTCATGCGGTTTTCGAAACTGAGAGAACTATCGAAAATGATTCCACGATGCTTTTCAAAGCCCAGAGCATCTTCGTTAATTTATTGTATATTTAAAAAGATCGTATACCTAAATATGCCATAATGCCCCTGGCAAACATTTGCAGCTCTTCTGGCGGCTGCTGAATGCTTATAAGTACAAATAAATAAATAAAAAGTACAAATAGCCGACAGTGATCGCCCACTGGTTGCCGCTTGCCCAATTCTTCTTTTAAATAAACTCAAAATTCATAGAATTTTCCAAGCAGACGCACTTTACACACACACACATACTCACACACACGTACACACGCACAGAAACCCGAAATATATAGAGGAAATTCATTTCGAAATGTGAATTTTTCGGCTTTTCGACCAAGAAAATTTCGTGTGCGAATTCAGTGCGACTTGGGCTGCTAACTTGAACGCGTTGCAAACGAGAAAACCATCCGAAATAGAAATCTTCAACTATAAACTAACATATATCTACCCATCTATCTATTTAGCTGCCTATATAGCCAAGTGCGGTATATATAGATCTATTCGCTGAGTCTGCAGCACTGGCAAAAGTGAGCAATGCGTCGTGTCGCGTTTTAAAAATAGATAATTACAAAATTCTTGCGCGAAAATTGTGAAAAAGGTTTTTCATACTGACTCTTGTAAACCCAAAAGAATAACCGTGTTTGATTGACCTAACTAAATATGCTATAAAACTATATGTTATCTGCGTGTGTGTGTGTGTGCCTGTGAGTGTGTGTGTGTGTGTGTCTGATTGTGCGCTCGCGTTGCTGAATTTGATGTTATATAAGAAGGCGTGATCTTTGCGCGAAAATACAAAACTTAAACAGACAAGCAAAATACCCTTGATTTATAACAACTGTTTCAATTTTCTATAAATTTTCAGTGTTTCTATGTGCATAGATTGGCAATATTTTCGTAGAAATTGAGTGCAAATAACATCCAAAAATACGACTACGAGTTATTGCTTTCTGTGCGAAGTGAGAACAAAATTTAAGTCCAAACAAACAGGAAATAAATCTAAAAGGCAATGAATTCTGGGTAAGTTCTACAGTAATTGCAAGAATATTCAAATTTTGTATTAAGAAATAGAGAATAGAGACACAGTTAATTCAACACTTATTCATAGTATTTAGAATATGTCATATTCGCTACAAATCATTTTAAACACTTAATGCAATAATTTCTGAAAGCAAATAAAACACGTTTCTGAAAATGGAAAAATCTCATTAAAAATATAATTTTTGAAGCAAAATTTTATTTTTAATGTATGACAGTTATGGTTATTTCATAATTTGGGAGACAAAATTAAATTGAATTTTTCTATTAATTAAAATTTTTTTTTTTTTTTTGATTTCACAACTTCTTGTTAGTGTCAGACCAGTCCAGTGAGAAAATTTATACAATTCGAAGCAGCTGCTTTTCTTGCTAAAGCTATGAAATAATGAAAACCTCACGCCCGGCAAAATTTGAACAAAAAATCTTGTGTTTTCGCTGAAATAAATAAAACATATGTGAACAAATTTTCTATATGTATACCCATAAATATATACATATATACACATTCGAAATACACATGTACAAGAGCCACACAATTAAGGTTCATATAAAATTTGAAGGCCAGCAAACGCCCACACTTACGCCCAAGCCCAGAGCGCGGACGCGGGCGCGGGGGCGGGGGCGGAGGCGGATGAAACAACACTGCCACTGTATTTTTGTATCCCCTGCCCTCGTCGCTTCTTTGGCAGCCCTCGAGACTGCACGCGCTTTTTGGCAGGCGACACATGCCCACTTTTACTTTCTCACATTCACACGAATTAATTTAGTAATTTTCTCAATTTTGAGCATCACTTAACTTTGTGTGCGGCGTATTCATGAAACCCCTCCTGCCGTTAAATGTTCACCCTGCCTTTAAAATTCAAATTTTATGCGATTTATAAAAATTTAGCACACGTGTTGCAAATTTAGCTGGCGACAGCACCGGAAGTTTTGTGCCACGAACTTTAGATATTAAAAAATACTTTTGAATAGTCAAGAATTTGACATAGAAATGCATTTCATTTTTTGAGGTTTTTGTGAAAGAGCCGATTTACTTTTTTTGCATTTCTTTGTTGACGTTGATGTGTCTCGCATAAATTCTCAACGGCCGTCAACAAAATATTTTGCGAAATTCGAAAATATATTGTGAAAATTGGGTCAAATTCATGTACTAGAAAACCCGTTTTGCAGAAAGACAAAGAGAAAAGAAAAATACAATTTTAGAAGAATAGAATAGCTTATATTTATTTTCTTAGCTATTTATTTTTATTGTATTCATGATCATTAACAAGATGTAATTTGGACATCAAGATATATTTTCACAGAAAATGTCTCTAAAAGTTTAGAAATGCTGCTTTTAATGTATGCTTCACAATAATACGTCATATCATAATTCTAACACTCAGCGTATTTCATCAATCATACGCTGCTTCTTTGGTAGCAAAATACAATTTCGACCCTTTCATGTCAGCCATGACATTCATAAATCGTCAAAACAAAATATCAAATGCACAAACATCCTTTTATTTTATGCGATTTGTGCGAACTTGTTTTGATGCACTAAATTTGTATATCTCTTATGTTCGACGGTGTATTTTACGATGATGCTTTTGATGCATTACGTTGATTTGTCTCACCGACAATTATTTTGACACTTCTTTGCTGTTTTTTTTTTATTTTTTTGGTGAGTTACGTAATTCAGGTGTGAATTTATTTACTTTACTTTATGCATTTTTGCATACAACATTTTAAGTGGGATTTTTACGGCAGTGGTTGTTGTTGTCACTGTATTTGCGCTTGAGTTCAAGTGCATGCGAAATGACCGTGAAATGTTCATACCTTTAAATTCACAAATGGAATAAATCACCACCAGGCAACTAAAGAGAAACGAACGAAAATTTTAAGTAACAATAAATAAAAATAATTTAAGGACTTAATGTACTTTGTGAATAATTCAAAATATTCACAGCTGCTCTATGAAGAAAAAAACCTAGCAACCATTTATTTTGCTTTGTTTGAGCGAAAGTGTAATTGCACATTATTCAAATTTCCACAAAAACAATTTGCTGGTATAATTTTTCATTTGCTCAAATCAATATCGCTGCAATTTTTCACAGCACACACAAAGAGCACACAAAACAATTTGTTTGCTACTCAAATTCGAAAACAAAATGTAAAAACTGCTGGCGGGGCCAACCAACTGGCTGACAGTCAAGCCACATGTGGCCATGGTCGGAAAATTGATAGAAAAAAAGTAAATAAATAAATAAAATGCACTCGTATCTCAGCTGAAGAAGAAATATAGCCGCATTATATTGTGCAACAGGCGCTGGCTGCCACTTCGTCTTCGACGTGGAATCGGACTTGCAACTTTAGTTTGGATTTTGGGAGCAGACTTTACTTTCACTTAAGTCGCGACGGTGGTGACCCGCCAGATTAATATAAATAATTATGATTCCAGTCAGCAAGACAACCAGCCAAAAAGCAGCCAGGCTGTCTGATGTGCTCATGTCATGCAATCAATGCGGTCCAGGCCAGGTCCAATGACAAATGAAAAACGGGTTGCTATTGCATACCACAAACCGGAGTCCAGAGACTCAGTCGTAGAAAGCGCAAATCAATGACAAATGAAATCTGCTTAGCGGATTCAATTGTTGACTGTCAATTTCTTGTTGCGCGATTTATATTTGTTTTGTTGTGTTTTGCATTAATTTCACTTAACTTTTAATTTCAAGGTCGCACATGATTCACATACAAAATAAATTACCATAATAATTAAAAGACCACTAAGAATACGGGCTAAAATCGTATTTTAATAAATGCTCGTGGTGTTTTAGTGCTTAGCTTTTTTTTGTTTTGTTTTTTTTTTACTGAGGGGCGTGGGTGTGATTTGGAATAGTTTTTTATTTCGCAGTACGTAACTCGGTTTTTTCCTCATTTTCGTTTTTCTTTTGTACCATTGTTAATGGCGCATAAATTTTGACAACTTTATTGTGCATTTTCTGATACGAATTGATTGGTTTTTTTGTTGTTTATTTTGGTTTATAATGTATACAGTATATATACATTATTTTATTTGAAACGTCGTTTGTGTGTTTAATTTATGATTGCCTTAAACAGACGGACTGGCGTTAGCCTTAAACACAGCGGAAACTTACAGAACGAGCAAATTATTGCTTTTTAATATTAAATTTAGAAATCCAAATTTGCAAAATGATTTATCTCTGAAAAGTAAAAAAAAAAACACTTTTCATGTCTGCAAGCTATCGAGTATTGCACCACAACTCATCATAGATTGAACAGGCACATCATTCAAGAATGTTTCAAGCAGGCGAATAAGGCCAACAAAGTGTTAAAAAAAAAGAAGGAAATATTTAAAAGATGATGTTGAAACAGAAAAATAACATTTTACACATAATTAGAAGATTTCCCCAGTCATTTATCGATTTCCAACAATGCAGTCAATAACTATGAAAATGCCCCTCTGGCCATCTAATTAGGCAGCCCTTGTTGATTGATTATTGCCCATGTGTATTAATGTGGTAAGTGTGTGTGGCATCTATTTGGTTGGTATCTAGCTGTGCGTCTGACCCACTTTTGGAAACGCCAAGAAATTATTGAATGAATAATAAGTCGAAACAATTTTCTGACAGTTGAGCAGCGTTTCATTCAATAACAAAACCAACAACAACAAAGTATTATTGACAGGCACTCAGATCACAGGTCTGCGTCAATGGACTCGAATAGTTTTTGTTTTTTTTTTTTGGCTAACAGCTGGGCCGTTAGTTTTCAGCCACCACACATGACTCACTGAGTGGCTCTTGTTGTTAGACTGACTGCTCCTGCTGGTCATCAGGCACCTCGAACAAGTTTGGCTCGCCGAGCAGCACCACACTAAGTTGAATTGTGCACATGGCGCCGGCGGAGGAGTGTTTCCAAACGTCCGTTGCCTTATACATCAGATAGTCCATGTTGCAGTGCAGCAGTTCCTCGCTATCGTTTAGAGGTGCATCCAAATAGTTGCGCAGGCAACGCAATCCACGCAACTCACTGCCATCCCGCTCACTCAGCAGACTGACATGGGCCCTCACTCTGCGGGAAGCGACCGGAGCGACTAGATACAGTATATACTGCTGCTCCACATTTTCTTTAGGCGGTCTGACATACAACATAACTAGAATGGGCAGATGATGCAACAGCTGCAGCTTCTGTCCAATGGAACGGCTGCGGACCGACTTGCCTGAGCCGGCATAGGCTATCACGTCCACGACGTGATTACAACCAGGGTTTAGCTCGAACAAGTCCAGTTCGCAAATGTTTTGCCACTCGTCGCCAAACTCCTGCATCGAGTCCTCGGGGCGATGAAGCATTAGCAGATGTGCAAGCAACTGCTGCGGTGGCAGTTGGGCCGGGCAACCAATCACAGGACATTTGGCGGGAATGCCCTCAATGTAATCAAGTTGGTAATAGGCGTTCTGTGCGAAATCTCCCAGTCATCGATAGTGTATGATTATGCATCTGGCAATATGACTTACCATAGTTTTAGCATGCTTTTAGGTTTAATAACTATTTTCTCTCAATTTTTTATCGTCGAAATTTTTGTTTGTTGGCAGAAAAAATTACAATCAAAAAAATATGCAACTATCATTTAATCCATTTGACAGTTAAGTCAATGGGAACTTTACTTTATTAATTTTCAATAGTTCAAAAAAGGATATTCAGCTGATTATAAATGTAAATAAAATTCTAAAGAACCTGCAAAATTCGATTTAAAGCAATTGATTCTAATTCTGTTCGCTTAACAAAATTTTGTTGTCCAGTGTAGCTTTACTGTGAATACAAACCTAATCTAATTTTCACTTGCAATAATTGCATCTTTTAAAGGTTGCTTTAATCTTTCCATGGAGCTTGTTAAGTAGTAACTTTGTTTATGGGTGAAGAGCAAACTGATAATAAGTATGGCACTATCAGTTGACAAATTCATTAGTATCTCAAGGCGGCTATGTTATTTTTCCGCACCTGAAAAACATTTTTGGCAAAAAAAAAAAACGCGTAAATTCTACGAGCTGTGAGCCAAAAGTGGAGATAACGAAATGTGAAAAACCAAAGTCGGGAACGGCGATAAATGTCGCTTTAATTATGAAAAGATACAAAAGTAATAAGCAGACGACATGACTACCAAACGAAAACAATTACGGCGCAGATACGAGATGCAAGATACGAGATACAAAACAAACTACAAGATAGTCGCAGAGCCAAAAGTCGAAAGCGTTTGGCGTTAAGCTTTAAATTTGTCGCCGCGTTTGAAATGCCAGTCGCGGCGGCCGTCCAACAACTTGCCATCGAATTGACAGGCATATAAATTGCTTCACAGTGTGGCAGGCAGGCAGGCAAGTAGGCCGTGTATCTTGTATCTTGCAGCTACAACTGCCGCAACCGATGCAGTCGTCGCCATTGCCGCGTGCTGGCCAAACGTTTGTCATACACTCGGTTTTCCTTTTGCGGCAGTTGTAACAACGGCGACTGCCACAAATGTATCTGCAACAAGTTGCTAACGTCGATGTAGACGCCAACGTTGACGCTGACGCCGACGTTGACGCTGATATTGGCGTCGAAGTCGCCGAGTCAAACGAACTTGGCTTCAAAGCACTTCGAGACTTTGCCGTATGCAGTCGCATCGTGCGCTTCAGATACAGATACTACTATTATCGTAACTTCGTGATACATTCGCGACGCGCCTCTATTCAAACGATTGAACGGTGTTATTGTGTGTTCTAAGCATTTGAGTGTTAATTAACAACGGCCGCTGTAAGCCCTAACTAACTCTGGTTTCTCACACATGTCCAATCAATGCCAAGCAACCGTAGCAAATGTCGAAATTTGTTTGTATTTCGTTTATTTGGTCAAACTTTAGCTCATATCTAAAAATACAAAATACAGAATACGCGTGAGCGAAAATTAAAACGTATATTTTAGATACAGAACAGCTGCCACACATTCAGCACAGCCGACCCGGCATAGTTTACGCTATTTCACGGTAAAGATGCCCAAATTGATGCTGTGTTGTTATGATTATGACTCATCAGACTGCCAAAGGTCTTGGTATTGCTTAGATCGTTGCCACCAGTTAATTGATCAGGCGATCGACTGACTCAGTAGCTTGGGTCTATCAGGTCTTATTTTTTATTATTGCTCGACTCCCGTGCTCTTGGTTCGGCAAAGTCAATAATTGCACGGGCATCGGACATGGAAATGGGTTGCACACTCAAACAATGTATTATTTTAGCTTTGAGTTTGTCACATTCAGCTTATCAGTAGGCAAATGAGCTGGAGCTGTTAACTCCCAGTGGATAACACATACATAATCACAAACTACCTTTTGTATGTATCCATTGTTTTTTATTACGCTTCAGCAATAATTTGTTTAAAATATTAAACACATATCAGTACAATGGCAAAATTAAATTTAGTTAAATGTGTTAAATGCTTAACTTTAAAAAACATTGCTGCATATAGCAGCTAATTATCACATTAATTGTTTGCTTGTGCAACTTATTCACGACTCGAAGTTGATGGTTTGTTATCAGTAGTTTTCCGGCAACGCATTGATTGACATTTATGTGTGATTCATTTCGGACAGAGCCAGTGAGCTATGCAAAGTGTCTGACACTGACTAATAATAAAAATAATACTTATAAATAAAACAAGATAATGGCCACCTCCACAATGAGTGCCACAGCATCGCCGAGTCCAGCTGCGATCAAGAATCCGCAGCTGAAACGCGTCGTATACTCCAAGTATCGGGAATTGTTGGGCTCTTACAACGACAAGGCCAATGCCATCATTGAGACACTGCCCGCCTATATGGTGCGAGAGGATCGTGGATTTCAGCTGGAGATGCCGCTGAATGGCATGGCGAATGGTCATGTGAAAAGCGCTGTAGATACGTAAGTGGGCGGTGGGTGTATCTAGTGTATCTAGTGTATCTAACCCGAGTGCAAGTCTCTAGAATTTATGACAGAAATGCGCGATAAGGATTGAGTGCGCAAAAAACTGAAACAATTTCTATGTAAATATTTTTGTTACTGACGCAAGATTAGGCACTGTGGAATGTGCAACTCATATGGAGCACCCTGTAGCGGTCTCTATCTCTATTTATAGACTCGCACACAGATTCACACAAAGGCATAGAGGCCGTGGCCAGAACCGGCGGACTATGACTATCATTATGTCATGTTGCATGTGGCAGCTTTGAGGTAGTGTGTGTGTGTGTTTGTGTGTGTGTGTTTGTGCTGGCTGCCCTTGATCTTGAAATATGCGCAAACTGGCAACTTCTCGAGTAGCTGATCCACTAGATCCAGTTTTTTTTCCTCGAGTCCCGAGTATCGTGTGGTTTTTGTGCATTTCACATTTTTGCATGTTCATTTGCATGCAGGCAAAAAGTGAAAATGTAAATTGTACAGATGTTTTTCAACAATTTCTTCATCGTTTATTTATGTTTTTGCATATGTTTTTTTCTTTTCTGCTGTTTTCTCCTCACGCATGCCAGCTGCTAATGGCCTGTGGAGCCAAACACAATTTCAATATTATTTTTGGCATATTTCTCATCTGTTCATGTCGCATACTACATGTATACACATATATAGCGATTATGGATATGGTTATATATAAATTACAGCTGTTATTTTTAGCTTAGTATGCAAATTGCAAATGTCACAATGAATCATATGCAAATAATAAGTGAACTATGTCAAGTGTGCTGGCTAATTGAATGCCAGCTATTCCTAAATTGTTTCTGACTAAGCTTGCACTCAACTGACACTTCCTCCTGGTGCCAAGTTGACACTTTAATTGCCGACATTGTCAAGATCAGATGATGCTCTACTTACTTCCCCAAACCAGAGCAGTCTTCAATTGCGGGATCTGATGCCAATTTTTTTTTGGCAGATTGACGTCACCAGACCAGGCAGTGACGTCTGATCTTTGTGCTCAACTTTTCAGTTTACTAATCAGATATAACTTGTGTGTCTAAAAAGTTTTCATATTTATATATATCTTTTTTTTTAAAATTGATTTTAGTGTTTTATTTGTTTTAGGCACGTGTGAGTAAAAATATATAAAATAAATAATGGTCTATGACGACAGTTGGATGAAAGGACAAACAAAACTATTAAACCATTAGAACTGGTTTTCTTCAAATCATATTACAAAATGATTTATAGTTCCGTCTTATTTTCTTTTGAAGAAATATAATGGGTATATACGCATTTGATGTTCAAGTTTTTACAATTACTTTCAATTTTTCAAATTGTAAATTGATAATTGCAAAATGAAAAACAAGTTGACGGACTTAAAATAAAACCATAATTTAACACTATGTTATCAAGTGTTATACAAAATAGTTAAGAAAGACGCAACATAATTTAACTTCTTCACTTTTTAATCAGAAATCAGCAATTTCTGTGTGTATGTTTGCTGTGCGCTTTTCTCTTCGTAATTTACTTCATTTAGTTGCATTGAGCGTGGACATTTTGTTAATTAAAACTGAGTGCTGAATATGTTGTTGTCGAGGCCTGTTAAAACATAGGCCCGTTCAGCATCATTATATGGCCAGTCAGTTATGCCAAAAGAAAGTGATGGGCAGGTGTCTCTCTTGGCCATGAATTGCCCCTCTCTTTCTCCGGCTCTTATTGGGGGTTCTGAAAAGTTGTCTGACCTGTTGGCCAGTTGATGGCCTGATGGTCTGTTTATGTGGTGGTCTGTTGGCTTGTCGCCTGTCAGCTTCACTAGTTTTTATGTGCACATACAACAAGAGAGACACATACATAGAACACACATACGCATGGACGGTGCGTGACTGATTCGCTTTTAATAACTTGGCTAAGTGGGTCAGGCGAACAGGAACAGGTGATGCGATGTGGCCCAGTGTGTACCGATTGCCAAGTGATTGTCATAGCAAAAGTGTTGCCATCACTTGTGGCTCGTTGGGGTTAACCGCAAATGCGAAGGCAAACCGCAGACAGTATTGCAAAAGCACCCACAACTCTTGAGTGCGGCAATCCCACAATCCGCTTTACATGCAAATTGGAGCGAGTGCATCAATGTCAAATGCAAATCCAAATCCAAGTCGAGCCGTGACGTAACTGCCTGCGGTCGATGACAAAGGCGGCACTAATAAAGCATACAGATATATGTATATATATATATATATATACATATGCCTGTATTTACAAATTGTTTACTGCAGAAATGCCAACTTTGATATGCTACTTGACCATATTAAATCATCTCAAATTATGGCCAGCTATGTGCAGCCAGTTAAAGACTTGAACTTGTCATTGATTAGTCGCATTTAGTTATTAGCTAAAGTTTATCGCTCCATCGTTTTCCACATTTAACCAAAATTGTAAGGTCGTTCAGTTAGTTTCTGTTCAATCTTTCCTCTTCCTCTCCTGCTCTATCTCTCTCACGACTCACTCACGTCCATTGACATCGGCTAGGCAGGCATCTGTATATGGCGCCTTAAAGTTGCACCTTACATTTATGGCAAGTTGGGTTATTCGGTTTGCGCAACTGTTAACTGTTTTTTGCACATTTAATTTGTTTGTTAATAGTCGCTGACCATTTAAGGTAGCGCAGTTATGAGCATTATTCAAGCCTGACAAGCCTAGAAAACTGCCAGATATTAATTGTTGGAAATGCAATGCGCATTTCCTACATGCTCAATATTTGTCGAGTGTATATAAATATGGCGTACTAATCTACATTTATATATACACATGTGCAAAATCCCCTGAAATAGCTTCATTTAATATATGAACCAGCTAGCAATTGTGATAAGTAGCATTCGA
This sequence comes from Drosophila macrothrix, assembly GCA_035042055.1. Lineage (NCBI taxonomy): Eukaryota > Metazoa > Arthropoda > Insecta > Diptera > Drosophilidae > Drosophila > Drosophila macrothrix. Next base: position 133,172 of record JAWNLX010000604.1, read on the forward strand.
TATATTTCTTAGAAGTTACAAAGCTGTGCATAGCTTAACCGACAATTCAAATTATAGTTAATCTAGTCAATACATAATTTGATGATTTTATATGGAATGGGTATACAGAATACCTAACCAATTTTATAAAATATCCCAAACTACATATAACAATACATTTTTATAAATTTATACATCTTATGATTTTGTTTCCATGCAACCAGTTCACAAGCTTTCTCTTCAAATCACTTTAGAATAATATAATTATACAAATAAGTTAAACTTTTAACTATAAGGTTTTTCCTTCTGTGTTAAAGTGACCGCCAAGGTAGTTCATTAATGTTTTTACAATCATTTTTTAATTAGTGTTTTTTGCTAAGATCCATTCATCTGTCCAACTCTCACTTTCAACTGCCATCCGTTAGGGCCCTCAGCATTGCACCTCAACTAATAAGAGGGTATAAATGCCTATGGCACCATCTTCAGTTCACTTTCTCTCTAAAAAAAAAATAATAATACAAAAAATAAACACATAAGTTTGCCAATACAAAAAATTGGCTCATTGAACTGTCGATGAGCGAGTCATTAGTCAAGCAGTGTGGAAGAAAGGTCTTGAAGTGTGGTCAGACAAATGAGGGCTCTTGGCATGGAGCGTCGAAATTAAACAGTTAATAACAATAGACTTAGCCAAAAATTATGACAAACAGCTCGATAGATAAACGGCAAAACGAGGAGGCGTAGGAATCATCCAAAATTTGCATGAAAACCGTAAAACCGTTTGATGACTAAAAACAACAATATTAAATTCGGATATGCTAATTATAAATCATTCTCCCTCTCTTTCTGTCTGTTTTGCTCATTGTATGGTATAGGTATGGGCAACGAGGCGGAGGCGCCGCTGGAGGCGGTGGCTACGAGGCACCAGCTTGTGTGCAGAACGCCATGATGACAAAAGACAAGAAACCCTTCACCTACACGCCCGGCGGCATAGATCTCTCCCAAATCCGCTCGGAGCGCATGGCCAAGCGATTGGCGCGCAATGCGCAGGCCGAGGGCGCCACTGGCGCCTCCCAACAGAACAGACCATCGCCGCAGTCGCCAGGCTCGGGCACTGGTGGTAGCGCTGCCAGTGCAATGGGTGCCGCTGCAATGGGGATGCCTTTTCAGGTGCTACCGCCACCGCCGCCGCCGCAGCCGCAGTCACAGACACAGGGTAAGAATGGTAACCATGCTGCAGCGCCCCCACCACCACCCCCACAACAAAGCACATTAGCACCACCAGCGGGCCGAGGCAGTGCACCCGGTTCGCCGGCTGCAGCACGCAAATCGCCGACACCGCAACGTTTTGAGCCGCCGCCGCTTGGCTTTCGGCCGGAGATCAAAATACCGGCCAATCCAATGGCGGCGCTGCGCAAGGTGCCGCCGCCCGTCGAGAAGAACACCTTCTGGAAAGACGAGTATGTTAAGGATCGCTCCAAGAGTCCCCTACCGGAGCCAGCCCAAAATGCCAATGGTGACTACGGCAACAGCAACAGCAACAGCAACAACAACAACATCAGCCAAGATGCCGTTGATGGTGAGCTCTCCAGAGCATTGACTTTGGATATCGCATCATATTCGCTGGCTTTTTGGTTTGGTTTTGGGTTCACTCTCTAATCCCACCATCACAAAAGTGGGCCGAAGTTGTTTTGGTACAGTTCTTGGCCCTCCGCTCGCCTCATGTTGATCGCCGGCTAATGTACTAAGCGGTTTCTGGTGCTTTAAAACGACATTTGACTAACAGCAGACATCAAGCGTCATTATCTATTGGCATTCCCCCCACTAACGCCACTAAAATCAGAATCACAATTTATAGTTTCTTCTTTTAAGGAGTCTAATCGTATCTGTGATTCTTTGTTCCTGCAGCCTACAGGCCATCTGACAACGCCAGCAGCTATAACAATGGCGGCTACAACAACTACAGCAATGGCAATGGCAATGGTAACAACAGCTACAGCCCCTACACACCACCAACACAGCAGTTGCAGCAGCAGCAGCAGCCACAATCGCCCTCACCCAAAACGCCGCCACTGCAGCATCAGCAGCAGCAACTACAGCAGCAACTACAGCAGCCAACACCACCGCAGCAGCAGACACAACAACAGTTCCGCAGTGTGCCCATGCCCCAATCGCCGGCTGTTAATGTTTATACGCGTCAAACGGACAGTCCACGTTCGCCCTTCGAGGCGCAACAGCAGCAACAGCAGCAGCAGCAGCGTGCCACGGAGAGTCCCTTCCGTTTTGCACAGCAGCAACAGCAGCAGCCGCCACGTCCGCCCACAGCAATTTCGCCGTTGGCTCAGCAACAAGAACCGCGTCCGCCCACAGCAATTTCGCCGCTGGCTCAGCAACAGCAACAGCCACAGCAGCAGCAACAGGCAGCACAAACTGTGCCCTGGCGAACGCAACGCGCTCAGCCCGCTGCACAGCAACAGCAGCAGCCAACGCATCCGCAGCCCATTTACAATAATGTGCAACAGCAGCAGCAGCAACTGCAAGAGCAACAACGATCTCGCGATGTATTCAGCCCAGCTCGAACAGAGCCAGCGGCAGCAGTTTTCAATGCACAGCAGCAACAAAATTCGCAATATCAAGGAGCAAAGCCAGTGAGTACCTCGTCAGTAATACCCATAATAGGTTCCCACACCTTAAAATGTTGATCAATTCAATGAGTGGCACACTCATGGCGTATGCGTAATATTTGAACAGCATCATCAATCATCATTTTCAATGAACGAATATGTTCGATGGAAGATAGAAACAAATGTAATTTTCGTTTTGCGGCCAAGAGAAACAATTTTGTGCATCTCACATCTGCATTTCATTGTGTTCTGCTGCATTAGCGGAAGCATTCCATTTTATTTTTAAACCAACTCGGTTGGCTGCCACAAAAGAATCGCACAGCAAATTGAACATTGAACGCATTTCGCGTATGCTGCAGCTAAAATTAGAGACTGCCAAAGGCCAAACACGAATTTTGAACTTGAAGCGAGTGCTAGTCGGTTATGTTAGCATTATAATTTTTTTTCAATTGTACTCAAAGAATAAGCACAAGCAGCAATTGCCATATATATTTATAATCCTTGTCCATGCAGACCAACGTTGGCTCACTTTACATAGCTCCTCTGGCACAACCCACGGAGCCTCAGGCTCAGCGTCTTCTGCTCCAGCAGCAGCAACAGGCTGGTGCCCGTGACTCACCGATGAGACAAATGCCACTGCAACAACAGCAGCCGCATCAACAGCAGGCTGGTGGTCAGCCACTGCGCTGGCTTAGTTCGCAGCCGGCGAGCAAGGAGCAGGCGCCCTGGGCACGTCCTGAGGAGAATGGCAATGTTGTGCCATCTACTTTGCGACAGGCAACGCCGTCGGCGCCAGCGCCAGTGCAGAGCACTACGACAGCGTTTTATCAGCCACAGATGATGGGACAGGGTAATGGTTATGCAACGGCTTCGTCGCCAGCTCCAGCTCCAGCTGCTGTTCCACAGCAAAACTTTGGCTCAAATGCTCAGCAGAGCGGACTACGGCTGCAGATCAATACAAATGTAAACAGCAGCAATGCAAACCAAAGTGGACCCAGGGTAAAATAAGAAAAATTGACTACTTAGTATTCGTACAATTTGCTAATTGGAATCTTTGTAGGAGCGCATTATACCCATTACGCTGGAGCAAACGCCAACCTATGCTGCTGCACAGCCCAATTTTGGTGGTAAGTTTGTGTTGTAGTTATCCAGCTTGTTCTATGTGTGTTTGTTTATGTTTCCTAAATACTCTATCTGGCGCTTTCCTAAACCCTAAATGTTTGTCACTAAAACAAGCCCACCATATGTAGTTGTTCCCTCCTTTGTATACCCCGAATGCAAACCCATGCACTCTCCACAATCCTACGAGTCTCCTCCCCCCGAATGTATTACCGTCCATTGTGTAACTTTCCATCTTGATATCAATATGTGTCTATGTATACTCTCTCTTTCCTACGAAAGCGCCTGCTGGCCACATAATACGCTCAGCTAATCAATTTGTCGATCAAGGTTACAACAACTATCCAGCAGCAGCAGCAGCAGCAGCAGCAACATCAGCCATGTCGCCCAACCAACAGCAGCACCAGCAACAACTTTACGCCAACAACAACCACAATTCAACACGCATTATACCAATTGCGATCGAAGGAGGACGAGACGGACACATCTCCGAATCGCCAGTTGTGCTGCAAAAGTAAGTACAGTTTGTGTATTTGAAGCCAATGCTATCAATTACAACACTCTTTACCTACACTAAATAACCAATCGTTTTGAACAACAACTACCCAGCACTAATGCATATTAATTTTTGTGCTTTCTTACAACACCAAAAAAAAAAAATAATAAACAAAAAACCCTAACGACTTACAACTTGTTAGAGGCAATTACAATTTGTATGAAGAATCGACTCAGGTAGTAAAGTCAAAGTCGCCGTCGCCGTCGCCGTCGCCAAACACAAATCAGGACTTATCAGTGTTGTCAAAACTAGTGCTTGGATCAATCGCAATAACAATTTAAACACTCGCCAATTTGCTCGAAGATTCTGTGATACTGTTTTTCAATGTTGTGTGTCTGTGTATTTGTTATTTCATTAGTAATTTGCAAAGGCATTCGAAAATCAGCTCATTTTTCAACGGAAGAACGCACATTACAATAAAATCTCGCATATGAAAAATGACTTTCGGTGTCAAAGCACTCATAAAAATACAAACAATTTAACCCCAATCCATCCAGCAGCAGCAGAAAAATGTGTAATTTGGTTTTCAGCCATTATTTCGAGTGCATGCTAACCAACAACCTAACCTAACATACGCCTATATCTACTTGCAGCGATCCACGCTCACCGCCCATACAATCGAAATCGTTTAGAATATTGCAAAAGATAACCGACACAGTGGACGATGGCAGCTCCGATGCCCGACTACAGTCGCCACAACAGCAGCAGCCTTATTTGGAATTGGAGACGCCGCAGTTGCAGCGTCCACAGTTCGCTCGCCAGATGAGCGCTCAGCAGGCGCGCAATAGTCCGACCATTGAGCAAATGAGGCGGCTGCAAATCGCCCAGGATCAATCGCAGTCGGGTACGCCTCCAGCTTGGTCCCCGCAAGGTGAGCTCTGAACGGTGCCCTTTCCCCCATCTCAATAGCAAAAGTGGACTGGTAAGGTTTTGTCTTTGGAGAGTGTCTCACGGTTTCAATTCGGTTCCCCTTTTTCTTGATTGTCGTCTTTGTCTGGATTTTGGGTTTTGGGTTTTTGGTCTCTAGTCTTTAGTCTAATTCTAAAATGGGTACTTTACCCTCTACTACTAATACTACAACGCTTTAAGCTGCCACAACAAAACATTTTGGAACATTTTAGAACTAATACGCTTCATGTGTGTGCGCCCACCATAAAAACGGTACCGCAATAGAATTTAAATCAAAATTGCCAGCACTACTAAGCAGAATAAACTCGTTTGGAAATTGTAAAAAAATAGAATCAGTTAATAGAACGCTGTGAAATCGCTTGTTCTTGCAGGTAACGGCGTATCGGCACAGAACCGCTTTACACCACAGCGTTCACCATACGGTAAGCCAAAGACTTTGTTTAAGTTGACTTTGTCTGAGCGTCTGCTTCTCTCTACAGATTCACCCCAGCAACAATATATACCGGCTAGTGAACAACAGGCATTGGAACCCAAAAAATATACCGGTAGCGCAATACCAAGTCGATCATTTAAGATTTTACAGGCAATGACAACACCAGAGAATGCCGGTAAGTGAATTAAGGTTACCATAATACACAAACACTGCGAGAAATTGGGTTTTTACTTATTTTATGTTCAACATATGTAATCTACCAACGTTAGCTCCGAGGCTAACATCACTTGTATATATGCCATCATATAAACCATCACTAACTTTCACACGCACACACACACAAATATACACATTTATACGAACACCTGCATTATGTTCTTGATTGTATTTTCTATGGAGAGAGTTCACCTTATTAAAATATAAAACACTTTTTAATATTTTGTTGCATTAAGTTAAAGTTGGAAACCCCATAAGAGTTAAGCAACCCTTCTATTTTAAAAGGTATTGAGTATGATACATATTGAAATCCACAACCGATCAGCTCAACATATCTATACACGTATTTATCTCGTTTATCGTTATAAAGCATCTACCCTAAGGGCTTCACTATCACCCCATCACCTCACATATAATCACACTCGATTGTAAATAGTAATCTTTGCTTGATCGTTTAATCTACTATAAAAAGTAAAACAAGAAAAAAAAAGCATTCAATTTCCAAATTGTTGGTGTGTTGAACATAATATGCACTCTCACCGTGTCTATATCTCTTCTTTCTTTTTTATTTTTGATAACCGTGCACCAAACCGACCTCAGAACATAAAATTCACCCCGAGCTGGACTCGGATTTGGAAAAAATTGAATTAAACGAAACCAATAATTATAATAATTATAACAATCACTTTAATAATAATTACAATAATAATAATAATAAAAAGAATAATAATAATGGTAATGAGAATAATGAAAATAACAGCAATAGTAACCATAACCGAGAAATTAACAATAAAATCAACAAACGTCATAGTTACACATCAGCCACACCCACACCACCACCAACCAGTACAGACACAGACCCAAACACACACACAAACACATCTCACGCGACATACTCATCCAATTCATCACTTAGTTCGGAAAGTTCTTGCCCACAACGGACGCAACCCGAGCGCTCGCAATCCGTGCCACCGCACCATCCCTATGCTTATGGCTATCCCTATCCCTGGTATATGCCACCCCCGCATGCAAATGGGGAGCCACCCCAAATGCTGAACTGGCCTTATCCCTATCCCTATCCACCACCAATGCCTTCAGCGGTGGATGGCAAGCAGTCCGATGCTTATCCACCCTATCCATATTACTACCCCTATTACCTACCCCCACCACCAGCCTATGGTCAACCAAATAATCCCAACGATCCCCAACAGACAATGCACAACTATCCACAGTTTGTGCCTCCTTACGGGCCCTATGCCTATCCGGTAGCCCCCAGCTTCAGTCAAACCTCGACCGAGAGTCGCGCTAGCAGTGTACTACCTGATATTATTATAACGCCCAGCACTGATGATGTGCCCTCCCAGGTCATTATGAAACACCATGTCAAGGTAGAGCCCCGAGAGCATCCGAAGCGGGCGCATTCCGTCGAGATAGAGGAGCTCGTTAGTCGCCCAAAATCGCGTAATATTTGCAACAACAAGGAGCAGGTCATCGATATGCTCAGCCAGCGACTGGCGAACATCAATAAAATCGCTGGTGGCAATACCCAAGAGAATCTATCAAAGCAACTGCAGAAAAGCTATGCAGGAGAACAGCTAAAGGAGCTGGGATCACGTTCACCCAGCGAGAATGCTTCGCCAGTGCAGATCAGTGCTGTGCTGGACGATAACGATAGCGACACGGACGATAGCAGCGATGAGGATGAGGAGGACTCAGATACACCCAAACATGCCAGTCGCCCATCTCCGTTGCAGGCCATTAAGTCGGTTACCAACGTGCAGGTCTACAAAGGTTTTGGTAAACTTTCAGCTGAGCAGCTGGACTCCGAAAGTGAGGATGACGATGGCACAACAGCTGATGAAATGCTAGACGAGGAAGAAGAGCAGGTGGAAGAAGAACTAATTGAAGATCTCGATGAGGACTTTATTGTTGAAGAGGATCTGAGCACCATATACGAGGAGGAAAGCGATCTGGAACGCAGCAGCAATTATGCCAGGACAGTTATTAACTGCAATGGCTCCAGTGCTACACTCGGAGATCGCCAAGTCGAAGAAGACGATGGGTTGGATCAGCAAATTGAGGACAATGATCAAAATGAGGGCAACATGGATGATGATGACGACGAGTCCAACTCGGTTACGGTGCGTTTGCCATTGCGCTTCTCTTTTAGTCGAAGCTCAAATGACGAGAATATCGCCACAGTTGAAGTGGGTAGCACCACGCAGGTTGAGGAGAGACGTCCGAGCTTAGAATACAAGCGCAACTCCTTCAGCATAGCCAAGGTGGAGAGCGATGATGAAGAGGATAATGACTGTGAAGTTAGCGTCACAATAAGCTTGACCAATTCCTCGCGATCCAATTCAGTGGAAAAATCTTCGGTACCCCACAACTTCTGTGATGCCGAAAAAGTTCTCACAAGCGGCCGAAGAACTAGCTATGAGGATGTTTCCACTTCCCTCTCATTGGGAATGCGCAACAAGTTCTCGGCTGATGTCTTCGACGGCGGACTTACCAACAATATTGCAAAATTAGAGGCAACAAAAGAAGTTGAGGAAACTGTCGCAGCACCCAAAGAGGAATTTGATTTCTTTGCCACACTCTTGGCCACCAAAATGCAAGCACAAAAAATGATGGAACAGTCGAAGAACTTTTGGAAAACGCCCGAAACGAAACCAGTTGAAGAACAGCCAAAGGAATGTGCTCCAACAGAGACTGTCCAGTTGAGAGTTAAGGAAAACGATGCACAACCGACACCAGCTAGACCAAAATCATGTGATCTGACCAAGACCCAGGCCTCATTGGAGGCGGCCAAGAACAGCTTTTGGTCCACATTTGCAACTGCGGGCAAAGAGACTGAGCTACAACAGGAAGAAGATACTGACTTCGAGGCAAGTGAAGAAAAAAACACACAGGAAAGTCAATGGACGAAAAAAAAGAAAACTGTTACATATACTCCACTGAAAAGGGAAACTGTATGCCAAGTGGAAAATTGGACAGAAAACCTTAAGTCTAAAATCGAATACTTGCCGCAATCTCAGTGTGCAGAAGTCCATTTTGTGGTAGAAGAAAAAACACATGCTGAAGAAACGCCAGAGGACGAGGAGGACTTTTGGGCGGCAGTAGAGAAAACGAATTCCGAGAAGACTACATTGCAAGAAACCGAACCAACTGAGCCTATCGCTCAGGTGGAGGTGCTCTTTTGGGCAGACCAGCCAGCAGACCCCCATCCAATTGATAAAATTACCGAGGAAGAAGAGACCGATTTCTGGGCTGACAACAAATCCAATGAATGTATCGCAGACAACAAACCAACCGACTTTCAATTTGATCCCACAAAATACCCAGCGGAGCCTCGCGAAGTGGATACCGATGAAGAAATCGATTTCTGGGCAGAGCTCGAAGCAAATCGCGATCCTGATGATGATGACGTAACCTTCCAAAAATCAGCGAACTTCTGGGCAAGCAAAGAGCGACAACAATCCATTGAAGAAACGCCCTTTAAGCCCGTGGAGACCAAAGCATTTCGGGCCAAGCTGCCCGATGAGCCAGCAGTGAATATCGATGTGTGGTCCACATTGGAGGCAGCACGTGGGGAGGAGCCAGAGATAGTCGATCCTGTTGTCGAAGAGGAGCAAATCCTGGCCGTACAATATGAAGGGTTAGAGCATGAAAACGTTGAGGAGCCTCCCACAGAGGAGCCATGCCCAAGTGAGGCGCCAGAAAGCAATCTCAATCAGGTGGATACAATGTCGCTGGCCTCCATGCATGAGCCAGCCACAGTGCGTACCTGGACGTTGTACAACCAGACCAACGGGGAGCTGGAGAACAGCGATGAGCCGGACTTCTGGGCAGACATCGAAGAGAAACGCGCCGAGAAAGATCAGATCGAGGAAGCAGAACAGAAACGTCAAAATTATCGCCAGGCCATGGCATTCTTTAATACCTCCGTCGATGAGCAGAAATTGCAGCAAAAGACGCAATCCAATCGAAACAGCGCCATCGTGGAATCCGAGGAGACCAACGAAATCGAACTGGGCTCCCCAGGCGAATATGAGATTGTTGGCGAGGATGGCATCGTAATGGAGCAACATATTACACAAATTATGAATACCGAGGAAGAGGAGAGAGCTGGTGGTGTAACACCAACCAATGCTGCGGCACAACTGCCTGAGGTTTATGTCGAACCTGAACCAGAGCCGGAGGAGGAAAGAAAACCTCTATCGAACGGTCTGCCCGATCTCGGTGTGAATAAGTTTGATGAAACATCTAAAATATCAGTGCGTGACCGCATTAATGTATTCGAGTCTAGTCCACCGACCACAGATGTAACCACACCCAACAAGGCTTTGAACCTTCAATCATTATCCGTAGACAGTGGCCGTGGGAAGGGACAACTTTCCCGCAACAGCAGCACACAGCGCTCCGAGTCAGAGATCGAGGAGGATGACTCAGGAGTGACAGACATGAACAGACAGCTGTCTGAGACCGATACCGAATCCGAAAGCTTCCCGGAGCTGCGCAAGATGACGAGCTATCAGCGTGCCGCCACACATTCCAGACTCTTCAAGCTGCTGCAGGACGAGAACGATGTGGCCGAGGGTGGCGAGTCTGGCCGGGCGGACGAGTTCCAGTTTAAGCCCAGCAGACGCAAGATTGTGCACAATGTGTCCATCACACGTCGCCAGAATCCCAATGCATTGGCCGAAGCCGAATCGATGACACAGCGACGGGAGCGCCTCTCGCTGCCGCTGCGCAAGAACACCAGCATCGATGCGGACAATCCATCCACGCCCAATAGCCCCGCCTCACCGATTGTGAGCCCATCGCCCAGCAAACAGCGTGTGGTCAGCGACAAGCTGGTGAACGAGTTGGTGCAGAGTCTGCTGCTGAAGAGCGACAGTACTCATCTGCGCAATCTGCCCATGGAGCGACTTCAGGCGGCAGCAAAGCGTGCCCTGGTTGAGGAAATGGACTCGGTGGAGAATAGCTCGCTGGACAGCACACCGGCCATAACTCCCAAGCAGGACAAGGAATACGCTGACTATTATAGCAGCTGGACCGATGCCAGTGGCGGCGAGGAGATTGTCCCATCGAAAGCCTTTCGAGCACTGCAGGATCCGCGACGCAGTCCGTGGACTGTGCGGTGTCCACGCGTCCTCAGCTCCAAGACAATCAATCGGGATCTGGCGCGGGTCACAGAGTCACCCGAAATACTGAGCAATCGTGGCAGCAAAAGTCCCGAGTGCTTCAGACAACAGTCAAGGGAACGCTCCGTTAGTAGCTGGCGTAAGGTCTAGGAGTCTATTAAGGGATTAACTCATTGTGTATAACTAGGGGCGGGGAGGGGTCATAAAAAAAAGAGAAAAATAGGTTTTTTGTAGTGTAGCAACTTAGGCAACTTGCATTTTGGGATTGGCCTTGTGGACAAGGCCGACTAGCAAACAGTCACTGCCCTGGCCAAGTGTTGGGTCATTTAATGCATTTCACATCACATCACATTGTACAATATGACAACACTCAGACTATTAATTAACTAAATACTATCTAATGAATAATGTATAATGTATATAAACCAACTGAAACCAAAGAAAAATCGTTCATTCGTTCGTTCACTCGTTCGTTTGTTATCTCAGTAAAAGCGTAAAATCTTCGCCAGTCATTTCTAAATTCAACTACATATATACATTCGTATGTACTTTCAAATCGAATCAATTAATACTTACCGAAAAAAGAAGAAAAAAACTAATAAAAAAAAACCAAAACAAAAATCCACAACAAAACGAAAAAAAAAAGAAAACATATCAAAAAGCAAAAACCACAAAAATCTATCAAATCGCCACAATAAAAAACAATTTCATCAACTCAATGATTTTGTAAAACTCGTTCAAAATCCTAAGGTACCTAAATTAAATTAAAATTTATATCAAACCCAAATTTGAACTAATTTTTTTTAATGTTTTCATTATATTTCAAATTTGCTCTCTATCTATTCTATGTATTTTATTTTTGCCGCTATTTGATTTATATATATATATATGTGCCGTATTTCTTAATTATTAATTTGTTGCGACAAATATTTGCGATAGTAACATTTTTAGGCCGCACATTTTCTTTGAATTACTTTGAAATATGAAATCCAAATTACCCAGGTTTGTATCTAAATAATGTTACACAATTAACACACAATTTTCCTGTAGCTGCCCAAGATATTAACCCAACTTAGATGTCACGTAGTAAAGAGCCTTACTACATACATGGTTCAAACTTGGCTTAATTAAAAACAATATTTAGATAAACAAACTGAAATAATTGAAACATATATAGTCAAAAATGTCCCATCGCAAATATTTTACTCAATTATTATACCTTTCAACAATGCTTTATTTATATACAAAAATTTGGAAAACTCATAAGCGAATTTTGGAGAGCAAACTCCACCTTGAACAGAATGCTGAACAACGAATGAAGATTTTTGCATTAGTGAAACAAATAAAACATCAAAAGAGCATAAACCAAAGAAAATTGTACAATATAAAATGAAAAGTCGTTCGTAACATTAACCATTCATGAGTTACAATACATAATTGAATGTTTATTTTCTTATATTTGATTAACTTGTTTTTTTTTACACACAATTAAAATACATATTCTTAACAAAAATTAATCGTTAATTTGAATGATTCTGATAATGATAATGAATATGAATGGCTTTTTCCCAACAAATTAAAGAATATTGACAAAATTTGCATTAAAAAAAAAAAACAAAAAAAAAGATAATGTAAACAATAAAGGTGAAGTTTCCTCTCGAAGTTCTGTTGGCTGCTTTGCACTGCTGCAATTTTAAATTATTATTTGCCGCTTCATTTGTATCCGTTTCGTTTTATGTGTATATAATTACCTTTGTACGTATGTCTGGTCTTCGGATTTGAGTATCTTTAAAGTTTAGGCGAACTAAGCAAAAAAAAAAAAAAAAACGAAGACAAACAACTTTCCACAACTTCTTATTGTTAGCTTTATTTGTGTACACAATTATGCTTGCGAATTTGATTTTAATTCTGATTTTGTTTACTTTATTTCAGGACCTGGACAATCGGATCTATAATTATTTCTCAAAGCCATAGAAATCAATTATAGCTGACAACAGACTATACAGCAAATACAGCGATGCAATTAAATGCACATGTTTTTTTTAGTTTAAGTACCAGCACACTTAGGATCACCACAGTCAAATAGCTTGGGAGCGGGCCATGCAGTAACAGTTTTTTTTTTAGTAAATTTCTTAAAACTAATACTATTAGCATTGCAGTTGACATGGAAATGTACTTTTTTTCAATTGTTTAATGCGATTTGGTAGCAGCACTAAAACGTCTAACACAAATTACGAAAGCCACTAGCGAAGCGAATCATTACTAACCTTAACTCTTAAGCTGTAAAAAGTTTACACGAGTGAATTAACTTTTAGACGCATTGAGGAGGTAACAACGAAACGAAAACAACGCAATGACAACAGAATCGACCCATTCATAAAATATATCCGGATAATACGAAAGCGCATATTGAAACGATTAATTACATAAATAAAATAAAATTGGTTTAAGAAATCTCTGCGTGTTGTCTTCATCAAACAGCAAACAGATTTTCAAAAAACAAAAAAAAACTTTATAATTTTTACATGATTCTTTTTGTTTATGTCATAGTTATTTATACAAAACATACATATACATATGGTATTCGTATGCATACGAATGTGTTATCAAATTTATTTGACTACTATTATTATTTTATAATCATATATTTTGTGTTGTGTAATTTTTTATGCAGTGACATTTTTAGTAAATAAAGAAATATATCAATACAAATCAAAACAAGTTTTTATTGTTTGGAAATCATATGAAAAATTACTCCTGTTGGGAAGCCTGCAATAAAATTAATGAAGAGAAAACACCGTAAAACATTCGAAACTCATATATTTCTTTTAATATATATATAGTCAGAGGTACAGAGAAGCCGAGAGTAGCAAAAACCAAGCTGTTGCACATATATGTGCCTACTTATATACATACATCAATTTGAATTTATTCTAAAGAGCTTGCACTTGCACTTCAGTGAATCCAGATACAATTTAAATTCAATAATCGGGTTATTATATATTTATATTCATATATATTATATATATATATATATTCATGTACCGGTTAACTGTAACATTAGGTCATGATGATATATTTCGAGTATACTATTTCTTAAAATGGACTTGTCGAACAAAGCAACGGCCAAAATACCTGTTCAAAACTCAGCTACGCGCTCTACAGTTAGCAACATTTAAAGCTAATTTCATAAATGTATAGTGTATATTTATATATATGTGTATATATATATATATTTTTGAGTAAATGGTATGCAGATCAACTTTTACCATAGATAGTATATTAAATGCATAAATATGTCTTTGATTATAAATACAATACTTCAATGCTAAACGCTGATAGTTAACTTTGAGATACTTCAGATTTATACAATTTTAGCTTTCAGTTAATTTTTTTAGACCTGTCTAAATTATATAATACACATATTTATATATATGAATTTATATATATACATAGCTTAACTTGGCACACATTTTTAGGTCTATGCCCGGTTATAACAGCTTTCAAAAATGTATACAAGACAATAGTATATATATTTATTGTATCATATATTGCTTTAGTGTAATTTCCTAACACTTAATTCCCTAGGAAGTTGTGTGTGCCGTCTGCAGATCCATCAGCTCCTGCACTATTCGATACTCGTGGCAATCGGCGCATAAGAGACGACCATTGGAGCGATTGGCACGCTGCACCTTTTCATGGCATACAATGTGAACCAATTTGAGATTCTTTAGCGAGAATATTTCCAGAAAGTATTCCAGCACAGAAATGTCCACAACGCGTTTCTTGTGCAACGCACACTTGCGCTGCGGCTGTGTTACCAGCTCCTGGACATTGTCCACTAAGGCCGGCAAAATGGAGCGGCACAGCTCGATTTGATGGTCAAGATTCCACACTTGAAACAATATGAGATTCTCACGCGAGGCATACGGATTTATGGTGTGCTGCATCGAGCAGAAATTGCCATTGTCCGAGTAGGCTCCTTGGCAATAGAAGTCGCCCAGATCCGTGCACAACGAAACGGACCATTCGTCCAGTATTGCATTTCGGGCAGTATAATCTTTAATCACTTGCCGCAACCGCTTGTTGGGCACACTAACCGCATCTGGCTGCTCCTCGCCAATTTGCTGCAGCAATATTTCGTGCTTTTGCTGGCACTTGCGATTGAACATCATGGAGAAATAATCGCAGCCGATGAGTAGATAGCGAAACTGCTCCAACACCGAATTGATCACCTGACGCGCCTTCGAATTCTGCCTGTACAGCGGAGTGCGCGTCAGCTCCTCCTTTGTCTTGTAGTAGTAGCCGCGCACACGTGTCTGCGCTCGCATGGCCATGGCCTCCTCCTTGGATTGGAAGCGCTCCTCGCTGCCCTCGAACCATTCCACATGTTCGACCTTCAGGCTCAAGTGTGCCTTGGTGTTGTCCAAGGCACGTTGCTGCTTCTGCTGCTCGTATTCCGTAATCATGCGTCGAAACTTGTCCGGATGCTGCTCAATGAAGTCGTAAAAAATGTCAGCCACCTTCAGCAGCGGCGACTGTTGCCGCATTTTCTCAAACTCAAAATCCGCATCTGTTAAATATATATTTATCATTAGTCTATTTATTTTGTGATAAGCCAGCTTACCTGTGGTGATAACAGCGTCGGGACCAGCAACGATTAACAGCGTCTGGCCTGGCAAACTGTTAAAATATTCATCATCTGACACTTCGAACCCGTCCAGGGCCAGATATATGTGCAGCTCCTGCAGCTGTAAGGAATAGACATGAGTAAATTGCCCTTGACTTGTACTAAAATGAACCCTGACCTAAGCAAAACAAGAACCAAGAGGATATCAACAGGTGCTCTGATTTTGTTCTTTTTTTTGTGATTACTTTGCCAATTTTGGAGCATGCGCATTGGTTGCAGTGGAAGGGAGTATTGCTGACATTGAATCGTGCAGAGCGACAAACAATGCGGAAGCCAGCTTGAGAACATTGGCCTTGAATCGCCAGGGACATGGACAGGGACAGGGACAATAGTGAGCTGAGGCAGTTTTTTTGTTCATTTTTTTTTCTGTGTAGAAACGCAATTTGCAAGATATTCGAAACACTTACCGGGAACTTGAGCTGTGCCTTCTGCACAAGCATTGCCAATGAGTTGGCACCTATGCCGTATTTTCGCGAGCGTTCATTGTCAGTTATTTTGTAGCCCTTCATCTTGGTATGAGATGGTTGTTCCGGGCTCTTGTCCTTATCTCGATCCTTGTCCAATTCCTCGGAATTTGAGTTTTGGTTGCATTTACCGCGTGTGGACGGCGCCATTATTGTTTCCTTAATGTAGTTGAGCATCTACAATTAAATGCATAGTTATTCGATTTGTAAATGCGTACTTAATGTTATTTTTTGTTCAGCAAACCTCGCAACAAGCTGCCTTTTAAGCGCACCAATGTAAACTACTTAGCCAGCGTTGCCAGTGTGGTTAACGCTTATCAGCAAACGGCAGTGATGCTCAAATTCGAAAACAAAAAAATAGCAAGGCCTTGACAAATGGCTTGTAACTACAATCTGCCCTTTTAATTTCCCCTTAAATAATCTATTGTACGCTGGAGAAATAATTTCTTGCACATTCGCCTGTCCTTAAGACCATTTAAATTTGTATTTTGGATAGTTGTAAATCTGGCACAGATTTGCTCGCAGCACTAATGTGCGATAGATTGGCGTTGCCAGTTCGCTAGAAATTGCTTGAGTTCGGTCACACAGCGCTTGCTGTTGTTCAGCCAAAAGAACAGCTGTTGTAGCCAAAGTGGTGTTGTTTAAAGTGAATTTTTGTCGTAAACTAAATTTCTAGTGTAGATGTGCACCATGTGCACAGCCAGCTAAACCGGGTAACGCCCAACAAATCCGTAATGCATTTGCGGCCGCGTTGCAGCGAATGGCTGCCGCTAGCAACGCAGCAATTGCGCCTTCGCAACCTGGCACGCATCCAAGGACTTAACATCGAGTGCAGTTTGATCGCCAGCGCCGGTAGCGAGGATCTCGAATCGGGACAGGAGGAGGAGGAGGAGGAGCAAGAGATGCTTCTCTATTACACGTTACATGCTGATAAGGCCAGTGAGGCGTTCTACACCAGCGAACCGCTACCGCAGCGCCATCAGCACCAAAAGTGGGCGGAGATTTCTGCGGGCGACGACGTCTGGCGCAAATCGAATGCGCAATGCGTCTGTGTCAAAGTCTGGGCCCATTATCAGCCAACAGCCGCCCAGCAAAGAGAAAAAACAACAACAACAAGTGGTCCAAATGAGACTGAGCCAACAGCGGATCCAGCGCAACGGTGAGTTTCAGTGGGTCCCTCACAGGGGATGAGTCAAAAGGATTTTAAATGTGCCTTTAGTTTGATTCCAAAAATGCCCAAAATGATCATTTTTTCCAACATATAAATAACTTTATTGCTTTTGGGCAGCATTACAAATCGTATCATATGCCCTTATCTATATGATATATCTGTAAATTAGATAGTCGTTTGCAATATGAGTCGTGAAATAAATCTAATTAGTAATGTTTTGTTTGTTGCAGTGCGCAGCTGACGCAATGTCTGGCCAATGTGCAGCTAACACCCCACAAGCTGCCACGACCGCCGGAGCTCGTGTTCAGCTGGGGCGTTTACTTTTCCGGCCTCATACCGCTGGCGACACTGTCGCTGGCCAATTGTCGGGCCAACTGTTTGATTTTCCATCTGAATGGTGAGCACTTCACCTCGCCGGCGCTGATCAGTGAACAGGGTCTACACGCTCAGCTGCATTTGCAGTACCAGCGCTATTCCGAGTATGACAATAAGGAACAGCATGTGGAAAGCGATGATGGTGGCATCAATTCGCCGCCAGTCAGTCGCAGCAGCAGTCCCATGCTGCGGATGAGCACCACGCGATACACTCAGCTTGGCTGTGAGCTGACCAAGATGCGATACAGTTACAATTTGGAGAGTCTGTTGCTGCTGCAGCGTCGCCAGCGTGATCAGCTCAAGCATAGACGCGACGTGCTGGCGGTGAGCGGGGAGATTGCTCGGCTAAGCGTTCGCTGCATTACACGCAACGAGCTAAGACTAAAGCCGCGCTCCACTTCGAGCTCGGGCTCGCCGTATGGCAGTCAGACGTCACAGCATTATCGTCATTCCATGGGCCGCATGCTCACCGAGCTGCTGGCCGAACAACAAGAGATTGCACCCCTCACCCTCTACAGTGCCCAGCAGCTAACACTGCAAATCGAGGCGCTGCGCTGCAAGCAGCGTTTGCTGCAAACCGAACGCGCGACCTTCGCAGAACGCAATGCGCGCCAAAAGGAGCGTTTACAGATGCTGCGCGAGCAGCGCGAGGAACTGCAATTTAAGCTGCACAACCAGAGGCTGAAGCTAGAGCAACAGCATCTGGAGTGGCGCACACAGTCGCCGCAGCGGCAAACGCAGCGCAAACAAAAGAAGAGTGAAATTAATCTGCAGGTAAGCAGTAAAATAAATCGCATCTCGATGAGATCATCATATCGCTCAACATTGCAGGTGAAGCGACGCAGATTCACGCTGGCGCTGGAGCTGCAGGAGATCTACAACATCAAGAGTCTGGGCTTGCAACAGTTTAGCATTTGTGACATTGCTTTTCCCCACATGGAGCATTATACATGCGAGTCGCGGCAGGCAGCCAATGCACAGATGCTGGGTAATGTGTCGCCGCTGGCGGTGAGCGCGGCGCTGAGCTATGTGGCGCATCTGGTACAGATGCTGGCCTTCATCATGGATCTGCCGTTGCGCAATCCCATCTCCTACGAACCGTCGCGTGCTCGCATCACCGACAATGTCAAAGAGCTGACCTACAACACAAGAGAGTGAGCAAGAAATCAAGCGAAATCAATATTATCCGCATTATATTTTCATATTTTTCTATCTGTTTTCGCTTTGGTAGTTTCCCTTTATATACACGCTCCATTCTGCCATCTCAACAAACGAAGTATGCCATTTATTTGCTGCGGCAGAATGTGTCGCAGCTGTGTTATGTCATCACAGAGCGCTGTGATATGCGGAACACATTTGGCAATCTGCTGGTGCTATTCGATTGGCTGCGCAACCAGAGCGACGAGGTCGATTCAGGCGACAAGTGGGCGGCAAATGTGAGACATGCGAACGGCTTGACCGCAAATCTGGCTGGCAATCCTCAGCTATCAGAGTCGCACTCCTCGGTGGATATGAACCACGTGCCACTGCCCACAACGGCAAATGTGGCCAAAGATGCCCTGATGCAACATCTGATGCCAGCGGGCGTGAGTCAGGCGCTGGCCATCGAGGGCTATGCGTCAACGCAGCGGTATGAGTAATAATTTATTAATGTCGAGCAATAATTTTAATTTTTGCATAGTTGACTTCAAAAAGACCGCTATTTTAATCAGTTTTGATTAGATACAGTTCCCTTTTCCAACTAAAACTAATTTGGCAAATCTCTTGCAGAATCTGTCGCTCGGTGGGTTCCTATTCTGATGGCGAGGATGACTTTCGAGCCAGATTGGAGCAGAGCTATTCCAATTCGGACTCGAATATTAATCTGCAAGTGGAGCGCAGATAGGACGAGCGCTGCATGCTGCACTGCAATATATCCACATATTTACCTATGTATACATTATACAAGTATCTATATTTATATATATAAAAAATATCGCAAAGGCCCAAAAAAAAAAACAAAAAGAAAAAACAGTGAGCAACGAATTTAGTTGCTGCATTACGTTTTAGCCAGAATTAACTTTGATTAGAGCGCTTTAAACGTAAATTGTACTTGAAACACTTGTGTATTGTGTATTTTAATTATAGACTGCTTGAATGAGCAAAACACTAAATTTATCAAATAATTTGTGCATATTTACTTGTTTCTTTGGTTAAGATCTCGTTGTAAATTCCCGTTCTTCGTTTATATGCTAAACTATTAAGATATACACATAATTATACTACAAAAATATACAATTTTATAAAATATAACCAAGGCTTTTAAATCATGCCAATTTTGGAGTAAGCGTGTGCAAAGTTCGTTAAACAATTCGAGTTTTTACCAATTAAAATTCAAATTTGCGTTCAACGCTCCCCAACATGCAACTATTGCTGGCGTTGACCAACACTGCACGCACAGCTGTTCAACAGTTTGGCCAAATTGAGACAATTGGCCAGCGGCCAATAGCAACATATTTAACAAAAATAGGCTGAAACGTACTCAAACATGTGCTAAAAATTCATTTTAAATATGAGTTAGTTTTATATACGAATATTTTAATTATATAAATACAAAACGTGAGCTTTTCAGCAACATGTCAATATAACGAAGTAGATGAAAATATTATATTGCATGTGAGTTGGTGTGTGTGTGTGTGTGTGAGTATATTTGTGATTGGATACTGCTAATAAAAAAAATGTTATTGTTGTTCAACAGTCTCGATTCTGATATTGAACAATTTCAATTGGCAAACAATTGCTATCCATTGCGACACATAAATAATTACTACTCGTAGCAAACTTAGTATGATTTATGGAATTTTGAGGCCGTTTAAAGTTATTTACCTGGCTTATCTGATTTACGATTTGCCATGTGTTTTATAAATGTTTACGCGCCCAAATAAAAACGTCACGTTTTATTTGCAGTGTGTACAAAGGGCAGTGCATTCGAACTCGAATTAGTCACTGAAAACGTGGCAAGCTCACACTTAAAGCTGGCTTCAACAGTCAGTGAAGCAGTGGGCTGCATTTCAGTTAGCAAATATACGAAAGCAAGCAACAACAACAACAATAACAGCGGCACTAAAAAAATTAATTAAAGATTGGTTAAAAATAGCCAAAGAATAATAAATAAATAAGAAAAAAAGATTTGAGGCAATCGAGAGAAGAAGACACCTGCTTAGAAGCTGCTCGCATTTTTTGGGCTCTCTTCCAACGCCTTTTGCATTTAGAGAGCGTTCTCTTACGACATGACTGATAACGCTATGCCGCTACGTGACTTTGACGAAGAGAGCGAAGAGACTGATTCGGAAACAGAATTGCTCATACGCCACACACACAGTGACGCTGCCATTGCCAATAGCAACAACAACAGCAAAAGCAACAACAACAACAGCCATGGGCAAAGACGACGCAAAAGCTCAACTGGTTACGGCGGCATTGGGGCCATTGGTAGCCCAACTAGCGGCAGCGCCAGCTTTTTAGGTAATCTATTCAGTCTTGGCTCAGCCGCCGGCCAGATACGTTATAGAAATGAGCGGAGTCGCGAGCGCGCAAAATACTCGAATAGCAACAGCAGCAGCGGCACTGCAACGCGACACATTACGTCGGAGACAACGTCCGTTCAAACGAAACTGGCGCAACTAACACAAACGGACGCCAGCAGCGGCGGTGTCGATGGCTCTGCCCCGCATCCCACTGAAATTGGTGCACCCACCTGCATTGGCCCCCACACCGAAATCGATCCCGAGAACGGCTCCTCAACAGTCTTCTATCAGAACAATCGAAGACGCAGCAAAGGACGCAGCATCGGCAATGTCTGCAAAATGTGTCTGTGCAGGTACGTCTAACCCCAAAGTCAATTTCAATCACAATATTCATCTAACCAAAAAAAAAAGAAAGAAAAAAAAACAAAAACAGCTGGCAACAATTAGTTGCCCCCTCACACTTCTCGAACAGTTGTTCTTTCGCAATTGCATTTAATTGTGTGTCTTGCGTTGAGTGATCGAAATTAACATTGAAACACTTTTAATTCGAATTGAGTTGTGCTTGCAATTAAATTTTCTTTTGCTTTTAATATGTATTTTCATTAAAACTATAAACGCTGGCCCCATTTCTATATATATTTTTGTATTATTTTGCTGACACTGCATAAAGATGTTAATTGAATGGCATGAACACCATTTTTTTTTTAACTATTAATAGAACAAACACAAGTGGAATACCAAAAAGTGATAGCTCCGCAATTAATTTCCCGCCGTTGGCTTATAAATAGTGAAAAATCAAATATAGTGCCCTGTAGATCAACAAAACTGCTCTAAATTTAAAGAAAAAGGTTGTAAAGTTACGATTTTCGAGTGATCATTGTATTTTAACAGTAGTGACTACCTAAAGAATAATATTTTCAATTTATTAGATTCGGTTTTAAAATAACTTGGTTGTCCTTTGATGCAACTTCCTGCTTGCCACATCGGGAGTTACGGGTTTTTTTTTTGTAACTTTGCATATGCTTGAGGTATAAGCTCAAACCTCAATAAACAGCAATAATCGCATCTTGAAACCTTTCTGGGCAGCAAGTTCTGCTCCAGTGGCTTTGTTTATTATCGTTTTGATGTTACGCCTGCTGTTTAATGAGGCTGCCACAGCAACTGGAAGCAACAGCAACGGCAACAGCAACAACAATTCGTTGAAATTCAAACTAGCAAATAAAAACATTTCGAAATCCTCAAGAAATGAAAACAAAACAAAAATAATCAAATTGCAAAGGCAGACAAATTGTTTCGTTTGAAGCGTTTCCAAGAAAAAATCATGTTTTCAAAACGAGAGTAAAATTGTATGTGTGGCACACATTATATATATTTTATATATAATTTATTTTTAATTTTCTTAATTAGATGAAAAACAAGAACAAGCAAATGGAGAAAGAGTGCAAAAGACAGCAAATGCCGCTGGTAGAATAAATAAACAACAACAACATTTTGCCATTTGCGACCAAATGGAAATCGATAAACGTGATCCGCAAATAACCGAAACGTCGCGTCTATATACAAACGAATACGAATATATGTATATATGTATATATAAATATATGTATATATGTATATATGTATATACCTATGTATTCCGGCTAAAAGGGAAAATGGAAATATCAAACAAACTGAACCACCTACTTTAAAATGTTGCGATATCTGTCAAGTGAGAACGCACTACAAACGACACATTTCTCACGCTAAGCCATTTTAGACGTAGACCTCTAATTGTTATGCTCCCCATCACGAAAGTTGACGGGGCGTTGGTGGTGTGGTGCGGGGTTGGGCGTGGGCTTTGTTAAATTTGCATATGTAATCGAATTTTGGCGTGCAACTCCTTCAACGAAACTAACGCGACTCGTTTTCGATGTCGTCTTGCCGTTCAACTTGGAGGAAGGAAACACTGAACTACAGAAACCAGTTTGCTTAGATACTTAGTATACCCTGAACCCATTTAAAATGATTCAATTGGGTATATTGTTGTTGTGCAAGATTATATTACACGCAGAAGAAAGTGTCTGCCATGCCCATAGCGTATATATATATTCATGTTCAGCATCAACAGTCGAGTAGTTTTAGCCATGCCCGTCTCAGAGACTATAAGAGCTAGCGACTTACAATTTAGAATATAAGTTATCTTTTATCGATTACTATCGCCGTTGCGAGAATATTGAATATAGATACATATTGATTTTGGATGGCTGTTCAATTTATGTATAATAAATATACTATTGATCAACTGTACAAATTTGATTAAGATCGCATAATGAACACCTAAGTTATAGTCTAAAATGTAATATTTGTAAAGTGGAATTTTGCAATTAAACTAGAGTAATTTATATTTAAGTGTTGGATGCAGGGTATCTCCCACTCGAGCTCACTCGAGAAGAGCATTTTACTTATTTGTTGTTTTTTTTTTTCAAGGTTTCTAAAAACACAAAAACAAGTTCCGCAGCAAAAGTCGCATCCAGCATGTTTTTTTTTCCATTAGTTGTATTTTGTGTGCCTTTTTATGTGTCGTTCTTTTTGTGTCGAAAATTGAAAGTTATGTGCCCTCGTGGCTTATCAGAAAGAGGCCAAAGATCAGTGACCAGTCTTCGCAATGATTGAAAAGAAAATAAAAACCGCAACGTTTTGCATAGCTGGTAAGAGATTTGTGTTGAGTAATTTATACTACACATAGAATATATAAATATATATATTATAAACTTGGTATAACAATCTCAAAATATGTGCCTGAGAATGAAGACCCATTGTTTGGGCATGTGGTACAGCAATTATATTATATGCGAGAACTTGTTTATTTTGTAATCAGCACATAATATGTAAAGCCTGTCGTTTCTGCGGAAATTTGTCATTTATCATTATCAAATAAAAAATATGACTCTGAATTGCATTAGTATAATTGAATTCTTATCAGAAATTAAGTGAATAGCATCTGTCAAGCTTCCAACTTATTGAAGTCTTATCATGCAATTAGGTTATCAAGTTATTTGTATAGGTGCTTTAACCGTTGCATTCAATGGGATAATATTGATGACCAAATCACTTGGATCTTCTTTTAAGGTGGTACTAAATTTGAGCCGTAGCTTTAGCTTGCGACAATTTAAAACGATGGCATATATAGCGAAATCGATTTTATTTATGAAACATTTATTTATGTTTTCATTAAGTTCTTTAAATATTAAACAAAATATTATATTTGCGTTTAGCACACGTCTCACATGCTTGTTAACAAAACATTTGTTAATGCTTATATTCAGTTCCTCATATTTTAAAAATTACCCTTATTTTTATATTATTATTATTTATAGCATTGTCTCACCCGCATTTAAATCTTTTTTTAATTTGCAATTTATCTAGCGAAAATCAAGTTTATTTATGAAGCATATTTATTTATGTTATGCTTATAAATATTATTTATATGTAAAATACGCACAGATTTATACACACTTAAACCCGTTTTGAATTTCAAAGCCAATCAAAAATATTTAAACACTTATCTTGAACTTTTTGCCTTCGTCGTTCAAGTTTGAGCTAAACAAAACTCTTAAAAAAAATTAAACCTGAGTTGCCTCATTTGTGAAGTGTTCAGTGTTGAAATTTCTTCCTTTTTGTTTTTTTTTCTGATTGGGTGTTATTTGGAAGGTGTTATTTCTTACTGAGCCTTTTTTACTTATACACATTTGCCTGGCTCAAGCTCTAGTTTGGCCCAGATGCGTCGGCAGTTAGTGGTACACATAAAAATGTGTCGTTTAACTGGCCTCACCTTGCCCACCTTCCATCCCCACTTAACCTATTGTAGTTGATGGCCTAATTGCGAACTTTAACGAAAACAATTGAAATTAACTTGGTAAATAACGATGGGCCCCAAAATAGCGATAACGCCCAGAAATACGAAATGACCTTGACTTACTTGTAACTTTCAGCTTGTGTGATAATAATCCGAAAAATATCGCATTAAAAGCAAAAAATGATATCTTAAGTATAATATATATGTCTTAAGTGCTTACGTAGTTTTCTTTAAGTAAAAATATATAAAAATTAATACGGCTGTGACTTTTCTTTATTTATGATTTCATCAAAATAAACATTGAGGAGTGTGTTTCGCTCGTTATTCAAATTTTAAAATAGTCTGTCATATTCTCTGTTAGTCAAATAAGCCGTTTATCTTTGCCTTGAGATAGAAATAGTTGCACAAACAATGTGCAACAGCGAAGAGAGAATAGAATTGTTGTCTAGAAACCGAGAACCGCAAAGTATGCAGAAATTTTCACTCGCTGTTGGCTGACAACTAGACTGACGGACTGATGGACTGACGGACTGCTTGACTGACTGTGGAGCATAATTTATGCGGCACTTAGCACCTGTCGGTAACCGCTAACGGAGCAACAGCAGCTGCTGAAACACAACAACAATCAACTCACACCGGCTAATTTTCAATTTGTGTGTCAACAAGCTGGCTGCCCCCCCCCCCCCCCCTGCACCTTACTTGGCAGACGCGCCCCGAATCGAATCGCCGCTCGGCTGATTTCTGTGTAAATAGGTTCTGCGACAATGATAAGTGGCTTCACGGCGCATACATTATAAATAGCCAGGGCTTGGTCACAGTCCGGGAAGTAGGGGCAACCGGGTTGACTTGCGTTTATTTTGCTTATTAACCCGCATTGCCAGCCCGTTGTGGGTGAAACAATCTACCGTTTGCTTTTTCCAACTCTTCGCAAGCAAGCAAAAAAAAAGAGATGAAGAAAAAGCACAACAGAAACCACAATTGAAATAATAACATTAGGCGTTGACGGGCCCTACAAATATATTTGGAACTTTGGGGCATGATGGGGGCTGTTTTGCATGCTGCACGACTACAATAGTCGTGTCCAAAGCGCCAGTTAAATGGAAACAGAAACGGGCAGTGAAAAGCCAGAGAAAAAGTATGTTGCGCGTTTAACCGTGTGCAATTGCCATATTGAATACAGTTTGGTGCGAGTAGCAGTATTCATTATATACATATATGTATGTGTACATAATACATAATAGAAGAAAATCGTCATGAAAAATATATACTTTTTCTGGGTTTTAGAAATATTTTCTATTAAAAAATTCCTTCTCTTTTTTCTATTTTTCTGAGGGTTATTTTTTGATAAAAGAAAATAATTCCAGAAAATTTAAATATATTTAAAATGTTTGTATCTAAAAACTTGATGTTGGAGTTCTGTGTACACACGAAAAAAAAATAAACTCTAGAAAAGTGCATCCTTGAAATAATAATAGAAAAACATTGGTTTTTAAAAAGACGCAACACATCGTTTTAAAAATATACTTTCTGAATAATAGAAAAATGAGCCCAGATCATGAATAAGTAATAATTTCGTAAATAAAGCGTCATAAAAATGTAATGTAATGTAATTCTCGATTTGGCAGACATTTTTAGCTGCAACGATTTGCGTGCTGTTTTTTAATCAAGCTTTTTCTGTTGAGATCCATATTCAAATCTTACGACATGCTCTTAAATAAAACGCAGAAGAGATCCGGTTTATAAGACAACGTAAATGTTGTCAATTTGTTATTATGTAGCAGCTTTCTATATATACCGGATAAGAATTTACAAAAGAGACTGTCTTTTCATACCACGTAATGAACAATGCATGGGGAATTTATGTTACAACGGAGACAAGAAATATCTCATTCAAAATTAATTTATAAAATCACAAAATGTGCATTGGGTTATAATTTTGTCGAGAAGTTTGTAAAGCATTGAAGGAGACGTCTCCGACTCCATATGAATATATATAATGTATATGTTCTTAATAGAAGTGCTGTATAAGTCGAAGTCGTATGGATCGTATCACTATATCATCTGGCTCCCATGGGAACAATCAGTCGAAAGACAAGCTCTTGCGTGGAAAACATTTTTGTTTATGAGTGTTTTAATGCTCCTCACATTTGGACATAAAATATCAATACCAGGGTAGGGTATTTGATCATCCACATACCTTAGCTCGCGAAAAAAGACTTTAGCAAATAGTGATTAAAGTGTAAAAATCAAATAAAATGATCTCAAACCGTCGCTATTCGTAATAAGTGTAATAAGAATAAATACAGCTGTTCAACCATTTATCAAGAGAAAAATATTGTGTTTGTCATACAATAACAACAATGATATCTACTGTCAATTCTTGAAATGTTTCATAACTCCGATTCGTATTTCCGAGACGTGCTGTAATTAAATTATAGCGAAATGCAGCGAATGCATTTCGTATGTTGTAATTAGTGGCGGAGCAACGAAATTGCCAATGAAACGAGTTAGCACTGTTTACTTTTTCAGCTTGGCTAAGTAATTATGAAGAACAGCAACGATAAATATACAACGACAAAAAAATGCATGCAGCACGCGCTATGAAAATGGAACGGTGACAAACATATTGCGGTACAGCCTTTTGAAGTGCAATTTGCCTTGAGTCTGCCTTGTCTGAGTCAGAGCCTAGTAAAATTCGCACTCGAATTCAGATTCAAATCGAGTTCCAGATCCATGGAAAGCATAATATTAGCTCTGCCTGTCTTACATCTTACAAAGCTGCGAGTCGACGACTGACGACCCTTTGTATCGGTGTCGAGTCGAGATCTTTGTCTTTGGCCATTCCTCAATTTTGGAGCTTTTTACAAGAAATGAGGCACACTGATGTCATTGAACCGTTTTTTTTTTTCGTTTTGCCATTCCTTATGCCAGTAGTTGTTGTTGGCATTCTTGAGGTGGTTGCTCTTCACTTTTATGGCGGTTGCTTCTTTTCGGTTGGCAACTTTTTCTTATGAGATCATAGCACGAAAACGCAGCGAGCATGCTTTCAAAACAATATTGACAAAACTTTATAAAGGCGCACTCCATTTGAATGAATTATACACAAACACAAATACGCTAACGCCCGCAATAACAACAGCAACAGACAAAGCCCATAAAAGCAAAAAACAAGTTTACCCAGAGAGCCAAAGCAAATAAAATACAAATACAATTATGGCAGGCGGGTGCTGCTCATAGTTATGATCTAAGAAGCGACTGTCGGCAACAGCGAAAGCCTGACTGACGCTGCTTATTTAATTAACACCAGTCTGCGAACGCAGGAAAGTGCGCAATCAGCTACCGCTACATTTGCCATTTGAAACAGTTAACATTCATTTTTAAAAACGCTTGTCATTTCGCATTTCAAATGAGGTGTCAGAGCGCGCGCAATTTCGCCGTCATAGTGTTGCCAGACTGTTGGCAACTGTGATTGTTACACTAGCTGCACTCTGCCAACACTCACCATAAGCACATTCTTACTCACTCACACGCACAGGCTTTTTTTTTATTGATTTCTCTTTGCAAACAGACAGGGTTGCTCCACAAATGCCAGACAAAGTAGTTGTGACACGGAATTTTCATTTGCGTTAATTTTGTGCATAAGAATTTAAAAACTACAAGTGTATAATTCAGTTAATCAAATTTGGAATGCTAATGCGTCAAATAATGCGTATACAATGCACCTTGTGCATTACTGTGTAAAAACATTGCAACAAAAACAACAAACAACGCCACAGCTGCTGTTGCTGCTGTTAGAACAAAGCGAAATAAAAAAGTAGCAAAATTAAGCTGTAAATTTGTGAAATTAGAGCAAAACGGTAAAAATGAATGACGGCACTTCGCAAGCCTCCGCAGCAGCCCCAATGACCAGAGAGAATATTCCGCTGCTGAATCGCCAGCGCAATCGTTGGTACTCATTCAGGTGAATCATCCATCTCAACATTTCTGACCTCCATCCCCAGCCCGTCTAACGGAAATTCTGGTTTATCTGCATTTTCGCACAGGCGACAGTCCAGATAAGAGAGTAGGAGCGGAAGAGAGAGCGAGAGCTCTGTTGCAGTTAATGTGTATTATCTCTTCTTTCGCCTCGCTCCCTTTTCAACAACCTTTAAACTTACTCCCCACGCATGGGTATTTTTGTGTGTTTGTGTGCTTGTGTTCGTGTGCTTGTGTGTACCTTAATGTGGGTGCATCACACATACATTGTATATTACTGCTGTGTGTATCGATTTTTTTATTATTGATTCATTTTCGCCAAGGTCACTTACTTTTGCAATTCCTCTCACTCTCTTAATTACGACTGTTTTATTTACTTCGGAGAAAACATGAAATACAATTTGTTTGAAAATTGTTTGGTGGTGCTTAAAGCATTTTTTATTTATATAATGTTAACTAAAATCAGTCGAAAAAAAAATACAAAAAGTAAACAAATTAAATTAAATTGTAAATTAAAAAATAATTATAAATATTTTGAAGATTTCTTGCGGTATTTAAATGCAATATGGTCCAACATTTGTTGCATGGATTTGAGAAAAATCGAAAAATCGGAAAATCAGACAACAAATAAGTAATAATAATTTAAATTTGAAGAATATATTATTTAGAAATTAAAGCTGTCCTAAAATTGAAAATTTGCAGCTCGTTTTATAACTTGTCTTTTTCGTTTTATAAGCTATTTTTCCTAACTGCTTGAAGCAAAACTTAAATTTCAAAATTAAAGAGTCAGCTACTTGATACTAATGTTTTTCTTATCTTGCAGTTGCTGGAAGAAATGGTTTAGGCCACGCGAGCTGCGAGCTCGCTCCGTCAACTTGGGCAGATCGAATACGGAGAAGTTTCCGCCAAACGAGATACGAAACCAGAAGTATAATTTCATCACGTTCCTGCCACTGGTTCTCTTCGAGCAGTTTCGCTTCTTTCTCAATCTGTACTTTCTGCTGATGGCACTCTCGCAGTTCATACCAGATATACGCATTGGTTATCCCTACACGTATTGGGGTCCACTCGGATTCGTGCTGATGGTGACCATTTGCCGCGAGGCAGTCGACGATTTGCGACGCCATCAACGGGATCATGAGGTCAACTCGCAGAAGTACAAACGCCTCTCGGCGACACATGGCAGCGGCTACGAGATGGTGCCCAGCTCCAAGTTGAAAGTGGGCGACGTCATCATTGTGGAGAAGAACGAGCGAGTACCCGCAGATCTTATACTGCTGCGCACCAGCGATCGCAGCGGATCAGTCTTTGTGCGCACCGATCAACTGGATGGCGAAACAGACTGGAAGCCACGACTGGCGGTGCCCTACACCCAGAAACTCAATCGGGATGCGGACTTGCACAACATCGATGCGAGTTTTTATGTGGAGAAGCCACAAAATGATATACACAGCTTTATAGCCACATTCAGCATTAGCGATGGCAGCGAGGACACCGGCCTCAGCGTGGAGAACACCCTGTGGGCCAACACTGTAGTTGCTGCCGGCACTGCCACCGGAATTGTCATTTACACGGGCTGCGAGACGCGCAGCGTAATGAATAACTCACAGCCACGTTCCAAAGTGGGTCTGCTGGACACCGAAATCAACGGACTGACCAAGGTGTGTAAGAACTGCTAATGGAAATATATTTTCCAGATATGGGCAAGTTAATGGATTGAGAATGAATGTAACTCATATTCTTTTCCATCCAATAGGTGCTATTTTGTGCCGTGCTAGGACTTTCATTGGTGATGATGATGCTGAAGGGTTTCGGTGGTCCATGGTATCGTTATATGTTCCGCTTTGTACTCCTCTTCTCGTATATCATACCGATTAGTCTGCGCGTGAATCTCGACATGGGCAAGGCCTTCTACTCGTGGCAAATGCAAAACGATGACAATATCAAAGGCACCGTGGTGCGTTCCACAACAATACCCGAGGAGTTGGGGCGCATCTCTTATGTGCTGACTGACAAAACGGGAACACTCACCCAAAACGAGATGGTCTTCAAGAAGATCCATCTGGGCATTGTGTCCCACGATTTGGACACATTTCATCACATTGGCCAAATCATACAAAAGCTTTCGGGCAATTTGATGCAACAGCAGCAGCAGCAGGGCAGCCTCTCGAGTTCCAGCAGCGCTGGCGAGTCGATTAAGCCCATGTTTGCTGGCAATCGTATGCGCCGTCCCGAGGGCTGGCGGGAGTGGGAGGCGGTACGTGCTCTGGCCTTGTGCCACAATGTGACGCCAGTAAGCGATGATGAGGACAATCGTTCGGTGTCCACCGCTT
Organism: Drosophila macrothrix; assembly: GCA_035042055.1. Taxonomy (NCBI): domain Eukaryota; kingdom Metazoa; phylum Arthropoda; class Insecta; order Diptera; family Drosophilidae; genus Drosophila; species Drosophila macrothrix. The sequence goes on from JAWNLX010000604.1 coordinate 164,501, forward strand.
CGACGGTGACTGGTGGCAATAATTCACCCACCAAATCTGTGATAAACATCGAGGCACCTGGCAGCACCGATACGGAGCACCAGTATCAGGCCGCCTCGCCCGACGAAATAGCCCTTGTCAAGTGGACCGAACAGGTGGGCCTAACACTCATAGCCCGAGACCTGAACACAATGACGCTGCAAGTGAAGACGGCCACCGAGGATAGTAAGTATCTTGCATCTACTTTATGAGACATCGAATCGATCTGCAAACTAATCCCACTAATTTCTGCACAGATGACATACTGATGCACTATCAGATCCTGCAGCTGTTCCCCTTTACGAGCGAGACTAAACGCATGGGCATCATTGTACGAGAGAGCAAGACGGGTCAGATAACGTTTTATTTAAAGGGCGCCGATGTGGTCATGTCCAGCATTGTGCAGTACAACGACTGGCTGAGCGAGGAGTCGGACAACATGGCGCGCGAGGGTCTGCGCACCCTCGTCGTTGCCAAGAAGATGCTCACCGAGGAGCAGTACAACGACTTCGAGATGCGTTACAATGCGGCCCGTCTCAGCATTACGGATCGTGTGGCCAAAGTGGCTGCCGTCGTCGAATCACTAGAACGGGAAATGGAGCTGCTGTGTCTCACTGGTGTCGAGGATCGGCTGCAGGAGAATGTGCGTCCCACGCTGGAGTTGTTGCGCAATGCCGGCGTGCGTGTTTGGATGTTGACGGGTGACAAGCTGGAGACCGCCTGCTGCATTGCCAAATCGTCGCAGCTCATTGGACGCAATCAGGGGCTACATGTGCTGCGCTCGGTAAAGACGCGCATGGAGGCGCATCAAGAGCTTAACCAATTCCGACGCAAGCAGGGCCACGCCCTGGTCATATCCGGCGAGTCCCTGGAGGTGTGTCTGCAGTATTATCGATTGGAGTTTCTGGAGCTGGCCACTGCCTCACCGGCGGTCGTCTGCTGCCGCTGCTCGCCCACCCAAAAGGCACAGGTGGTCGCGCTCATCCAAAAGCATACGCGCAAGCGCACCTGTGCCGTCGGCGATGGCGGCAACGATGTAAGCATGATTCAGCAGGCGGATGCGGGCGTCGGCATCGAGGGACGTGAGGGCCGGCAGGCATCGCTGGCCGGTGATTTTAGCATTCCGCAGTTCTCGCACATTGCCAAGCTACTGCTGATTCACGGTCGGCGCAGTTACAAACGCTCGGCGGCTCTCTCCCAGTTTGTCATACATCGCGGACTGATAATTACCACACTGCAGGCAGTATTCTCGGCGGTGTTTTATCTGAGTTCGGTGGCTCTGTATCAGGGCTTTTTGATGGTCGGCTATTCCACGTTGTATACAATGTTTCCGGTGTTCTCTCTGGTGCTGGATCAGGACATTACCTCAGAGACGGCTGTCACATATCCGGAACTGTACAAGGATCTCTCCAAGGGACGCAGTCTCAGCTATAAGACCTTCTTCATATGGGTACTGATCAGCATATACCAGGGTGGCGTCATTATGTACGGTGCACTCATATTATTTGTGGATGAGTTTATACATATTGTGGCCATCAGTTTCTCGGCGCTTATTATGACGGAACTCATTATGGTGGCATTGACGGTGCGCACCTGGCACAGGTAACTCAAATTATTTACAGTTTTCCAGTGTAAATATAAAATATCTGTTTTTTTATTTAACAGGCTAATGGTTTTGGCGGAGCTATTCAGCTTGGCACTTTATCTCATCTCGTTGGCTGTGCTGCACGAGTATTTCGGTGCGTATTATCTTCAAAGGTACCCGACTGCGATATGTATCTAATGTTGTTTTTTTTTTGTAGACTGGGAGTTCATCTGGTCGTACGACTTTCTGTGGAAGGTATCACTCATCACGCTCGTGTCCTGCTTGCCCCTGTACATAATAAAGTTCTTGCGCAAAAAATGCTCGCCTCCATCGTATTTGAAACTGTCTTAGATGTGGTGGAACTAAGGCAAACCGAGCAAGCGACAAATTTTGAATATAATTAAATATCTCTATTTTTGTTAAATTATAGTGCACCTTTTTTTGTAAGATTGATTTTGTTTTTGCATACGATTCTGTTGTTGTTTTTTTGTCCAAGTTCTGCCAACCACACAAACCGCATACGTGATATAAAGTGTAATTACTTAACTTTCGCCGTCTCCCTTTATTGTTTTGTTTGTTTGATAAGTTACTCGAAACGTGAAGTGGAAAGGAAAGGAAATGAAAGGAAGAGAAAGTGATTATGTATACATTTAAAGGATGTTTAATGTTTAAGTCGCAGTAAACCAAATTATGTTACTAATTATTTAATAAAAATGTAATAATAAAAGTAAAACTAAATGTATCTATGACTATAAACTGAAAATCAATTATAAATGTATGAAACTAAAAGAAAACGACAAATAGATTTTGTATTAAGTATTAGAAATCACAACATATATTAATAAATGTATGAAAACTATAAGTTGGCTATTTTCTTGTTAAAGACAACACCATTTCAATATCTTATATGAAATGAAGTGGACTACCGGTAACCAGGCCGATACCTACTTAAACTGAGTATTTTTAGTAGCGAACAGATTGTGTCGTCTTAGCTAGGAAAATATATAGTATCCCGTGGATGCTTGTTCTGAGCTCAGAAAACGTAGAAACCCTCAACTCAACAAAGTTTAGTGCATTCTTGCAAGAGCTGGGGTTGATAGAAGAACTATAGGCTCAGAAGAGGGCACAATAGATCTGGTAGATCGCAGTGCATGAATGCCATTAATAATAATAATAACCAGGCCAAGGGATTAATTGGAGTTAATTCACCAATGCTAACCCCAATCTCCCAACATGATTTAAATATTTTATTGATTTCGTTTACAATCTTTATTTACCACCTTTTTGTTTGTTGTTTGGTTGCTTTAATACTAATTCACAATGCTTTGCTTTCAAATACATAATAATAGTTAATTATACTTCATATTAAAGTATATATGCGTAATTATGGGTTTATTTTTTAGTTTTGTATTTTTTTGTTGTTTTTTTTTTGTTTGTAATAATACATGTTGTTCTCCAATTGCTATGCTTATCTTAAAATGTTTGTCTTCCATCTACATTTTTTGCTTTTAAAAGTTCTTCTTGTTCTTCATCTTGTATAGTTGTCGTTAAGAAAAACCTTGGTTTAAATATGCTTTATAAATGTTCTGTTCAATTTGGTTGATTTAGTCGCAGGTTATAAACACAAATTCGGCTCTTTGCTTTAAATAATTGTTGAACAGTTTTTAATTTGTTATCATTTTGCTTAAATGCGCAGAAATACTTTAAAGGTAAACAATTGGTTTAAGGTCTAATTTATTTCGTTTGTGTGTAGCTTTTATTAAATTTCACAATTAAGTATATTGAAATGTATATCTCTGTATAAGCGAATGCTTTTTATTTTCAACGCACGTATTTAAATTTGCGGGCTTTAAAATTGTTGTTCTTTTTTTTTTATTTAATTTTCATTTGTTGATGTGCAATTCATTAATAAGTTTTTGATTTTTTTTTTTTTTTGTTGTATAGTATAGTTTTGTCACTAACTGCTAGTGCCTGTTGAGCAATTCTTGGGATCCGACATTACGTAAATATTTATGTACTCTATTTATAATCTGTATAATGAGCCAACATCTTGCTAAGAACTGAAACATTTGTTACTGATTTAAGCTGCAGTAAAAAGTTTCCGTCCAACAGTTCTAGTATCTTAAAGCTTTGCCATTTCTCGTTTGTTGCTTGAACATTTGAATACAAATACGGATTCTAGTCTCGAGTACATATAGCTAACCATTCATTTAAATACGTATGTATGTGTGTGTTATGTGTCTGTCTGTTTGTATGTTTGTTTTGATGATTATAGTTAGTATATAGTAGATATATATGTATGTATCTTGACATTTCAATTAATTTACTAAAAATCTACAAAATATAATATTTAATTTTCTTCTCTTTTGCTTAATATATTTGAATGTATACATTTTATGATTGTTTAACATTTATGCATGTTTATTAATTATGTTGTTTTTTTTTCTCGGTTTTTTTGTTTTTGGTTTTTGATGAGGTCAACTTTGATTTTGTTTTTAGAATATGCAACTTTATGTTTTGTTTTCAATAATATTTTTGCTTATTTTTGATTTTATTTATTTATTAAATTTTGGTTTTAATTCTTTAATTATTGATATGTGCTTACTGTTTTATTTTGTGGTTAATACGAAGTTTTCATTTATTTGTTACACAATTCAAAACTGTTTTAATAATTTGTGTATATGAATAACTTGTTTTACTTGTTTTTTTTCTTCGTCTTTAGATTTTTATTTAATAATATTCAGTCTATATAAACATACATTTATACATTTATGCTAAAGGCTTGAACAGAAAAGCAAAAATATGAAGCATAATTTCAGTTCTGCTAAAACCCCAACCAAAACTGGTTAAATACAAAATAAATTTCGAAAATACCAAAACATACACACATTATATTATGTATATTAAAAAAACACGATTATTAATACAATATTAAAAAAAAAATACAATGATCTTCGGCACGCCGATGATTCAATACCCATGCAGCCTGACACAAAAAAATGCTTATTTTTCAACAATTTTTTATTACGTGTTGTGCAAATTTGAAGACTATAAAGTTGAGTTTCGATCAATCGACCGTGTGAATGTAAAAAATGATCTGTGACAAGTCTGATTATTTGCTGGCAGAACGGATAAGCGAATTGACGGACACCAGAGAGCATTTGTGATTAAGAATTTAAAGACCAATTTAGGCCTGAGAAACCTGCATCCTTGTGTTGAATCGACCTCTGCTAGGGTATATAAAACGGAAATACTAAATGGGTAATGCTTGTTTAAAACTGTTAATATGTACATACATACACACTATATGTTTTAAAGATGTTATATATATACATATATATATATACATATATATATATATCTTTCTTTTATTATATTCTTTGGGTTTATATGTCTGTGCCTGTTTATTATTAATGTTGTGTTTATGTAAATCTATCGAAAATTAAGTGTAATTTACACATATTTCTTATACATACATAGTGTACGTATAGTGTATGTGTGTGTGTGTGGTATGTATGGTGCGTGTGTGTGTTTGTGTGTGTGTGTGTGTGTATATATGTGAGCTTGTATATTGATGGATATGATGCTGGATTCTTGCATTTCATTTACTGTAGATGAGTGTAGTATGTATGCAGTTAAATATCATTTTGTATCTATTTGTTTGTTAACACATTCCTCTTGACGAGTTTTATTCATTGCATTTTGGTTTTGTTTTTGTTTTTTTTTTTAGCTTTTTATTTTTGTTCAATTTTTCTATTACAACATTTCACATAGTATTTCTTGTAGTAAGATCTTTAATTACTTTTTGCAACATTTTCGTATGTATTTGAACATATGTAATATGTATATACATTTGCGTATATATATACATATAGAACGTATATGAAAACCAACTATTTACATACACATAAGTATTTAAAATACATATACTTAGGTATTTGCATTAACTCTAATCATTTGCTACATTTCATGTTCATTTATTTAGGTTTTGTTTAGGTATATTACGTTGTCCAGGTGTTCAGGTCATTGAATTGTGGTACAAGGTATGCGATTCACAAATCATTGAACCCTCGATTCAACATCAACTACATCGTATAACTATTTTGTGTGTTCTGAGCAAAAAGCATTGTTCATAACATAGTTTAATACTGTTTTCAATAGGTTTAACATCATACGTACAGGTATGTTAATTTTGAGTGTTTAAATATTTGATTTAGGTATTTGTTTGTATAATTGATTCATTGATTTTTATGTTTTGTTTTGTTTTTTTTTTTTGCAGCATTTGTGCTTGCTTCAAAATACTCAATTACTTGTTAGCTAATTTAAATTGTGATTTTTTTTTGTATTTTGCTTCATTGATCTTGTGTTTTGTGTAAACTCTAAGCAATGCCAAGCATGTCTTAAACTTAATATTTATTTATATATTTGTTTAAAAATTATTTTATGGTGAGTTTCGCCTCACAAAATATTGCCAATTATGTAATTTTGGTTTTAAGCGTGCGCACAGTGTCCTGAGTGCAAGCAAATGCCAACAGAAAATTCAAATTCATTATTTGCTGCATTCAGAACGCATTTTGCACGCATTTTTGTTGTACACCTGCACCGATAAAAATGTATATCTAAAATTGTGGATAAATCAAGCATTAAATCAACAATTGCAATTATGGTTAAGCGTGAATTGTTTAATGTGCTGAAAGTGCCACAACTTGCGGCAGTAAGTGTTCCTCTTTAATAGTTTGGTAAAACAAATTATTCATTAATGGACGCTGTGTGTCTATATCTTGTTGTCTACATATACATATACATATATTGTTGAACACAATTGCTGTTAATTAAATTAGAGGGAGGGGGCGTGTGTGTGTGTGTGTGTAGTTGTAACATAAGAATGTTCAACTTAGTCCATTGAAAATGTTTGAAATTGCTCAAAATCGATGAGTCTGTCTATACTCTATAAAGGATACGACAACTACATACATCAATAGTTTAAAGATAAATATTGCGCTTCTGCGAACGCTCGTGCTGGGCGCGCTGGTACACAAAACGAATTACTACTGTAGCTGGCAATGCGTTTACACTTACAAAAAACCTTTAAAAAAAATACACTGGCAAAGCTTTACAAAATTACGAAACTACTTTACAGCTACGAATACCAAATACACAGGCTACAATACCAAATGCCCAAATGCCAAATACTAAATACCAATTGCCGAATACTAAGCGCTCTTACTAGGCTAGCATACATGCTATCTATCGTAAGTGGCTGGCAGATGGATTGGAAATCAAACAGCGAAAGCAAATCTTAAACTAACCACTGTGCGCGTGCGATTCTGCCGTCGCCAGATGGCGCTGCTCTTCGCTGGCTGCGAGACGCGCCGCCTCACATTGCGCACAGTGCTTCTCCAGAAACTTCATGGACAAGCGGAACGTATACCGGTGCCGGGTACAACGCCTTTACATCTTATACTCGACGATCTTGTTGGGATTGAGGAACTGCTCCCGCTGTGCAGCATCCAAATGGGCCACAGTACGTGTCAGTGCCGAACCGCTGCCAGAGCCGGAACCGGAACCGGTGACCTTGTGCTTGCCAATGCCATCAACACCGCTGCCGCTGCCGACTCCAGCACCGCCTCCGCTGGTGCGTCCCGTATCTGTGCCAATCGGCTGATAAACACCATCCGCACTGACCACGCCCACATTGACGCCGGCGACCACCGGCTGCTGCAGATAGCCCGAATACTGTGGAGGCAGCTGGTAGCTGGATGGCGGCTGCTGTGAAATTGGGCGCGGTTGCTCCGTATGCGCAATGGGATACTGCTGCTGATGAGCATAGTCCTGGCTGCTGCCGCCGCCGCCAACTATAGTAGCTGCACCACCAATACCAATGCTGCCTCCACCACCACCACCACCACCACCGACACCGACACCACCTCCAACACTGATACCACCACCACCACCGCCAGCACCCATGCGCGATCCAGAATCATCGTTGAGTCCCTCGCCCATTTCACCATCACGATTGTGGCGTCCGCGTATGCAGAGCTTGGTGAAGAGCCAGACGCGTCCACGATAGAGTAGATAACAGCAGAAGTGCACAAAGAACGTGAAGATGATCGCACACGCAGTCACAATGATGGCCTTGCCTGGCTTGGTCCAGTCCATCATCGGATAGATGGCAGTTTGATTTTTTCTAATTTCCACAAACAACACAAAAACTCGTTATGCGAATTTGATTTGGAATATTAAGTTTAATGCTTACCTGTCTGTGCCGCCGGCCAAGAAATAAATACCCGTAAAAATTGCATACGCCAGTCCAATGCCTGTAGTAAAGTAGGCGTGGCTCATCTTAATCGGATGCCCCACAATGGCCAAGTCAATGAGCATTATAATCGTATTCAGCACGTGCACCATTATGTTCAGTGTGTCAATCTTGTGGATGTCTATGGCGGAGAGAGGCAAACAGAAGTGTGAGAAATGCAGCCATATATATTCAGAGAGAGAGCGAGAGAGAGAAAGATAGTGAGATAATGGGAATTTAGACTTGCTTGATAACTTTAGTTTTTGCTTAAAGCTTTTCAATTGAAATTTCCCTTTGAGAACACTTGAGAAACGGCCATTCAACAAAACGAAATGTAAAATGTAAGCTTGAACGGGCCATTCAAGCAGGAAGCCATGATGTTTATTTAACCATATATTATACTAAGCTAATTGGCGCTTTGCTTTTTAACTTTAAACATTGCACAAAGTTGTAAGACTGTTATATAAGACCTGTGGTCTTCATTTGGCCTTAACAAATATGCAAATTTTAAGAGAACATAAAAGTAAAGACCGCTGCAGGTTGTCAAAAGACATAGCTCAAATTCTAACGTTTCTAACGTGATTTCAATAGTCAGATTCTTAACTGAACAGTATGCAACAATTTCGAACGCTGAATTTTCTAATTTCCCTCACACTTCACTTTGAGAAAAATTAACTAAGTCCTTGTACTATTTAAATTTTAATATAAAATAAGGGTCATAAAACAATATATGTATATATGTACATGCATATAGAATTCTATTTGAGAACTACAGCTTGGCTATTCCATCGTAAATGATCCTCCTGTTATCAGGAGAGACCAGTTGAACTGCCATTATAATGTCATCGGCTGCTTCGACGAATGCATAGCAGGCCATAAAGTCGATCAGCAGGAGCAACGAGCAGAGTGGAATGTCCAGAACTGGCAGCACATTCTGCAGATGCCCATTGATCACTTGGGACTGGAAGACGAGCATTGGACACATGCAGACCCACATTACGCCATGAACCATATGAACGGCGACAGCATTGTCATCCTCGGATATATGTGATATTATGGACAATATTATGCACACAAGCACCAGGACAATTAGCGACGTCAAGCCGATATAGATTAAGGGCGGACAATGGGCCGGCAGCCAGTAGCCGAGCAGCAGGAAGAGGCACATCAGCGAAACGACCTCCAGAGTCAGTAAAAGGTTTTCGGAGTCTTGCTGGGCGAGCAGAAAGGAATTGCCCAAGGCAAGCAGCAGGGCAATCGAACAGCAAATAATCCAGTTCACTGGAAACTTGCGTCGCAGTTGAATTACATTGACATAGATGCACAATGTAGTTAAGCCGAGCACAAACAGTGCCATGGCGGCAATGCAGCAATCCTCGCCTTTGACGACGACATCGTGCAGCTGGCCAACGAGATGTAGCAAGAGCACGGAGATTAGTATGGAAACAAGTGCGGCTCCAAATAACTGTAGATAGCAACTGCGCACGCTTTGCGGCAATCCCCGGAACGGTTCGCTCATCAATTTGAATTTTTTGCTTATGTTTGCTTGTGTGTCACTGCTCACTGTGTGTTTTGTGTGTTTTTGTCAGTTTGATATTCGAACGGGAAAGCAAACTAAATTCAACTGAACTCAACTGAATTGAAGGATGTATTTGACAAGCAGTTTTTTTTACAAATCTGCCTCAGCGCCCGAACTCTATTCACGGTCAGTTGAAACTCAAACGCAAAAAAAGAACAAAACCACTGCATCCAATGAGTTCCATACCCCATCGGGCCATACGATTATAGATGCACCCGAAACTACACAGCCGGAGGAGGAGGAGGAGGCACCGCAAGAGCAACCGAGTCAGAGTATTCTCAGCCCAACCTATTCGCGATTGGCCTTCCTGGCCAACGTCTATGTGCTGCTGGGCTTGCAGGTGCTTCTATCCACGCTCCAATGGCTGGGCGCCACATATCGCTGGCGGCCATCTGTCAATCCAAACGAGCGCAATTTCTTTGTACTGCTGCTGTTGCTCACCTGGCTGAATCTGTCGTTGGGCTTTACCGGTTTTCGGCGATTGCAGAACGTCTATCCATTGAACTGGATCGTCTTTGCCTGCATGTTCGAGAGCCTCACGCTGCTCATAATGTGCCTGAGCATGCGTGAACTGGATCTCACCTGGTACTTTATAGTCATTGGTATGGCTGTGCTGGTTATATATACGCCCTTTGGGCTCTGGATGCCGGCCTTGTTGCCGGCAAATCTATGGATATTGATATTCGCAAGCCTCACCGTATTGCTCATTTCGGCCCTGGCACTGATTACCGGCCTCGCTATGCACTGCTACGTGCCGCTTTGTGTTAACCTCATGGTCTTTGGGCCCTGGACCATGTACAATACGTATAAGCTGCATGCGATTTCCCGCGAATACATCACGGAGTACAGCTACCTGCATCTGGCGGCCAAAATGTATATCGCATATGGTTGCACTGTGGGTGCTTTGGTGATCGTTTATCGAATTACCAACACAGCTATTGAATCGGAAGACTGTCAGGATGTTATGTTTTGTCAAAAGCGGTCAATGATTCATACATTTGAAGCAATCAATTGAACTTAAAGAGCAGCAATCCATGTTATCCATCCATCAATGTTTTGTAATAACTAATTTTATTTTGTGTTATTTGATTTACTTACCCGGATTGTGGACCAGCAGCCAGTAGCACATTGTGACAATAAAGGCGTAAACTGTAGCACAGGTATAGAGCACCCAGTACAGGTGGTGCAGACGACTCTTCTTCGCCTGCCGCACAATCTCAAAGTCCTCACGCTCCACCATCATGCCCTGGGTGACTATCCAGGCGGCCAGCCATGCCTGCACCGTGCAGAAGAGCAGTCCCCAGTGGGTCAGGTAGATCCACCACTTGGCATAGTGGTGCTCAAAGTGCTCCTCTGTCCGTCCAATGTCCAGCAGCGAGCAGACCAATGCCGCCAAACAGGTTATCGCTGTTATCCAGCGATAGAACAAATACACAATACGCACCTGCGTATTCCGCTGCCACTGTGCATGATATTTAAAATTATTATATGATTAATTAGTGGCGGACACTCAACAAATCATGTGCAATTATTACAAATATAATGGGAGCTTCTTATTCGCTCATTATAAATAAGTGAGACATATTATTTGGCAATGTATATTAAGTATCAGTCTTTACAATTGTGGATTTTATTTCCATCGGTAATCTATGTTTATCAATGTTCACTAAACATGGAAAGTTGTCTATAAAATAAAATAAACTTAATCTATAAAATAAATGGAACTTATATCCAAAATTTTAAGTCTAAGATTCGTTTATTAATGCGGACAGTCAGGAGGACAGACAGACAGACAGAATTGATTCGACTGCTGATGTTGATTAGAGGAGATGTTTCTGCTGCCTGCTCTCTTACTCCAATTTGTAATGGGTTCAAGGTGTAATTAATGATTCTAATATACTTTGCATATAATATACTTGATTTTAATATTTAAGTCTAATTTAATATGCAATTCTTATATAATTCTTATCTGTAGTAATGTTTATCGGTGGAGCATCGCTTGGTCGTCGTTTGTTGTTTAATGCAAAATGTCTTACCTGGCACAGATAGAAGTTGTGCCGATGAACATGGTCCGGCGTGAACTCCGGAAAGCAGCTGTTCCACAATTTGCTAACCATCATTCTCTGGTTGCCCAGACAGCTGCTGGCGTCGTTGGCGAATTGATTGAAGCCCTCGCAGCTGTCGTGCGAAGGGTATTGATAGGACTGATAGGCCTGTTGCTGTTGCGATTGCTGCCCTGGCAGAAGTTGCTGCTGCTGGTGGTGCTGATGATGGTGCTGGTGGTGTTGGTGTTGCTGATGTTGTTGTTGTTGCTGCTGCTGCTGCTGCTGTTGCTGGTAGTGGTGATAGCGATGTTGTTCCGTTTCACGGTGTGACTGATTCCCTTGATCGCCACTGGTGCTGCCTGCTCCGCGTGCTCCTCCGCCTCCTTCTCCTGCTCCTGCTCCTGCTCCGGCTGAGGCGCCGTGCTCCGTTTGATATTCGTTTTGCGGCGGCGTTTTGTGGCTGTGTCTGCTCCCGCCGCCGCCGCTGCTGCTGCTGTAAGGGCGTAGAAAATCGGGCAGATCAATATCGAGTATGTGCGCCAGCTGCGCCTCCTCGTCGTCGTCGTAGTCGTTGAACTCCGGATGGTGGTTGCTATTATATTGGAGGAAGCGTACGTCCTCGAGACTCTCACAGTCCGTGGATAGCAATGCCGCTGGCAGGCACTCTTCAAGCAGATCGTCCTCGTCCTCGGTGGTGCTGGCAAGGCCCGGTAGATAGCCGTAGTTGTCGTATGCGTCGTAGCGCCGGCGTGGCGTTGTCTTGAAGCGATAGGCGCCAGCTTGTAGCTCCTCTTCCGCCGCCGCTGAGGCAACTGTTGCTGCTGCAGCTGCTGCTGCTGCTTCGGCTGCTTCTGCTGCTGATGCTGCTGCTGCTGCTGCCGCTGCGTACTCCTGAAACGGGGGATCGGCAGCAACTATTGCGGGCGCACGGTTGTTGCTGCCCCGGCTGCGACTGGTGCTAAAATAGTAGTCGGTGGCTACGCTTGGCGCCGGTGGCGGCGGTGGCAGTTCCGGTGCCGGCAGTGGTGGCAGATAACCCGGCGAACTGCTGGCCGATCCCAACAGCGGTGTAGGTGAGGCGTCAAAGTTAATCAGCGCTGCTGCAGGATAGCCCCCGCCACTGTATCCTAACCGATACGGATATGGGGCGCCGCCACTGCTGCTGCTGCCAATGTAAATGTGCGCTGACGTGGAGGGCAGATGGTACCAGCTGGCTAAATTGCTGCTGCCCAGACCGAAACCCAAGCCCAAACCCAGACCTAAACCCAGCCCGCTGCCGCTGCTGCTGCTGCCTCGACTGAAGTAATAGCTGTATTGTTGTTGCTGCTGCTGCAGTTGTTGTTGCTGCTGCAGTTGTTGTTGCTGCTGATGCGTCTGATGCAGTGGCCTGTAATCGTAGTGATTGCTGCTGGTGAGCCAACGATGGCGCCCGGGTGTGCTCAGGCGCTCGTAGTATTGTCGCTGATGGTACAGGAATTGCTGCTGCTGTTGGGCAAGCTGCTGTTGGTGCTGTTGCTGCTGCAACTCACGCTCGAGCCGTTGCAGCAGCAGTTGTTGTTGCAGCTGTTGTATCTGCAGCTGCTGCTGCTGTTGAGCGAGCAATTGCTGCTGCACTTGCTGCTGATGCTGTCGCTGCAGCTGCAGCTGTTGTTGCGTCGGCTGCGCCTGTTGTTGTCGCGCCACTTGCTGTTGTTGTCGTTGTTGTTGTTGCTGTTGGCCACTAATTGGCTCCGGTCTAAAGTAAAACTGCGCGTAATCCAATGTGAAGGCGTTGCTGTTTACTGTTTGCCTCGCGTCTACCACTTAACAAGTGTTGTTGCGGTTTTTGCTGCTTTGGCCGTTGCTTGTATTGTGGTTGCTGCTGCTGCGAATGTTGTTGTTGTTGTTGATGCTGCTGAAAGTAGAACAAGTGAAAAGGATGCTTTGAGTCGAGTAATTCTCGTATGTGTAATGCCAGCCTATTAGGATACTAATTAGACGGGAATTAAGTATACGCCTTGTGGCTTTCAATTACAGCTTGAGGGTGCGAATAGCAACCGCGAGCATCTTTCGCTTAGACAAACAGACAGTGATGCAGCCACTGTTATTGAGAGCCTTTCACAAGTTCAGACTGCACAAAGGACCACAGAAATCATTCAGAGCCAGCAAGTTGTATGGAAATACAAAGATGCGCTTCGACAGTGGAGGCAGGCATTCAATTAAAATTATAAAGCTTAACTTCCATTGAGGTTTTATATTTCAGGCCAAACTTATACCTTTAATTAAATTACAAATCTGTTATTGCCATAAATATGTTCAAATACATATTTCTGATCACCTACAGACACCAAATTAAAATAGACTTAAATGATTGTCTAACTAGTTATTTAAATTGAACCCACAAGGGAACTTAATTAAAGCTGCAACTTAAAGAATAACAAATAAATGCAGAAACAAATAATTATATTATCATGCTGCTCGCATTTCTAATTATAATATATTTATTTGAAAATTCAAGTTAATGAATAAGATTTACTATTAAATATATATATATTTAAGACAAAAGTGCTAAGGCCAAGTTTGTTGTAAAATCCATGCACATAATATGATTGGCAAGGTGTTTTAATTTATTTTCTGTTATTTCTTGCATTTAAATTTCTGCACATAAAACACATGTGCTTTTAGATAGCAGAAGCTACTAGCAGAACCTGAATGTGACTTAAGCAAAGCCTTTGCTGATGAGATTGACTAATGGACCGCCTAATGATTTGTGTGAATCGTTTTCCTGTGACAAACAAATATACTTAAATGCTTTACTAAATGTTGAAACAACGACTACAGCAAATAAAACCAAATACAACCATCAACGACACCAACACAGACAATGCCACTGCGGCAATGGCAATGGCAGCAGCAACAGCAGCAATAAAATCAGATCAAATTGAAGCGCGCGTGCAGCGGCAGAAAGGCAAATGGCGGCCAGCTACTTCCGCTGCGGCCATTTTGGTTGGTCGGTCTCTTGAATTGAGTTCGCTATAATTTGGTTGAGTTGAGCTGAGTTGAGTTGAGTTGTGTTGTCTGCATGAAAATTGGAAGCAGAGCCAAACAGTACGCAAGGGAGGTGGGTCTCGTGATTTATATAGAGAGACGTGAGCTAAATGCATTTTGTGTGAATGTTTTTGGTTGTGTGCGCGAGTATTGGTGTGTAATTTGTGTGCTGAGACTGTGTGAATTTCTGAATGCGTGTGTGCGTGTCTCTTGACGTCAGCAACATCGGCCTTGTTGTTGTTATTGCCACTGTTTACACTGCTGCGACAAGGGTCGTATTTGTTGTTATTGCTGGTGCTGCTGGTGCTGCTGCTGCTGCTGCTGCTGCTGCTAGTTCTTGCAATATTTACATTGGCAATTTGCTTGAATACAACTCACACCGCTTTCAGCTTGAAATTTCAAGCAACAGTCACATGCACACACAACTGTATTTACCACACCACACCACACAAACACACACACACAGCAGAAGCACGTTTTTCTTTATACACTTCCGGCCGCAAAGTCTGTGCTTGGTTCTCACGCAACACTTTCGATTTTGGTGTCATTATTACGAACTCCTTGCAACAGCTGGCACATAAAATAACAATGTCATAAAGTTTTTTCTCCTTTCTTGAAATGATAGTTAAATATATTTATGGCCAAACTTGTTCAACATTTACATTTTCTAAAGAATTTGCCCAAAATAATCAAGATTTGAAAAATAAGTTATCTAATGTATAAATATATATGTACGATTCAAAATAGGTTTTAATTACATATTTTCTGCACTTAAATTAAATTACAAAATCTTTTTCTTCACAATTTCCAAATAATTCTGAAAAATTATTATTTTAAAATTTCACCAATCTAACCATTTACGGAAAGAGTATTTGAAATTCAGTTTGTAGATATGCAAACTGCTTTCAAAAGTTCTTTTATATATATATTTTTTTGGCATTGCATATTCTTAGTTTTTGCTTCCGCTGAGCTTAAAAACTTCGTTTAACTTTGAGCTTCAACTTTATGCTTCAATCATTTTTACTCTATTCTGTTTAAGCTTAAAAAACGAACAAATTAAAATTTTGCAGGACTTTTGAGCAAAAGTTGATTGGCTGCTTTGGCTGTGCCGGGTTTATATTTATAGCCACTTTCCAGAAATGCACGAACTCTTATAATTTTGTGTGCAGCAGCAATTATAAGCACGCTGACTTTTCAGCTCATAAAATCCAAAAATAATTATCCTGCATAGTTATTGCAATTCAAATTGAAATGGAAGCTTAAAAGCAAAGTGAAGAGCGGTAATAGAGAGTCCTAATAAGGCAACTGTGAGCAGAAAGTGTGTCAGAAATTCACTTGAGTACGTTTCAAGTAAGACATACATACATACACACACAGAGACACACACACAGACACAGTCACACATCCGCTGGCCAACACACATGTCGTATGAGCGATGTTTAATGAAGTCGCACACGGAGAAAAGACGTTGATGACGACAGTGCTAACAAGAGCGCTGGCAGTCCATGGAGCCCAGCGACAACATTAATGCTAATTTAATTACAAAAGCATGTCGCAACATGTCCGCTTGCGCCTTAAGCTCCGCCCAGCAACTGTACCTTTTGTTTGATATATATATATATATATATATATATACATATAACATTGTATTGCATTGCACTGCGTGCTGCTTGCATGATGCACATTGCTTTTAAGCATAAGCTATTTTGTAAGAATAGTGAATTTCAAAATTTACGCAGTAATCTCCTTTTAATCCTTATATTAGCTACTTGAATTGGCTTTGTGTGATTATGTGTTGCAGAACTTAAAGAACAATATGAAATCCCACAAAAACTGTGCTTACTGCTAAACTTCAGCTTCTTTACACACATCCATTGGTCGCTGTTGCTGTCACATGCAGGCCGTGTTGCTGCGCAACGTATTAATTATCCTTTGAAACGGAATCCCGCATTGATTTATCAGTAACGGGCGCGTGAATTAATTGCCACAGACTTTTGTATCGAGTGCCAAATAAATTATGGCAGCTGCAGACTCAGACGCTGACACAGACATTGACTTCAGCTGTGTGCTAAAGGTGGGCGCGTGTCACGATCTTTACTTCCAATATGAAGAACACAATTTTCGTGCTGAAATTCAAAATTTTACTCTTATGCATAATATGAAAACAAATGAAATTGTGTAATTCAGGCTCGTGTTCGCGCTCATCTCTTTGCTCATTGCTGTTGCTCAGTGCTCAGTGCTCAGTGCCCCGTCCTCAACAGTTATGTAACAATACAATTCAGCATTTTCATGCAGAGCGCTGCGTTTGATTAACAGAAAATTCAAGGTAGTGGGTTGTTTGCCTCTGGGGCAATTGTCGAGCTCAGCAGACTGGCAGAGAATGCAATTTAATTAAAATGGAAAATATTTTTGTGGCATTAATGTTGCCAAGAGTTGTTCACAAACTATGTGGCGTGGCGCAAGCAAAATGCGCAAAACCTCTCATGCATTTACAACAACTGTGAATGCTTTATAAGTTTTCAATCTTAGCTTAGCTTATAACACTAAGTTTGTAGTAAAAATGTTTGCTGTTCAGCTTATAAACTTTTGCCAGCAAATATTATACTCATTTCCAAGAAACATAATTTTACAATTTTCTTATTTTTATAGAGAATTTTTTCCCTATTCAAAATTACTTATTCAAATACAATCAATTTGAAAAAAATAAGGCTCAAACGTTTCTGATATAAGCGAAAAGTTTTATATTGGATATAAAATAATTGCAAATCGAAAAAGTTGAAAAGCAATGAATCATTAAAAAAATCAATGTGAAAACATTCCCAAATGTATTTAGTTGCTGGCGGCCAAAGTTAACTTTTTCAATGCATCCTCTAGCATGCCACAAAAACAGCAATAACAACGATAGCAAAATCAACCAAAGTGTCCTCCATGTGATGTTGTAATATTGAAAACAAAATCCTTGTTGAGCTAATGCAACATTTTTGTGCATGCAGGGTTAGCGAAACCCATGCAGAGTGAAGCGAAGTGAAAGAGAGAAAGAGAGAGAGAGAGAGAGAGAGAGGGCAAGGAGGTAAGCTGCACGTCAGACACATTGACGTGTTTGTTTATGTAAACAGGAAGTGTTGCGCTGCAGGCAGGGTGCAAAAACTAACACAGACACACTCGCACACTCACCCACACACACACACACACTCAGGCAGACAAAAAGCGGGAGACGGAAGTAGACATCCCTGTTTGCTATGCCATCTACGTTATGCCCGCTATATATAGTAGGTATGCTATATATATATATATATGTGAATATAAATATATGTTTAACATGCCTCCATGCTGCTCTCTGGCTCTGCTCACTGTTTGCCTTATGACATTTTTTGTCTACTTGTCTGCTAGCTGCTCGTTTGTTTTATAGCAAAATGTTTGCCCACATGAAATTATAGAAAAGCTAACATTTAATAAATGGCCTTAGCGAGTGCATGTATGTTTAGGTGTATGTGTATATATGTGTGTGTGTGTGGGTGTATAAAACTTTTAATGAGCTATTTACACGTGAGAGATGTATGCATGCTGTAAGCGCTGAATCACATGCGTCGTATGAGTAATATGGTTGAGCATTGCTTATGAACATTTGGATCAAGTACATTAAAAGCTTAAAGACAAAGTTGACTGCTTTTTGTTATCCCAGCAATTGCATAAATTGACTTGAAAAGTGCACTTTATCCGTGTGGAAGCTTTACACAACGCCAATTCAATGACTACCGCAAGCTGTTTTGTTGTTTGTTACGTATGCATTATGCAAATTTTGCAAATTCTGGCATTGTCAGTTGCATTGTCTCATATGCCATTCAGTTAGCTGGTTAGGACGAGGTCGTGTCAGTTAGTGTCGAATGTTGCCCCACTATCCCGCAGCCCACAGTAAACTGTCAAAGTCTGTTTAATTGAGCTCGAATTTAATGTTATTCATAGCACATGGCACAGGCAATTCATTTACATATCCTATATGCGTGTGTCTATCTGAAAATATATCCCATAAATATAAGATATAATACCCTTGCATTGCACATCAATTAAATAAATGATAAAACTAAATTGAATATAGAAATCTTTAAAATGTTTTAAATAAAGCAAGTTTGAGTGCACTATTTAATTACGTCAATATAAGAACAATGCTGAATCAAGGTATTTACTGTTCTTACACATTTTTGCATTGTTTATAGAATATTTGTATGAAAGTGAGAAAGTAAAACTGAGTGTTTATGGAATTCATTGTTCACTCAAGGCTCAGAAAATTATCAAGAAATTATCAAGAAATAGAGCAGATTTAAAGTAAGTGGTAACAAAATGAGTAGAAATTGATAGTTAAGACATAAAGCAATACATATGTCCAGCATAGCCTGGAATATCTGCTAGTTTTTTAGTCAGGTGTAGATTGTGATGTGTAATGTTATATTTATTCAAGTACACTTCCTTCGATATTATATTATTATATAACCAAATTACAATGATTTCCGTAAGCGCATCTCAAATGACCAATAGCTCAAACACGGTTTGTATTATGCATTTTCTTTGACAAGTTTAATTGCATTTTGAAATAAATTAAATGCTCAATATCATTGCTATTACTTTTACAGAGCCTTGAATAAACAGCATATTATTCACAAAATGTCAAAGTTAATGTCAAAGTTTTGAACACCAAGAATATAAATATGTATGAATAAATTAAGACAAAGTTGTTTTGAGCTGTTGGCCAAGCTTTTGTTACAATAATCAAATAATGCGCACGAAAAAGTATTGTTGATTTAACGCGAGAGTAAATTAAGTTTCACTCAATCCTCAATCATTGCAGAAGGCTTTAAGTTATCCCTTAGTTGAACAATTTACCCGTTTTAATCCTTTATATATACATAGTATATGCAGCTAAAGCCACGACCTGCAGTTTGAGTTTGGATGAGGGCCTGAAGGCTCATCGAAAGTTATGAGCATTGATAAATGGTCATCTTAAATTGCAATTTATATGCAGAATTGCTGGCAGAAGATTCGCCTGACGCGTAGGCTTTGCCCGCCAGATTAATTTCATTAAAAGCTTGTCACAAAGTCCTTGAAAAGGATAGTCGACCGAAAAAAAGTAACGCGAGACGAGTGTGCAAAAATGGCCTGGCTGCATATTTAATGGCTGCTCAAAAAATGCTATGAAATAAATGTAAAATGCACGCCGACAATTTTTCACGCCTGGAACATCATGCCAACAACAGCAGCAACAACAACAACAATAACAACGACAATGAAGGCAAAATTTATTATCTGTGTTTGCGCAGTTAAACAATAAATAAGGAAAACCTCGCGCCGAGGACTCTGCGACCAGTGGTTGAGATTATAAATTCCCCGCCCGATAAGCACATAAAAATTAATTTACGCCTCGGCTCAAAGATGCAGCCTGGCCAGTTGGTTGGCTGGCGAGCTGCCACGAGTAGCCAGAGACTTTAAGACCAGTCAAGGTGCGCTTGAAAGATGGCCTCCATTTAAGGTCGAAAGCAACTATCTCACTCTCTCTCTCTCTCTCTCTCTCTCTCTCTCTCTCCCACTCTCTATAAATGTGTGTGTGTATGTTGCTGTCTTGCAGCTTCAGTGTCCGGTGTATGTGTGCACGCTGTCTGTCAGTCTGTCTATCTGTCAGTTTAGACCAACAGGCAATCGTTTGTGCTTCTGTTACGGCTTCTGTTATCTGTCATTTCGCTTCGTATCGCTTCGTTTCGAATGTTTTGACAACTTCCGCGACACTTTCTGCATTTGGCGGAAATATATTTTCTGCCCCGCCAGCGTCAAGTGCTTTTCATACACAATTTTGTCATAGCATCTTGAGCATCTCTCCCCTCATCATCTACCCAATTTCCCGTTAACAGCAGCTTATGTAGAGTTGTTCTTTATGCTATGATGACCATATTTTGGGCCGGATCTCGTGCACATTTGATTTACGATACTGCTTTTCACATTTGTCAAGCTATTTGGCCTCTCAGCTCCTGCGGCATATGCTTAACGGCTATGCCAGAAACCCAAATACGAACAGTTTAGCGAAAAGGCTGAAATTTAATTGCCACTAATAAATCTCGTATGCCTTGTTCGTTTTTGTTGAGAACAGAAATTAAATTCTGATAAGCTTTTGATATCGTTATGAGATTTAAATACTTAGCAAGAAAGCAGCAATCTAGTTAATATTGTCACAATAGTTGTTGAATAGATAACTTTGACAGTAAAAAGGATGCCACAGTTGTCCCTGCAGCAGCCAGACAATTTACAACTATGGGTTTGTCAATTTAATTTACAATATAAATGAATGCTTTTCCCAGGCCAAAATCAACAATACAGCTGCATTATCAATTCATACGAAACATGCAGACGGCAATCCATCAAATAAAGTCAATTCAAATAAGCCCCACACACGGCAGCCACGCAGTGAATGGAATTAACTGTACATGCACATGCAACGGAAAATAAAAAATGAATATCTAAAACAAACTGTTGGTCAACTATAATATACTCTAACCAAGACTGAGCAATATTGTTTATTTTTATTGCTCTACTTTACTCACTTAACTTGGATATTCGCTTCCAGTTGGTTGGTCAAATTAAGGCAAAGTCAAATGTCTTTTACACAAGTGTTTTGCCAGCATACCCCATCATATTGGTGGTACGTGGTATAAATACTCTTGGTAAATACAACAAGGGCTAAAAAGAGAGAGAATGGAATAGCGAAGGCGATAGCGAGAGCGGAAGCGAAATAAGAGGCACGGTATTCAATAAGCTTTCGTTCGCAGCATGAAACCATAAGGTATATCTCTGCCATGTTCTGATGCCTCTGCATGAGCGAGCAACATAGACGTGGAGCCGAACAAAAGGAAGAATAAGCAGAAAGACGACGATGATGGCGCTGACTCTGTCACCGCTGGCGTTGGCTTTAGGGGGGAGGGGAGCTGAGGGGGAGCTCGGCGACAGCGCGTGTTGATCTTCCTGAACTGCATCGACGTTGATTGCGTATCGCCTCGAATGGGGCGAGTTTAGTTGAGGTAGTGCGACATCTGTCCGGGCTGTGTCGTGTTGTGTCGTGTGAGTTGGCTTAATTAAATGTGTTGCCTTTGCTATTTCATTACAGTTTTCATTCATTCAGCACTCATTTACGGCTGACAATTGCTCTTTGCTTCACTTGACATTTTGCATGGAATCAATCAGACCTGAAATACATCGCCCACTTAGCTGACGAAGTAATCGAGGCGTTTCTAATTAACATTTTAATCCTGTAGCATTACAAGTGTTTCTAATTATGATTTGATTAAAGCAAATAAAATTAATGAGTAATTGATGCAAGGTTGGTTTTCATTGCGATGATTTCGCTTAAGGTGTTTTTTCAATTTTAGAAAGCACAATTTTTAACAAAGTTATCTAGTAGTCAAAATTAAAGCTATCTGTGAAATATGATATTTCACAATATTTTAAACAAACATTTTATATATTTCAGCTATTCATTATGAAATCAACTTCACGTTTTCGAGCCTACAAAATTTAATATCTTCTTT
Organism: Drosophila macrothrix; assembly: GCA_035042055.1. NCBI lineage: Eukaryota > Metazoa > Arthropoda > Insecta > Diptera > Drosophilidae > Drosophila > Drosophila macrothrix. The sequence continues at coordinate 186,615 of JAWNLX010000604.1, forward strand.
CCCAAGAATTTCTGTTCGGTTTTCAATGGATGCCTCGTTGTGGTTTCGATTGTTAATTTACGTTGATGTTTTTTTTAATTAGTGTTCCGATTCAAAGAGATTCAGGACTGCCTTTCTGTGTAAATATGAGTACACTGTCCTACAGCCGAGTTTTCCTAAAAAATGCATCTCTTATTTATACTTTTTGCTGGATTCACATTCACTTGTAATGAGAAGCCTAAAAAACGTCAGACTCTTTGCCATCTCAATTCTTGCTGTATATCCAACCCATTTTTATTTCAAGTAAATATTTAATTCATAATTATATTCGACGATTTCAGGGACTTCATCATGCACTAGTTGTCAGCTGTTGACAGTCTTGAAAAATCACACACATGAGAAATATGTACGCTGAAATATGAACGTCAACAAAAAAACTCGCTTTTCCGTGTGTTCTGAGTTTGTGTGCGTGTGTCTGACCCTCATAAATCACTTAAATGTTTCGACAGTTGCTGCAACAGAAATAGTAGCACCAGCAACGGCATCCCCATCATCATCATTATCAGCGTCGTCATTACCATCAGCAGCAGTTGCTTTTAGTTCAATTAAGCGGTTAGCCCATTACCAAGCCAGTCACGGAGCACATGCTACTTTATAGATAATATGCATCTGTATATATATAAATGTATCTGTGTGTGTGTGTGTGTATGGCGTATGCGGTTTTCGATTGAATACATAATGGCAATTTCATACAGCGTAGGCCTAATGAGCTGCAAATGCAATAAATCGCGCATACGCATAGGTGGCCATCTCCTATTTCAGCAATTATAACAATTATGGTCGATTTTTAGATATCTTGTTAATGGCCGCCTCAAAAATAGTTACCAAACCTGCAACAGCGGCATGTTGAATATTCCAAATAGTGGAAAAATCGATGCGCCCATACACAACTGGTTCGTCTGCAGTTATTAAAAACTAAAGCCCATCAATGCATAAAAAACTCGGTCTTAATTGAAAGTCAAAACGAACCTTTACCACGTTGCTGAGTACAGTGGTGCAGGAGCTGCAAAATCAATAGCCATAAAAAAGTAAAAAAAGGAAGCTGTTTCGTATCAGTCACAAAATGAAATATACAATGAAATTCTGCTCTTACCCTGAGGCACAATTTCAATATTATTGGGAATTAATTTACAAATTATCAATTTATAATTCATGAAATTATAACACTGATTAAATCGCATCAGATTCATAAATGAATAATACACATTAAACCGCAAATAATCATTGATTTGTCGTGCCGTTAACTTTAAATGACTTTCATAATGGAAACTTTTTCGTGTCAGTCACGAAAATTACACATAAGGTGAAATTCGTCTCGTATCCTGATTCGCCATTTCCATTTTATTGCGAATTAAATTACAACTAGTGAATTTATAATACGTATTGAATTCCAAAAGATAATTAATTAAACATGCTGTTTACTTAAAAATCAAATGTGAAATCATTTAACATTGGGTTGTGAGAAAAATTATTTGCTTTTTGTCAGAATGCATTGGAAATTCAGATCAATGCTGCATAAGCCACAAATGGAAAAAGGGCCACAAGAACAAAAGCTGGCAAAAACATAAGGACAACGGACGGACATATATTTGGACACAGGCCGACAAATGGGAAAAATGCGTTGATGTTACAGTTGCTGCCAGCGTTGACGTTGACGTCGCAGTGACAGCGAATCAATACGCTGCTAGTTGTAAATGCAAACAAACTGATGCGCAAAACTGAAGCAGAAAAAAGGACGTAATAAAAACTAGAAGAAGAACAACACACAGAACAACCACGAAAAAAAAATGAGACCACAAAACAAAACAAGATAAAACAAAATGAAAAAATATAAAGAGAATACCTGAACGCAACTACCTGCATAGAATTTACGGGCAAATATCTGCCAAGCGAGTTGCAAGCGCCTAAGAGTATGCAACGGAATTTGCATGCGGTGCTTTAAAATTTTCCCCTGTTTGCAATTTGGTTCGGAGACAAAGACATAACCACGCTGACCGCAATTAAAGCGTACTTTCCAAGCAAATGTCAGAGGGGGAAAATTCGGAAGCGAAGCATTGGTATGAGAATGCTTTCTGCTGCCTTGGTGAGCAGCCACAAAGACAACACACGACTTTAACGGACGATTCAGCACTACTCCTCTGCTGCCTCGCCTCCCTTTCCATCTCCGTTCGACTCTCTCTCTCTCTCTCTATCTCTTTTTCTCTGTCTCTCTCTCTGTCTCTCTGACAGCAAAAATTTGGCACAAGAAATTTACTGTCAACAAAAAACGTAGCAACATTTTTTGCCTAACAGCAACCTGCAAACAATTCAAAGCAAGCCCAAGGGAAAGGAGACAGTGGACAGAGTGGGAGAGAGAAAAAAAGTACGATGGCATTGTAATTTTTTTAGGTTTTCGTAGTATGACATTTGTCTAACTCTCTTACAGCTCTATACAACAAAAAAGAGAAATAGAAGAATTTCATGCGTAAAAACAAATCACGATTACATTTACACAAGCATTTTCATACACAAACTGCTGAAGACAAAGCCTAACCATGATTTGCACAGCAATCTCAAATATTTTCATTTGCTTGCAGCTATGGTATTAAATCTGCTTAAATTAACTCTCTGAGTATAAAAATATACAATAATACAAGAAAAAATTATCTTCTAAGAATATGTTGTAAGTTAGTTTAATAAGTTGCATGAATGAAATACCCTTTCTTACTTATAATTATTAAGCGCAATAATTTAATTAATTTCGTAAAAACAGCGTTTGTCAAATATTGAAATTAACTATCTTCAAAAATATAATGCTTTAATTCGAGGGAAATCTCTCTTCCTTTTTATTACATTTTCTATACTGACATATCTCCTGGGAAGCTACAAATGTACTTAATTGTGGTAAACTATCTAACTCTACCTCCTTAACGCTTTTACTTTCCTCATTACTAAATTACCGAAGCTTCACAAATTTTGGTCTGATTAGCTTATTTACTGAGATTCCCCAATCCTTGCAATAAATGTTTAAATGTAGAATATTTTAACACCTGCAGATTAATTCGTTCGTTCGCTTAATTTTCTTGTTAATTTTAAATTTGTAATTTAATTTCTCTCTTTTAATTTAATACATATTATTTAATTTATAACTTATATGTTATTTTATATAAAGGTCTAATGGATGATATGAGCAAAGGAAAAGTACGTCGTATAGAATAACAAGTTCGTAACACAATGATACATGTTACGAGGCAAAGATGAACATAATACATAAATGTAAATAAATATGTGTACATTTGTGCACAAACATATTGAATATCATTGCTGCAAATATATTAGATTTATGCAGAGATATGTTCGGTAATATAAAGAGTCTGAGCCCAGTCGAGTCTGAGTCCAGTTGCTGGCCTGTTTGGCATTTTCTTGATGTTTGCAATTAAAATTGCGAATTGTGCCGGAAAATGGCATTAGCTGTCGCCTAAGTCAAGCATTAATAATTCAGCTGTCAACATTAAGTCTTACATCAAAGAAACGCGCCTATCGAATGGGGTTATTGACATGTCTGTGTTGTAACTTTTGATGCATTGATTCGTCTTAAAGGTTTGCTGAGGGACTTAAGCCAGCTGTGCTTCAGCTTTTGCCGAACGCTCAAATGCTGCTCAAGTGCTGCTCAAGTGCTTGCGCTGCGTTTAATGGCCAACATCAATTTTGGTGTGGCTATTAAAGCTTAACTTGCCATATCCACATCCAAAGCGGACAGGACAAATCGACAGCCAGACAGACGACAGCTCGTCCTTGGCCAATGAGCGGAAGCTCAAAATCATGGATGAATAGTTGCAAAAAAAAAACAATATATATATATATATATATATATATATTATATATAAATAAAAGAAATACTGACAACCAGCAGACACACTAGAGACCGAAGCGAACCGCTGAACGTTATTTCTGTACAAACTCCGTTCAGCTCAGCACCTCACTCCATAATTATTTTATTCTTTCTCTGCTGCCATCAATTTAAGTTTTCGAGCGCTGGAAATTGTTGACAGCAAAAACAAAACCAACAAGTTGCGAACCTATAAATGAGCCCTTTGTCCTGTGCTGAGTGTCCTGCAAATAAGACGAGTACATAAAAACGCAGCTCAAGCAAGATTCGCAAGTTCGTTGAGCAATAAAAGCACAGAGCTGCTGACATATACCCAACTGACATATTCGCTAACTGTACGAACATATGGCGGACTTTAAGTTTTATGCATTTTTTGGGGACGCTCGAAATTGAAGAGGCGCCTAAACAGCATGCAAATGAGCCTCAGCTTAGCGAAATGTAGAAAGCGAAGAGAAAAGATGCTTCTATTTCTTAGCTTGTCATGTCAAATGTCAGGGAGAGGATACAGAATCGGATGACAACTGTTAACGGCTTGTTGCCACCTCTGATTCACCAGCCCCAAAATGTATGCAATGCTGAGCCGCCCGCATATTTGCATGATGGTTCCGTAATTTGTGCCTTTCCCTCTGAGGAGCACCAGCCAGCACTTGGAACGGGTTTACTGCGAGTGAGTGACCTTGCATTCAAATTTTTTGCCAGCTAGTGCCATTAAAAACCCAACTGCACACAATTGCCAAATATTTATACTCTAATTGTGGCTGCAATTTAGATTGCAGCCCTCGCAAATAGCAATATATTTTGTGAATGCCGTTGAATACTATTATTTTTTTGCTTTTTTTGTAGCAATACAAAGAAACCTTCAATTATGGCATACACAAACAACGTTGGCCTGCGGGCTGCAATGGCGGGGCGGGGCGGGGTGAACGGGAGGTATTGGAAATCGGAGGCTGTATCAGCGTCACCAAGATATGAACCGGGGTCGTATCCATATATTTATATATGTATGTAGAAACTGACAAGCAACAGCAATCCCATATCATGGCGTGTCTTTTGTGCTGATGACACTTGTTATTTAGAGATATGTGTGTACATGTGTACGGCTTTTGAGTGTGTGGGCCCAGTGAGGCACAGTGAGGCAGAATGAGGTTCTAAATACGTAACTTTGCCAGTCTCAAATCTCTTTGAAACTTTTCATTCATGAACATCTTCACATTTTAACATAGCAAAAGCAATAATCAACTGTTGATAGCAGCAATCCAAAGATGAGGAATTGAGTCTCTTTATTTGAAAACCATTCAACTTGCTAAAAGAAACTTCAACAGCTAACATGAAGACCGTATAATATATATATATATATATATATATATATTTGAAAACCTATTCGACAAAATCTAGATTTTAGCTACACATATTGAATAGAGCCATAGAATCGTAGGACTTAGCAGCAAGTACTCGAACTCTTAAGTATATTATTAATATGTTTAATTTAATAAAAAACATAAATTGATTAAAATCATGTTAGTTTCGACAAAAAATCCCAGATGGGAAAAGCCACAAATTCAATACACTTCCTTATTCTGGCAGATTCGATCCACATTCTGGTCGCAGTCTCTCTATGAAGTATGCCTGTGTATATATATTTGTTCGTGTTTGCATCTATTTGTGTGTGTGTGTGTTGTTGGTATGTTTGTACAGTTGGTTGAGCAGCTGCTGGTTCCAAATGGGCACATAAACGCACAAACACAGACACAAGCCTGCAAGGAGAGGCCCCCCAACCGTCATAAACTAGGATTATGTTGCATAAGCTCAGGCGTTCTATTGTTGGCACTTTTCTTGCTGTCTGTCTGTGCGTATGTGTGTGTGTGTGTGTGTGTGTGTGTGTCGGTGTGTGTCTGTGCATTGAATTTTAAAACATTTTGTTGCTTGGGTGTTTTGGGTCGTCGTTGGCACAAGTTGCCGATAATTACTTTTTGGTTGGCCTTTGTGAGAGACACTCGTAATTGATGCGTGTGCGACATTTATGTATGCCAGTTCGGCTTGCGATGCCGTTGGCAAAGCTCTTATCTTGTTATTGTTATTGCATAATGCCAGTCATATGTTTTCAAATGACTTTATCTATGCACAAGGGTGGCAACTTAACGTGCAGTCGTTCAATCTGCCTGGCCAATTCAGCTCGGAAGTTTTTCAGTATTAAACAAAAGTTCCTGCTCGCTACTAAATCATATTTGGCACACCCGGGTCAAGTGTGGGTATCTAAAGTGTGTGGGTGATGTGAGTGGCACATAGTCAATGCACCGCACAATGAGGAGAATAGCGAAAGTGGAAAGTACTGGGTAATAGTTTGACTTGCTGCTTCATTAAATTTAATTTATAAACTTGCCATAAGCACTAAATCACTGCTTGGCTACTTGGAAGACTCTGCTGCGGCTGCGGCTGCGACTTGAATGCGACAAAAGAAATTGCATAAAATGGCGGCCGGCGGCCAGCGGCCAAAATGGTTGGCCATAAACATTATTGCCATGGCTAGCTGTGCTTACAGCTCTTGCCTGACCATAATTTGCAAAATAAAAGACACATTTGCGCCAAAGCCCCAGCCGCAAACAACAAAATGCCCAAAAGTTACGATAAAAAGCAAAATTATACAGAAACAGCAAAAGGAAATGGCAATGCAAAGTATTTTTCGACTACCCGAACAGAGAATACTCTTTTGGCTCTTTTTAATGTATAACTATTTAAAATGTATTGAGTATTAAGTCAGCTTGAAATATGTTATTTGAACCTCTTGTTGAATTATTTTGGCAGTTGGTGAAAAGCTAATATTTGAATAGAAACATTCCGAACATACATAAAATATTTCTAGCAAGCAAACGTTTCATAACGATAATAAAGCGGAATAAAGTCGAGCTTTCTGTAAAAATAATATTCAAACTTCTCGACGGATGCTGTGAAACTCTGCATAGTATTCAAAATATAAATATATCGGGGTATAAGAAGAAAACAGTGAAGCCAGCGAAATATATATTTATATGTATGTATGTAATGCCGCAACTGAAACTGAGTAGCCCCACAAGCTGTTCAATATTGTAGGTCAACAAGAAGTAGACTTATACTTGATAAATGTTGTAACTAAGCAGCAGTACAAATACTTAGAGCCTAGTAACAAATGCTGAGACAGACAGGCAGCCGGTTGTGTATGTTTATCGACTCAGAGACTCTCGGAGAAATCGACTTTAATGCTTAACACATGTCCTAATAAAATTATATGCCATAAAAAAGGAAAACTGTGACAAAAATCAACTCGTCGCTTGACAGACAGACCTAGAAATACAGAAAGAGAAAGACGAAAGTAAATCTGTGCAGATTATTGTGATTGCTTTTGTTGTTGTTTCTGTTGCTGTTGTAGCTGTCGGTCGCCATGTTGTTAGCTGCCTTTTTGCGAAAGCATTTCCGTTTTGGCGATGAAAAGTATGCCACACACTTTTGCTTCGACGTTGTCTGGATGTATTGGTGGCAGAGGCCGCCTGCCTGTTTGTGTCAAAGCGTCTTGAAGCATGACAATTTATACGGGTCCACGCCCAGTTGCCCCAGACTCCGACAGTTGCCCCCGGACTCCAGCGCCGCCCCTCTGAGCACACGCAGCCGCACCTGCTAAATTAAACGTTTGGGTCGCGATTCGTGCGTTGTGCTTTAGACGCGCGCGTGTCGAGTGATTTTTATGCGTGTTGACTTTTGACTTACTTCCGAGTTTTACACAGCACTTAACAAAGTCTCTCTAGCTCTATCTCACACTCTTGCTCTCGCTTTCGCTCTCTGTTTCAATTTGTTTGTGGCAGTGTCAACCTTTTTAATTAAGCTGCTGCAATGCGGCTTAGCTGGCGACGACTTGGCTGCCAAGATAAAGTTGCAAGTTATATTAAGCGGCACGCAACTTAGCCAAAATCTGACGCAAAACTTGGCAGTCTCACGCAAGGACAAACACAAACAAACAAACACACTTTCACATATCACCATATACATATATATATATGCATATAGGCATGCTGTGCGTTGTTAGCCAGAGACGTGTTTTCCACTGCATACTTTTGAGCTTTTGCCAAAATGCATCACAACCATCGCATGTGAAAATAATGTGGACTGACAAAACTTTTATCGCATGTGCAGCTGTGTATGTGCATGTGTATGTGTTACGCGTATGTGTTATGCGTGTGTATGTGTGTGTGTCTCGTGTGTGGGTAGCTGCACTTTTGCATGTTAATGCAAACATTTCTCTATGCTGCACGCGCCCAACGTGTAGGTTTACTATCTATGGACCCACTACCTTACTCTATCTCTCTCTCTCTCTCTCTCTCTCTCTCCCTGTCTTTCTCATTGTTTTTCTCGCCCTTTATCTATATGTATGTGCAAGTACGCCTTTCATTCTGGCCCCAGAAAAGTTGGGCCAATCATTTGAACTGTACTTAAACTTTTGCCTCGTAAGCGAGTCGAGAATATGAGCAACGAACATTTTTCGGGTTAGCCAAAAAAGCGCACGAGCTCAAATACTTATGTATATAGTCACAACTAATGGATAGTCCACGTTCCACCTATGTGAAATCTAACTAGCTGAAAAATAGGGGTAATGGTGCTTGCAAAATTTTGATATGCCATTTGAGTCAACAAAACTTATTCGAAATGACAGAAAGCTTTATCAGCTGTCAACTATAATTTTAAATATGCACAAAATATAATAAAATATATTTAATAGAAATAATTCAAATTAGTTTTTTCCACACTCTTAGCCCTTCAGCGAATATGTGAGAAAGTGGTGAAAAGCAGCTGTTGCTCAATTAGAATTTCAATAAATGCAGATGATAACCTATTTAGCAAATAATTTGATGATAACTGCTCATCGTCTTGTATAAATAAATCCAAGGATTAAAATTGTCTTTAAAAAATTATATTTTACAACTTGACTTAAGCTTTCAATTACTGTTGGAAAAAATTAAGCTTGGCATACGATTATTGTCCATAAATCTTAAATTTAATGCATCATAAAAATAACTTCGACATTTTACTGTCAACGGATATTGTCTAGATAGATTGAGCGCTGTTAGATTGGAATTTAATTTCCACCAGGCACAACGCAGGAAATGGCGCAGTAGATTTATCTCAAGCATGATCTTAAAACCAATCATACAAATTCATTACAAATATATGCACTGGTAATCACCAAAGTTACTTAGTCCAAGTACTTAGCTCAACATTGACCATTGCTAAGCTGCAATAAATCTACAAAAGGATACAATTTGAAGTGCCAATAAAAATACTAACTGCAAATGGCTATTACAATCACTATAACTATAACGGTTATATACGCTAAAAGTTTGCTCATTTTGCTGCATTGAAAGGTAAATAATCGGCATCAATTTGGGGCAAATGCTACTTTTGACATTTGTGGAAACAAGCAGGTTGGCCTGGGTGCATTTCGGCAGTGGCGCCATCTAACAAGAGTCGCGTGAATTATGTTAAGTGGCTGAGCCGTCGCCTGCAGGCGCCTCAAAGTAGGGTGTCTGTGGGGGAGTGTCTACGGGTATATATATATATATATATATATATATATGTATATGTGAATGTGTGTTTGAATTTTATTTATTTGCTGGAAATGGCGGCGAAAATGCGCCTAAAAGTAGGCAATGGAAGATGACAAAGACGCTTGACCTTAAGCCCAAGAGCGACGAGTGCCTCAAGACACTTACGTAGCAGCAGCGGGGGAAGCACTGCTGTTTTTTATTTTTGCTTTTGCAAAAATTCGTTAAAGTGACACACACTGACACGCCCCCCGCTTCCACCACTGGGACAGGGGAGGGGGGCTCGTGCTCATAATGATGCGCTGTTTGTGCTTTGGTCCTGTGTCCTTTTTTGCAAACAGCAGCAATTTTCAATGTTGTGCGCGGAATTGTTGACAAAGTTCGCCTCAAGGCAAACAACTGCCGGATGGGTTTGCTGTCGCTGGCAAGCAGTCTCGGTTTCAAGGCAGTCGCCGTAAGTTGACTACATAAAAATGAAATTACACAAGAAATTAAATTAGCGCAAATAAGTGCGCAAAAAATATTTGGCAATAAAAACAGCGACTGCGACATTGTTGTGACACTTACACCAACAGAACAGGCACTGGGCCAAGTAAGACAGAGAGAGAGAGAGAGAGAGAGAAATACAAAGAGACAAAGATACAGTACAGAAGGAGACAGAGAGCAAATAGTGGTTCAAGCAAAACAATAAATTAAATTCAAACAAGCGGCACATGTCAAAGGCGAAGGCAACTCTCAGTGGACTCAGAAGTGAGGCTCGGACTCAAGCCCGGACTGCTCGAGAGGCTGCACTTAGACCCCATAGGCCCCAAAGAGCACTCACGATAAGCAGACAACAGCAGCAGTGCAGCTGTACAACAGTGTAACCGTGCAGCAGTGGCATGGCATGCTGCTGAGAAGCATCGCAAATTAACAACACTGAAAACAATTTTCCACTTAATATGCTCAGCTCTGCTAATATGCCCCAAAGCGGGCAACTATAATCAAGTTAATTTGTCCAACGGCGCTGGCCACTTTCTAATTGTTTTTAATTCAAAAAAAGTCAAGTATACTCAATTAAACTGAAATGGAATTATCCCTGTTTACCTGTGCCAAAAACAATGCCAACAATAATAGCTGCTGCTGTTGCTGCTGCTGCTGCTTCTGCTGCCAAAATAACTCAAAACAACAACAAATAATAAGAGCAATTTATGTTGTCATCTCGCTTTTGTCCTTCATCTCTCCAACTCAGCTCATTTTATATTTATAAGCTGACAATTGATTTTCCTTTTTTACAATTATTTACAGTGCCAAAACAGCATTTACCACCGCAACAACAAAACCCAAACATAAATGATTCTTTGTTCCGGTGTGTGTTTTGCGTGTGTGACAGAAAATTATGGAGTGGGGGAAATGTCGTGGGGGGGGGGGGGGATGTTGCTTTGGCTCAAACACACATTTCAGATGCGCGCACTTCCCGTCAATTTCGATGAATTTATTTATCTCGTAATTGTTTTTATACGTTGGATTGGCAATCGATCAGAACAAACCAAACCAAACCAAAAATGGCAATGAATATGAATAACAATTAAGTTTTTCTGCTCTCCGTTTGTATTTATTTAATTCGCATATGCCCCAATCAATTTGCAAACTCATTTATCGCTTTGTCATCATATAAATACTCTGATTTTGTTGCAGACAGATATTCTTTTGATTACATTTCTGTTCTGGGAAACGTGGGTAATAAAATTTGGCCAATGGATTTAAGTGGCTATTTTTGGTAGATGTTGCATAGAGTTAAACACCCACACACTTAGCCAATGTCAAATTGCGGTTGCCTTCATATTGGTCCACAATTTTTGCGTTTTTCAAGTCAATTTAAAATGCAATTTAAATGCAGCTGGCGCTGCAGACAAGGGCTGCGGCATTTTGGTAATGGATTCAGTTGGAAACCGATGCGAAGAAACACATAGACAACCATATTCAGTGTGTGCTCTATATAAATACCTCGACAGCCACCCACAAGCATTTCAGTTGTCAGAGAGCAGGAGCTGCAGCTGCTTACGCACATTCATACACAAACATGCTCGTATATATTTATATATATATATATATATATATGTGTATATACCACACATCAAGGATATGCAGCTCCATCTACCATGTGTACTTGATCTGCCTCTTTATAGCTTCGGCACTGTCGAACATGCTGTCAAATGTTTGCAAAACAATTTAACAAAAATTGACAGACAACGCCACTGGTTTCCAGTTAGACTCTAGTTGCGCCACTGGGAGTGGCATGGTTACACGCCCACATTCCCCCAGTCATGCCAACGCTGTGGCAAATTGCATTTGCCTGCAAATTGTTATACATGCTCGTCGTAAAAAACATGCAGAAATGTCGACCGAAATTTGCACACTTAAAAAGATTTGTATCCCTTACCAGTCAAAAAAAAAAAAGAAAGAAAATAACAATACAAAAAATAGTAGCGGTCACAAGCACAAACTATTAAATTAAATGCTTTACAACAATTGTGCGTGAAAATTTATATGCTGAAGCGTATAAAAACTTCTGTGTCTTTTTCAGTGCCAAGAGAAAAAAACGTAAATTTCACTGCGCATCCACCCTATAAAAATACTGTAGTGGAGCCAAAAGAGAAATATTGCAGTCGCATAAAATAAAAAGAAATATTCAAATTTACAGCTTAGAAAAAAAACTGTTTTGTAATTGCCAGCTTAATCTTTTTGTAGGATATCGCTTTTGTTTAAAAAGCTGGTGCAGTTATTTAAAATGGAAACGATGAAAATTCACATATAGATATTTATTTATTCATTTATTGAGAGCTTTATAAAACGACAAATATAAAATGCAACTATTCGTTTGAAGAATGAGTCTCCAAATTGTCTTTAATGAACATTAAACTGCTGTATTTTAAAATTGCTGTTACAATATTGAGCGTTATAAAATTTGAATCGAATTTCTTGTATTTATATATGTATTAACCGAGAGATAAACTTTCAAATTGTCTTTAAAGGGGACAAGAGTTATATTCTTCTCAAATGATTTGCTGGAATTTCTTGCATTAATGTGTATTGATCATTTTCAAATATTTATTTGTTACATTTCTGCTGGAAGCTGATTGAAATTCTTGAATTGATGATTTGATGCTTATTAAAATAATTCCTTTCAACATTTCAAATCCATCGGCAAACAGTCAAAATTCGTTGCCCCCACGCAGATACATATCGAATTAATAAAATTAACAAAAGCAACAGGCAGCTGGCAAACAGTGCAAGCCTCAAATTCTAAAGCTTAAGTCAGTCAGTCAGTCAGTCATGGCGTCAGTTTGTCAGTCGGGCAGTTACTCAGGAGTCGATATCTGTGCAGCGCCTTCAACACGCACACAATGCAAACAGAATTAAGCAAAATTCAATCCACAACGCCGCGCAACCTAAACATAATTCAATGAAAGTTCAATACACCACGAGCCTGTTTGCCTCGCCCTGTTTCCCCTGTCGGTTTGCTCTACACTCAATAAATATGTGATAGCATCCGAAAATGTTTCGTGTACACGTTGTACAACGGTGAGAAAACGCAGATAAATTGAAATTGAAACAAAATTTAAGCGAATTGTGCGGAATTGAATGTTGGTAGCAAAAGTCGGATGGCATTGGTGTTTCAGAAGAGTGTTGCCTACATTGCGGCGCACAGACAAACACAGAGGTGGATGGGAATGTGGAGGCGTAGAAGAGCTCACGGGCGGACATGGCGTATGCGCAATCAATCATGAACGAATTCAATTTCGACAAAACGCAGAGGCCTTCCTGCATAGTTGAGTATGTATACGAATTTCAGTGACTGTGTGTGTGTGTTTATTTGTGGGTTGGTGTGTTTATCTGTGTGTGTGTGTGTGCGTGTTTATATGTGGCTTGACGGGCTAGCTGGGTCGCAGCAGACCCTTCTCCAACGCAAGGCAATTGCGTAGTTTGCCCTTGGCTTTTGGCCATCTGCTTGGGTTGCCTGAACAGGTCCTGACTGGCAGCGGCTTCTTGTCTATTGGCATCTGCTGCGCAGTAATAACGCTCATTAAAATTGACAAATCAGGCAGAAAATGTGTAAATAGCAATTAGAAGCGCACACGGCGTACACTTAATGATAATGACAACAGCCACAGTTTTGCCATTAAAGTCGAGTATCCAATGCATGCCATTATCCAAATTAGACGACATGCATTCAGCTTCTAATTGTAAGTTGCATAAGCTCTAAATACATACATGAATAATAATACTGGACAAAGCTTGAGATATTTTAACAAATAGTCTAAGCCAAAGATATTTTAACATAATTACAACAATATAACAAGCCAATTTTGTATATGCAAATAAGATGGCAGGCAATTATGAAGATATCTAAATAAATTAAGAGAAATTGTTTTATATTTGTTTATTTACGGTTTCAGGTCATTACAGGGTATTAAAACGTCATCTATCTAAATTGTTGTATGCAAATATTTTTTTATCTTTTCTTCAGCATCTTCTTCCCAACTTGTCTGGCCCTTTGAGGTAGGCCAACAGTTTGATTCATTTTATTTTGTGTCGTAGACAGCTTTAAAAGTTATTGGCAGGCATTTGCCTGCCCCAAAAGCCTACATTTTTCTTCCTCTTTTTCATTTTCATCTTCATCGGCTTCTGGCTGCCCATTTAACCTAATAGCTTTTCATTGTATTTTTATTTTGCTTTGCTGCCTTTCTGCGTTTCTGCCACTCATCGCAACTTGAATTCAAATAGAATCCGATTTCGTAGAAGCTCTCACATATATCCATACACAAATGCTTGTGCAGCTGAGAACCGCCTCATTTGATACAATTTAGTTTTAATTACTAGTGTTCTGAATAAAATAAAACTGAGCCTCATGATTGATTGGCCACTCGTGAGAGTATTCTGCGGTTTGTTTTTGTTTTAGTCAAAATCTTAGATTATGGGTCAGAGCTATTTAGCCGCATGACAGCAATATTTAATGACCCGAATATGAAAATAATGTCACAGTCGCCATGGTTGGGCGGCTTAGTTAAAATTATCTGTTAAATTATACAGCATTGCATTTCAAACAGAGCTTGAGGTGTTTAAAGAGGTGCTATTATCCAAATATTCCTACTGGAATTCTTAATTATTGTAAGTAGCTTGAATAAGTCCTTAAATTATTACCGTATTTCAATTATCTATGCGATACTGAAACGCAAATTTTCTCTTTAATTGTTAGTTCTAAATATTTAATATATTTTAACTTATTACATGATTTATGCTTAAACCTTCAGAAAATTAAAGCAGTTCTAATTAAGTTTTGCCTTAACAGCAAATTGAGCTTTTCACTTATTAAAGAAGCTGCAGTTTTAAGTGAATTATATATATTTCTTATTTATTTGTGCCTTTCATTGAGGCACACTGCCTAAATGCGTGTCGTGGCAGCCTTTTCACACCTATCCGGCAATTAATTTGGGAGCAACACTTAAGCGTCTAACCGCTTCTGGCTGCCAACTGGCTGTGGCCATAAAATCGATGCCACATGTTAAATATCGTGGGAAATATACAAATATAGCAGCAAAACGCACAAATATACACACGGAACTGAGAGGCTGGCAAATTTACACAACGCGATACATAATCTACATTGTTGTTGCTTTTTGCCGCTTATGCTCTTGTTGTGTTTGTTGTTGTTGTTGTTGGGTCATAAAATGGCGACAATGCGTGGGGCACGCACAAAGACCAACGGCGATGACGAAAAGTCAACTTTGTTGTTGCTGCCGTTGCCATTGCCGTTGCCGTTGCCGTTACTCGTGCCATAAAGTATGCAATATTTATTTTGTATAAAGCGTGTGCAAAGCATTACAATAAACACAACAGCGATGCGACTAAGAGATACCCTGGGCTTTGCTTTAGATACTTTGAGAAAGTTACAAGACTGCCTACGAAATATGCATCTCTTCAAAATATGCTTTAATTTAGCTGTATAAATACTTTTAAAAATAAAAATTAATTTAAATACTTTTTCTATTCTAATAAACACAGAGAAAATTGGTTTACATAACAATTGAAGGACATGGAAGTTATTTATTATTTGGAGAAACTTGAAAGCCTGGCCAATTAATATACACCTTTTTCAAGTGTTAAGACGCCCAATTAAATACTTAAAAAAAAATAGAGAAAATATAAAATAATTCCTCTGTTTTAATATACATTCAAGCATGGTCTTTAATGCATATACATGAAAGCTTAACATGTGCTGTTACACACATGATTTTAACTGCACGATGCCCTATTTACCTAATTTTGGGTACAAGGTATGGCAACAATGACGACAACAAAAGGGCCTGCCATTAAATGCGGAAAAGCAAATGAGCAACGAAAAGAGTGCGCCTGAAGGATAAGTGCACATAAATACAACAATTTGCCAGGGTTCAGGCTGTTCCTGAGCTCTTAGCTTCTCTCTGCTAGCTTCTGACTCTGGGCACAGTCGAAACATTAATTGAAATATTTATGACATGCCCAGCTTAATTCGCAAATGAACAATATCATCTGCTATGTAAAACCAGTCACAGTTGTGAGTAGCAATTTGCTTAAGCTACACCTTTAAAATGTTAACAGCCTGAAATTTTTTGAGACTCTTAATAAGAGGGTTCTTAATTTTTTGATTCCCTGTAGTTGGTGCTCTGCGTAATTCATTGAACCACACGAAATGCCAGCCCACATGGGCTGATGCTCTTTTAATTAAGTCATGCGCAATTTTAATGTTAATTAGTTTTCAAAAAAGGCCTGCGTAGAATTCTGCAAAATATTTATCACATCTATTTTAAACTGACACAGCCTGAGTATATATTATATTATAATTATTGTTGTTATTTTCATTATACTGTGTAAATATTTTATAATTGCACCCTTGCTTGCAATTATTATTGTTGTTTATCGGTCGACCTCACAGGTGAATGGATCTGCGTTGTCTTTTCACGCGAATCGATGATTCAAGTTCATTAATACACACATAAACAACAACAAAACCTCAACTGTTTTCATAATGCGCTCTGACAGTCCACAGAGTGTGGGCGAACTGGAGAGGTAACTAAGCAATGGGCCGTGTAATTGGTTTCATAATATTTACTGCTTAAAAATAATAACCCAAACATTTGTCTATTTACCGTTATGTTCATGACCTTGACAAAACCAATAATTAGTCGAAATTGTAAAGATTAACTTCAAGATACATTGGTTAATAATACTTTATTTATACTACCATTAAAAAAAATGGTATTATTAGTAGAAGATTGTGATGCATATATTACATATTGTTAGAAAAGAAAGAAAGTGGACATCGTTAATTTGTTGTGGAAAGTGTAAGGCTAGAATAAATGCATATTAAGTACTTAAGTCTTTATCTTTGTATTGCATACTAAGCAACTGGTAGTTTAAAATATAAATTAAATATTCGCACCTCTTACTCGCAGCAAGAAATGTGTACCTGGATAAGGTCCTAGGTAGGATATGCATAATAGGAAATAATTTAAGAGATTTCAATAAACCTACCAAAGCAATTCTTATGCAGCCTATGTTCGAACCTTTCTAGTTTCTGCATATATTCCACTAGTTAGTAATGATTATTCAGCTTTATAAAAGTTAACTAAGTAATAATAATAAAGATAATGAAATAATAGCGATTATATTTTAAATTTATGTTATACTTAATATTAGATACGTCAAATTAGATATTCATTTAGTTTGATTTAATTTAATTTTCATATTTTTATAATTTATGTATTTTTATTAAGATGTGCATTTAGTTGAATTTTAAATTGTGTGGTTAACTAACAAAACTTTTCCATTTTGAGCAAGTTTATTCCAGATGCGAGCGGCGCAAATGAAGAAGTCAGAATTTAGAGACTTATTATAACTTAAACTTTGTCAGTTGTTTACGATAAATAAATTATATGACAAAGCTGATATATATGATATATATATATGATATATATAACATGTTAAGTAAAATAATAAATATCATTGAGATGCAAGAAACTCTCACTTGAAATGATGATCGATGTTGACTCAGCTCGATGGTACTCATTTCCGCACGGCATTTACCAGACATAAATCTTAATTTGGTATTGTTCAATGAATTGAGTATTAATGGACACTTATTGATCTCAATTTGAAGTCCGGTTGCTGTGCAGCATTCACGTACTTACTTTTGGGGTCTCCGAATATGTTTTCACATCATTCGAATGCAATATTGCCATTTATCAATATCAACAGAGCCACATAATTCAATTTTACACGGCAAGGGCTATCATTGATGACAGGTTAAATTCAATTAAGTCAATTGAATCACTGGTCGCCCAGTCATAAATTAAAATCAGGCCAATTATGCAGAGCGTAACAGAAATTCATGTTAAAAAGAAAGACGTTTGCATGACGTCGCCGTTGGCATTGCAACAATGATTGAACCGGAGATCGCGAGCCGTGAGACTGAAGGTGCACGCCACATGTGAGTGCCACAAACCGCTGATCGATCGCTTGATATACGTTGATGCTGCTGCTGATATTATTGCCATGTGCCGCTTGCCTCGAGTGGCGCTGGATCAATTAAATTGACCGTGCTTACGTCGCCAGACCAGACCACACGTACAAATATATATAGAATCAAGAGTAATAATAATAAACCCGATGCTGCTCAGCGTGGGAGCCAACAGCTTAGCCTCTCCAACGAGACTCTCTCAAAGAAAGTGCCGCGTAATTGATGCGTGTGTCGCGTGTGTCGTCTATTTTTTGCTGTGTGTTGTGTGTTGCCCCAGAAGGTCAGCACTGTGTCAATTGAGCGGTCAGTGGCCATCTGCTACGTGGGTCTAGGCCTAGGTAAAGCTGCAGCATTCAACTGCACTTGGCGCTATGAAAGCTGCAATAAATTTGTGTGGACGCAGTTGGTGCCCAACCAAGCAAAAAGTTAAAGGTGAACGCAGGCGCAGAGTGTGCTGGCAAATTCAAGGACACGGACAGGGATGTGGACGGGCTGCTGCCGCTGATGCACACAGCCCAAAAATAGTGTCAGCGGCAAGCGCAGTAAAGTATGCAACATAAAAAAAAACAATACGCCACTCTTCGCAGCATTAGAAGCACCCTCGGCACCATCCGCACCACCCGCAAGCACCGGCCTCGAAATTAAATACAATTTTAATTTCATGACATTGCAATCTCACATTCCAACAATTTGTTTTGGTTTCTATTCTCAGCTGTGAGTCTATGTCAGGCACGTATGTTGGTCTGAGCATGATTTTGAGTAAATATTTGCTTGCGGAGATTTCAGCCATTGCATTCACAAAGTTATTTCAGTTTTAGCTGTCGTCATCTGCCAGCCATTAAAATGCATTAGGCGTGGCAAGTGTGGCATGAAAGGCAACAGCAGCAGCAACAGAAGCATCCTTTTTAAATTGGACTTAAAGGAATTCTTAAATTACTTCAAACGGGTATATTTCGGAAGTATCCCAAATAACTTTTTGGCAAGTTCAAAATTCATCAAAAGAAAACTGGAAAGAAACGTAAGCATTTTTATCTGCACTAAATTCCGCTTCCGTTTAAAACTTTGCCAAGCGGTTACGAAATTGATTTCTGTGTTAAATTTCTTAAGCCGTCAAACTTTTACGATTTAAGAATAAT
Source organism: Drosophila macrothrix (assembly GCA_035042055.1). Taxonomy (NCBI): domain Eukaryota; kingdom Metazoa; phylum Arthropoda; class Insecta; order Diptera; family Drosophilidae; genus Drosophila; species Drosophila macrothrix. Next base: position 205,764 of record JAWNLX010000604.1, read on the forward strand.
TAAAATTACATAGAAACAACAAACAAAACAAAATGTACTTAATGTCTCCAATTAAGTTCAAATAAGGAAATTGACTTTCCAATATCAGTTAAACTTAGTAATTAAGCTTAAGAGCTGCGTGTCATATTCCCAATAAGAAACCAAATCAAAAAAGTGCAAACAAACTTTTTTCGTCGTCTACAATTCTCGAAAAATTCATATTCATGCAGATTTGAACATTTTTTGTAGTTTTTATATACATTTCTAGGTAATTTATTTTGCATAGAATTATGAGAAAGATATTAGATTGTTTTGTTTCAAAGCATAGCTGTAAAAAGAAAATGCATACATTATGTGTTTTTATGTGGATTTAAATATAAATCGCGATTTTATCGTAGGGCTTGTGAACATCTATAGACCTGCCACAATGTTATTCAATTGAGAAAAAAACCGATTCCAGATTACAATGAGCTCTATAAAAATCCATAATTAGTTTATTATTAAATCAGCTTCTTGCCACTGGCAAAAATTCTTTCCCCAGCTGACCATTAAGGCATATACAGTAATCTCAAAGGAAGCGTGGAAATTTAATTTAAATACCACAGCTCGAGGCTGCTCATTCCCGGAACTATCTAATAAGTGAACATTAATTTTTAATTTCAATGCACGCAGGATGCGGGTGGCAGGAGTGTGTAGGTATGTGGACGATTTCCTGGCGCCTGGTCAGCACTTGCCTGCAGAAAAGTGCAAAACTAAAAGCAGGAAAATTGCGATTACAAAAATAAGTAGGAAAGGGACAGTCAGAAAAATTAATGAAACTAGCACTTGGTAAATTTGTATACGCATATCTTTGTTCCCCCTTTGGCAACTGGCTGGCTTCCCACTGCCCCTCATCTTCCCACTCCCCTCATACATCTTTTCATCTCCCGCAGGGCTAATGTTATTTTACATTTTCGCCAGCTGCTGATTCACTGTGAAGTTTTAAAGGCAATGCGTTCGATTGTTTTGCCCCAAACAACGAATAAAATGCGAAACAACAAAACAAAAATGAAAATGAAAACGAAAACGAAAGCGAAACTTTAGGCAAAAATCTCATTAAAAGTTTTTGACGCTTGGCATTTCTTGGCCGGAATTTGGCTGCCTCTCCCAATTATTCGACATAATCAGCCCAACATATAAATACAGCTAGGACCGCAGGACGACTGAGCGTGCGATGCAGGTGCCTGCATATTCCTCTCATCGGCTCGAGGGTTGCTTGGCCCATTAATGCATGCCTGAGATCAAATACTAAATAAACAAAACAACCCCAAAATTATCCTGCGAGACAATTATATTTAATGTCTGTTAAATTTAGTGGTCAGCAGCCGGCGAACGAATCTCGTGCCACACGCTATTGTGGCAATTGTGTCTGAGACTTCGACTTGGACTGCATCTATTGATGGGAACGGGAAACGGCGGTGGGCAATGTTAACGAAACTCAAATGTGGCTACAAGGAAATCACAAGCTGAGTCGGTTTACATTGTTGGGTGCACATGCCCCTGACATTTAGCGACAATAAAGGGGCCCAATGCCAAAGCTGTGGCTGTACCGCTGTTCAATGATTGGCTGCTACTGCTGCTGCTGCTGCAGGGGAAATGTACTGTTGTTGTTGTAAAGGACATACCTGAATGAAAATTGTTGACTTAAGCCACTCACCTTTGACGCTACATTTGTGTAGTTGTTGTTTTCTGCTACTGTCAAAGAAGATCCTTTAACTTAATCTGAACATAAACAAAAACACTTATTTTTGCATTTCTTATTGGTGTTGTTGCTGTTGTTGTTGTCGTTGTTGTGGTTGCTATTTCTGTTGTTGTTGTTACATTTGCACATAGTTTGTATTACTATGCAAAATGGAAAATTATTTGAGTTTAAGTAAATTTTTGTCACGCACTTTTCTTTTGGAAACACACACACACTGCGCACACAGGGTGTTCTACCTTTTACATGCGAATTAGCCAAATCGTAGCCAAACTGACGCTGACAGTAGCAAAGACTGTATTTAATTTTCACACATATTTATTTCCAATATCATCATTTCAGTTGCAGCTGAATGCTACTCGGTGCGCTTCAGCTCGTCGTGTGTAGCGTTTGCAGAGTCTGTCGCCCAACTGAGCGTTTGCTGCTGCTGTCAAGCGCTCAAAGCCTAAATTGCAAAAAAGCCAAACGCTAATAACAGCCAGCCAGCCAGTCTCTCTTTGCGCGCCTATGTGTGTGTGTGTGTGTGTGCCAGGACTGCACATGGCCCAAAGCAATAGCAGCAAAAAACGAATGGAAAGCAGACCACGTGAACAGCTAACGACGACGACAACAAATACACAGCAGCCAGGCAGAGAGAGCGAGCGAGCGAACGAGCCAGAGAGAGAGAGAGAGAGAGAGCGAGAGCGAGACTCTCACTTTGCTGCTCTTAAAGCTTCAATAAGCTTTCGCTCTCTCTCTGTCACATTTTGGACGGCATTTCTCTGCGTGAGTCACCATCACCTGATAAATGTCTGAGAGTTTATGTGTGTGTGTGTGTGTGTGTATGTTAGGCGTCGCTTATTTTTGTTGTGCACTTTAAGTGTTGTTGTTGCTGTTGTTGTTGCCTTGCAAAAAGCCGGTTTGAAGTTACTACAATTTGTTGTTTGGAGGAGCTCCCAAAGGAGGAGCGTGCGAGAGAGAGAGCGAAGGAGAGGGAGAGTGAGAGCGAGTAAGAGTGTTAATAAGAAGAAAATGTTAAGGAAAGAAAGGGAAAAGAGCGCAGAGAAAGAGAAAGAGAGGCAGGGTTCGTAATCGAAAGAATTGACGCTTAGGCAGGTGAGCTTATAAATGATGGATGGAAGGATAGACAGATGATGGCTTAATATATGTATGGGGCTACGGTGCAAGACAAAGGGTTAAATGAGCAGGAAATGCTTTTCTTTCGCAACAAAATAAATTTGTATCTTGTTACTTGTAATAAATTATTGTGATGCTATCTAATATGCTGACGTGCAAAAGAAATTTAATTAAGGCTGGCAAAAGTATTACGCCTAAAACAAATATTAATAATTGTTTAAGATGGAAAATATAACTATTTATTTAGAATTAAAAAAAATTATATATATATACACATTTATTTGTCAAGCAAGTTGTTACAGGCTTTGGCATCGGATGGTCCATTGTCTTGGAAAAGACAACCCAAGAAACCAGAGACCTTAAGCCAACAGACACCGCGGCGTCTCTGCTCTCAGAGAGAGGGTCAAACCTATCCCACTCTCTCACTCTCACTCTCACTCTCTCTTGATATATGTATACCTTGCACGAGATGCGGTAGCCAAAAGGACGCCGTCGCTGTCCTTAGGCACACACACACTCGCAGGACAAAAGGACGCTGCCTGCCCCAATGTTCGTGCTCAATGAAAAGCTCACAAAACTGCCGCTCACAGCTTTCTGCTAAAGCTTGGACTATAAAACTTTCTGGCAAAGCTTTGGTACGATGGTCAAATAGGAAAAATAAATTATATTGAATGTAATTAGATTAAACATTTAAATATCTACCATTACCATTACCATTTTAGTATAGTATAAGTACATGCTTATGACAATTAGAGAAATTTTCGCAAAAATATATACGAAATTTATAATATTAATAAAAAGACTCGAAAATATTCTATTTTACACAGGAAATTGAAATGAAAGTTGTTTAAATTAGTTGATCTTTAAGGTTTCAATATATTTTAGACTAGAGCTCGACTTCTTAGAGTATTTTTATATATTTAACATTTTTAAGTCACGAAATATGATCTTCTGTTCCATGGTGGGCAGCCCCAAAAAGTTGACTATGCAACATGCAGGCATTGGGTAAGGGCCTGGGGATTTCCGCCACCCAGTGGGCTGAAGGCCGTTGTAATAATTTTGTATTAGCAAAGGTTAGTTGTGGTTGTTTTTGCTGCGTGATGCTAGTGGTTCTCGTGGTGTTAGCGGTGGCGATGCTGCTTCGTGCGGCTGCTGCAACACTATGAAAGTCGTGGCAGGCAAAAGCTGTGCTGTGAGCCAAGCGGTGATGCAGACCTTGACAGCATGCCAGGCCGAGTGTGCGACGCGGATTGTTGCCACAACAGTCAAGAAAAATATCATAAATGAAGTCGACGTACTCGTACTTTTGTTATTTTTTGTTCACCTGTCGACTGGGGTTTGAGGAGCGTTACTACTGTTCAAGTGAAAGCACGCATCCTTTTACCCCGGCAAATTTATTTTTCAACGTAGTGGACTGTGTGTGCTCCTCGCTGGGTAATTGGCGTCTCTTGAACGGCTTCTTTTATTGTTGTCTTAGTTGCAGTTCGTTTAGTTGCATTAATAATTGATTAGTAGACACTTGCCGTGCAGACTCTTGAGTTTTTAGCGTAATTGAGAAACTTTTCGGGTTTGCTGCTGGCAACTTAGGTAAATAACAACAAGAACAGCAGCAGCGGCGGGTGAAAACAAAAATATGAGATTGAATTTGAAGTGCGCTTCTTAACTATGATTTGGGGAAGCGAATACGGGGTGTAAATTAAAGTTGGCAATTGAAACTTAACTCAACTTAAATTATTCTCAGTGACTTTTAAATCAGCTTTAGGACTTACACTCATAAATAATATTTAAAATAATATGAAAATTATTTGCAAATGTAAATAAATTTGATGAAAATTCAAATTAACTTAAAAATGTAGTGAAAACTTTCCAGCAGACAAAGTTTAGTTAGTTTAGGTTACTCTTTTAAAGATGTAAATAAATACTTAGATTAAATTTAAAATTTAAAAGTGCTGCGTAAAGCAGTTCCGCAAGCTGTTTACATAAAGCAGTACCACAGGCTCGAAGCAAAGCAGTGCCAGAAGCTATGACCAAAGCAGTGCTGTCTGAAGCCCTCTGGCGGCGTACTCTATAAACACACCGAATCATGTATCTAAGCCATAATACCATTGGCAGTTGGTTAGAATCTCGGCTAAAGTTAGTTCTTGATTTTTAATTTTGCAATATACTCGTAATTCGTTATGTATATATTTAGTACAGTTCATATTAATCAAACATCCGCAGAAACTTCAAATTTACAAAATCTGTATTTCGTGTTATATATACAACAGATTAATGTGGCGTTTAATGGCAATACCATTTTGCCCTTCAAATTGATTCGTTGAGTTGTTGCCAGAGATGTTCGTTTTACTGATTTAAGCTAGCGAATAGTCTCTGGCAACAGCATTGCCACATTGCTCTGACAGAGCAAAATGTAAGTACAGTTAACTTATGCGATTTTACATCTTTATATAGCTTATATAGTTAGGCTAGACTCCTTTTCATACAAAACTATTTTGATGGAATATGGAAAATATCCGTCTATTTGTTGCAGCAGTACATAAAAGCCAAAGATTCCATACTTTTTTAGACTGTAGTCAAACTGCCAACACATAAATTTTGGTCAAAAGTTCGAAATATTATTATATATTTGTAATAATTTTATTTGTTATTGTTTGGTGACCTCTTTTTATAAATGAAACATGTTTTTTGAGAACAGATGAACAGATGGACAGACAGCGCAGAGAGTGTGGCAATCATCAAGCGACACCTCAAAAATGCATGCCAAATAAATTGCAAGCAGAAAGAAAAAAAACTAGAACGCACTCATTTATCATCATTTTGGGGCATGCAATTGCGATATTTGGCTGCCGCTTGGCAATTGTTGTGATTGGACACAAACAGGAAGCAAGCTCACTCACACACACACTCGCACACCTTTGATTGCCACACACTCACACACGCATACATATGCAAGTGTAATAATTGCTCATGCATAAAGCAAATGGTGCAGTTGTCGAAAATGTTCATTGGCAGTTGTGCAAACAGTCAAAGATGCAACAAGTCGCTGCCAATTTGCAAGTGCGTGGCGGGTTTGGGGGTGTGGGGAGTGTGGATGGGGGTAGGACTGATAGGTGGCAACCTGCAGCCAGGCAACGCTTTTTGAAGCAGAAAATTGCAAAAGTAAAGTGTAAAATTAGATTGAGCCGTCGCCGGCGACCTCGACTCAAAGAAATATACACAGGACACACACAAATACACAAAAGCACACATAGACACACTTCTGACAGACGGTTGCAATTTACTTCTGTTTGTTAATTGTAAGAATCGATGGCGTTGGAGGTGCCACATGTCAAATGCAGGCAGGCAATACGAACATTGTCCTTCAGAGTGTCAATTGAAGCATCGTCAAGCAGCAGCAACACAGTTACAAATGCTGGCAAAATGGTAAATGCAGTAAATTACTCAAAATAGATTTTTAGTGTGGCAGCACCCAAATTGTTAGAAAGTTTCTCTGCCTTAGAAAAAACAGGTTTCCAACTGGAAGTTGTGGAAATTTAAAAACAGACAATTGTATCGCAATCAGCAGTTAGCACAATCTATCTTTTATATTGCAATACTCAAGACAATGATTATAAAGAGTATACAAAAATCACATTTTATATAAAGTTTAACCCAATTATATTGTTGCGAAGCTGAGAGTCTTGATAAATCAAAAAAAAAAAAGTTTAATGCAAAAAAGTTTTAACGACATTTTTCCAAGCTTGTCAAAATAAGCGAATAATCCGTCTAAAGGCAGTCTTCTCATTAAACTCTTTTATAACTAAAAATTAAAAGCACTAAAGAAGTTTTTCTTGCGTGTGAATATGTAAATTTTGTAATGTAATTTTTCACGTGTCTAAAAAAATGCAGAATGTGTTTTAAATCTGGTATTTATTATGCCTCCCTTTTGATTCAAAGCTCAAGAGTCAATTGATAACCTTTGTCACTCTTCGGCGTGTCGTTTTTTTAATACTATTATGAGCTTTTAAAAAATATTTACAAATTGAAACGTGAAATGAAAGCATGGCGTCTGTATATCTGTGGGTGTTTGTTTGTTTGTGCCTTTCAAATGGATTTATCAGTTAATCCTGTTTATCGTGAAATCTGTCAGCTTCTGTTGGTCTATATCATTTGCACGCACTTTTTTTCACACATTTGGCCACACAAACCAAACATTTGTGTAATGCTTCTGCAAACTCGTTAATATTGCGCCACTAACGGTTTATATTAATGCAATTAATTTTTGTATATGTCACAAGTAAAAAAATAAACGACAAAAAATATTCACAATTAATTGCATTGCACTTGGCACATTTTCAAGTTCTCTTTTCAATCGAAATATGTTTGTTTGGCTTTTTAATACCCTTGTAGGAAGTATATTATTTTGTCGACATATACGTCATTCATACTAAATTTAGAAAAAAATTGACTTGAATATTAATAAACCACCTAAGAAACTAGAAAAATTTGTATGTTTTTATAAATAATTATATAAAATAGTAAAATAATACTCAATTTATAATATAAAATGTTGCTAAATATACAAATATGCATACCCTTTTTCAAATTTGCTCAATAGACTAATATTTAATTAACTTTATTTTTTACTTTCTGAATAATAAGGTGAGTTACCTTTAGCGCCAAAATAACGGCGATTTTCTTAAATTCAGGTCGATTTCTACTTGAATTTACTAATTCATTAGAAGAACCGTTCGAGTATTTTAATTTATAGTTAATTTATAGATGTCGGCATGCTGACTACGGGCTGCAAGGGTATGCTATCGGCGGCATAGCGGAGGAAGCCGTCATTATATGTTTAACCCTATAATTTTTAAATATTTGTATTACTTAAATATTTTTTTACTTTTGTCAATTTGCATTTATATCTTGTTGGTGGCAGTTAATTATTTTGCACAGCTAATGGCAAAATGTCAAATTAATTAAAATGCACGGCCCGACACAAAGTTTCTCCATCATCCATCTTTCCGCCGGGGTGGGTGTGTGGTAGTTGTGGCAAATGTGTGAATCAAACAGTAACTTTCAGCTTATTAATTGACAAGTGGTCACCAACTGTCAGCACCCATCAAGGTATAAGTCCGCTTAATTATAGATTAAATATAAACAAATTTTCTATGAGCTGGGCACGTAACCATTAAATCCTTAGTTAAAGTTAAGCTGCTTTTTCGCTGGTTGCTGGTTACTACAATCATTTGGTAATTATAAGCAGACTAAGACTTTTCAATTGCATTAACACGCTTTAAATCTGATCTACATATGTAATTCAAAACTATCCGTATTATTTATAAACATTTTAAATATTTTTTTCCTTGTGCCAACAATGGCGATTAATTTGTGCATTTATAAAGGTCATTAAACATTTGCGATGCAATTTAATTTTCACAATAACAATCATCTAATTGCAATGTCAAATGAAGCGCCTAAAGTTATGCAACATTATACAAACCCAATTTATTATTTATAGACAGCCGCATAGCGGACGTTCAAGCATTGAAAAAACATTTTGTAATTAGCCGTTCGAAATGACGAAACACTCTGCATTGCAACACACAGTTGCTAAACTATGTAATACCCTATACACAGGAATGCCAGTCAAAAATAGTGTGCACTGTTTTAAGTCTACATTACAAAATATATAAGTTATGAGTTTATATGGAGATAGAGTATATATAGATGTAAAGTCTAAGATTTAATAAAGGTTATATATGATTCAAATGTTGCTATTTTATTTATTATATTAACACTAAATAATTATTTCGAATTAACAACTATTTTACCTTATATATATAAGAGAAAATTCTAATTTTTAGTCCAAATTAATTTATAATAAAATGATAATATAAAACAAATATTATTTCGAAATAGCAGATAATTTTACCACATAAATGGAAAATAATCATTTATGTTTACACACATTTATCGAAAATTAAACTCGTGAATTAAACAACCTTCTCAAATGCTAATAGTAATAATGGGTTTAAGTTGATGGACATATGCACAAAAATACAATTATAAATTAAAATCTAATTAAATTAGTTGCATGGCAGACAATTGACAAAACAGATGCATGGTTAAGTGAATGAGTGCATTAATGAATAGCCGTCTCATGCATGACAAATAGTGAAAGCCGCGGTTTGCTTTGGACCCAGGCACGGGAAATGCGCAAATAAATGCTCAATCATGCAACGAGGCGGCAGCAATAAGCGCGACACGCGTCAATGGCGCCACATAAGCAATTTAATAATGGTTTGAAAAGGTTCAGACGTATTTTATGCTTCACAACAAACAGAAATATGATAATATATATGTATATAAAGTGCCAAGTGATAGTTCATTACCAATTTCTGCAAATATCATACCTTCAGTCATGTCATCAAGTCAAGGCCTTGTTCTCGTTGCAGTTCTTCTTCTTGTTCTCGTTTTCATTCTCATTAGCATTGCAATATTGATTTCCTGGTTAACCATCAATCAACAAAACGACAGACACAAAATTAGATTGCAATGCAATTGAGGCTTCAAACCGCAGCACACGCCATGCTCGAATGCCTTAAAGCGTTTGTTATGCGACAATTTATGTGCACGCACACACACACACACACACACACACACACACACAGACGCACAAATTCATGCACATGCACATTGCATAGCAGCCAACAGGCATTCCTTCGATATGCATCCAAATTTCCTGCCTCTATGTAGATCCTGTTCTATTTGGAGCCTCGGTTGCCAGAAACTGGGGGTGTTGCCTTTGCGCGGTCATTTGGCTTCAATAAACAATTATAGCCACAGAGCCAAGTGAATTTGCCCAGACGACAGGAACAATTAACCATTGCGCAAATGGCACTAATTAACTATTAAATGGGAAATATGCATATCATCGAAGTGATAGCAAATATTGTCCATTCCACACGCCTAATGGATGACAAATATGTGGTTCGGACAACTATTTGGCACAAATTATGGCATTTTATTTATGAGCATAGGCTTTCACTAAATAAATCAAAAATTAGCTCTTCTTGAGTGTCATATAAACTACTAATTTAATTTAAAACAATAAATAAATGTAATAATTAAATTTTAGTCGTTGTGTGGCTTTCAGCTATCGATTATGTTCAATAAAAATTGTATATACCTTCTAACTACTTAAGTTTCTAACTTAGTTGAAAATACTAGTTTTTTTTAATTTGAAACTTTGTTGTGAAATTGGAAACAGAAGAATTCATAAGTTATCTAAGTGAAAATTGATTTTCTATGAATAGTTTAATGAATTCTTCAACTACTAATTCAATTGCAGACATATTGAATATATTAGCGCTTACACATTTACCCTAATCAGATAAATATAGAAAGCAGATAGATTCTCCTCGAGATATTCACCTGTTGCCTACTTATATTGTAGATGTTGCATCATTTTTGGCGCACTCACTTCATTTCAAAAAGACGCGCTCTTGAAATCCCAATAACAAATTCAACAACGCATCACGTTCTGGGGTGCCACGCCCATTCTAGCCTTGTAGGCAAACGCCCACAGACATGGCCCAATCAAGTGACTGTCTGAGTTGCATTCGTTGACTGACTTCCGCTCTATTTGGAGCTACAAAGTAATACGAATATTTCATACTTCCGCAAATCTTTATTAGAAGCGAACAATGCGCTACTGAAGTTCCCTGCCTTCCTGCCTGGCTGGCTGGCTGGCTGCCTGTCTGCCTGCACTCAGTGCCACGCCCACTCATCCAGACGCCCAAGCAGTTGTCGCTTGTCGCATATTTTGCGCCCGCTCAATTATACGCTGCAATGAAGCTGCTCATCCAGTTGCACCACCACCAACCCCCCCCCCCCCCCCCCACACCGGCTGTGACCCAGAGAGTCTCCCTTTCCAGCAAACCGATTTAACTGTTTGGTTTGTTGGCATTTCATTTAAGTACAGGCCCCGAGTGCAGCATATTTTGTTGTCATTGTTGCTGCCCACGTTGCGTTGTTTTTGTTTCATCCATTTCAAAATTCTACGGACTTCTACGTCGCTCTCTGGGATGACCCAGCAGAAGCCCGTTTATTTTATTCTTGGTAGCTCTTACGAGTATTTTGCGCAGCTTCAGCACAAATATAAAGCAGTTATTGATTGTCAGAATAATGAACAATTTGCATAGACTATCAGCCCGGAGCTGTGAATGCCATTCGCTTGGCTCCATCTCCAAATAGTGGCTAGGGAGCTTTCCGTTTGGGTAATGGCTGATCTGTGGCAATCTGTGTCGAAATTACTTGCAGCATCTGCTTGACTAAAAGTTTTTAAAAATTAGTTTTTATATTTCAAGAAGACTCGAGATTCAGCATCCAAAAAAGAATATACATAAACTAGATTAATATAATATTCAATTTATAAAACTGAAAAGGAGTTTAGAAGAATCTTGGAATTAAAGTGAAAAAATATAAATATAAATATATATAAGTATTTTTGCTTAAGTCAACCAAGGCACTTATTTTATTTACCGAACGGTCCATAATAAAGTTTGACAGTGAACTTGACTGCCCTAAAATTTAATATTTTAATAAAGAACTATTTTTATGGCATAAAACTAATTAGAATTCATATATGCAAGCGAAGCAGAAGGTCTCAACACTAAACAATCATGAGATTTATTAAAAGAACTCTGTTACTCAAGTTACTCAAATAAAATTCACATGTTACTTTATCTGGATATATTACAGATATATATATCAGACCTTTGACTTAGTACAACAGAAGAATAATGTATTATTACAGAGACAATCAACGGCAATAAAAACCTCTGTGCGCTCAACCGTAGCTAATATTTGTCTCATTACAAAATCCGTTTAATGAGCAAAGGCATATGCGACAACTGCAGCTGTGGCACAGAGTGGCAAGCAAATATGTCAACTCATAGTTGACAGCTGGACATGTGCACAGGTGAGCACATGAACTTTATGTCCACAAAAAGTTAAGCAGCCACAGAAGTCGAAAAACAGCGAAAGTGCGCAAAGTGTAGTGCTAAAAAAACTAACGTCAGCCCAAAATGATGTACAGCACTGTCTCTCTCGCTCTAGCTCAAATGTTAATTCTCTCGCTCTCTCTCTCTCTCTCTCTTTATTTCTCTCTCTGTGTGTGCCTCAGCAAAAAACTTTGAGAAGAACTGGTGGCTGTATAGCTACCTCTATGGCATTGACTGTGACGGTAATATGCCAAACAGCCAAACAAAAGTGCCAGCCAACAAGCTCCACCGTGAATCATTGCATATGCAGGATTGCCACAAATAAAAAAAACTTGTAGCATACTTTTATGCATCAGTGTGTGTGAGTGTGTTTGTGTGTGTGCGATAAAGTGAAAGCAGCGCCAGCATGAAAAACTTTAACTACTTTTTCAATTGTTTGTAAAATGCAAATGCAAATGCGGAGCCGTCGCTCGTTCGTTGCTTGGTTATTCGTCCCCATGTCCTGTTGCCTGTCCCCTCTCTGCCTTGGCTGCCTCTGACTCTGACTCTGCCTGCCTCTGCTCGCCTGCCCGACCGCCTGCCTATCTGCCAGCTGTCCAGTGGCAAACCCTTCCAACTGTCTGCCATTTTGCTTGTTGGCCATATTCGTTATGCATACAATATTTTTCTTTTGCTTCAATCCCTATACACGCTGCGTGTGGCTTGGTTCTTTCGAACGTTCGCGCTTCGACTACCGCTTAGCAATAAGGAAAAACATAAAGAGATGATAACGCTTTTAAGCCATTCAAATGACATTATAAGTTATGTATGTGGCCATTCCTCTCTCTCTCTCTCTCTCTCTCTCTCTGTGTGTGTGTTTTCTGTGGGCGGTGCATTTGTTCATGGCTTATTCAATTAGAAATTTATTAGCATACTTTGTGCCGGCCAGCCCTCATTTAAGGTTTATGAATTGCGGTGACCATTTGAGTTTTGTGATGTGCGAAAGTTCGCATTAAAGTATGCAACAACTTGTTCCCAGCACTTTTTCAAATTGCATGCAGACAGCACATTTGACAGAATAACAAAACAGCTACTACAGCGCATAATCAGATTACTTTGATTGGCGCTTCTGGCAAAGTCTCTTAAATACATGTGCACAATTTGTCAACTAACGCTCGACTTTAGTAACATGAAAGCACTGTCAAAATATCACAATATTGTGTCAACTGTTCACGTTGCAGCCAATTTGTGGCGAAACAAATTTGACAGATGCATTTTAAAGATTAACAAAATATTTAAAATAATATTTGAATATTTACTGCTGGCAACGAACGGCACAAATCGTTAATGCTGCAACAAGTGAAAATAATATCCTTGTGGCGAATTTTTCCATCATTTGGTTAAGCACTGAAAATATAGCTACCATTTTTCGGGACGCAACTGCAAACTTAGATTTTAATTGTAAAAAAAATAAAATAAAAAGCAATACAATAGACATTGAGTCCTGAAAACAAAAGAATTATTCAAATTGAATTACAAAGCTTAAACGACTGTTTGACTGCAGTACGAATTTATTACGCAAAGGGAAAAATCTGTATAGTTTAAAAAATGCATTACTGATACAAATATAGCAACAACAAAAATATCTAAGTATCAAATACTTTACTTTAATCTTGAGTTTAACAAACTTAGAGGAAATAATTGGTTGGATATGTATGGTCAAGGAATTGCAAAGAAAATTATTAGTTGCTTTACCTTACCCAGTGTCAATGTTGCCCATATGAATTATAATCACACTTAGTGGGTGTATTTCGTTCAATGTATCGTTACCGCAAAACTATTTGACCCTCGACACTTGGCGAAAACCTTTAACATGTAGTTGTAATTAGTTTTTAGCGTGTTGTACTGCAATTTTAGAAAATTGCTTATTTAATGCGCTTGCAAGTTGCCCAAGGGCTTCCAAAAGAGTTGCGCTTAGTTGCAAACAATCATATTTTGATTGCCCGAAAAGCCAACGATGCGCGTATGGGGCTCAAATGGGTCAGGTAGGTCAGTGGTAGGCGTATGCGTGTAGGCATGGTCATGCAATTATGCCAGTTTTAGCACACATACACTAAGTATACACACACACACACACAGCTTAGCGCTCGGACTAAGCAAATCAATCAATTTAAAAGCAATTGCCATTAATGTGCAACGCCTGTTTGGCAGCTGTCAAAAGTATGAGCCTCCAACACACACACACACACACACACACACATACATACACCTATTCCATTGAATCTCTTAGTTTATTAGCCAAAAATTGAAGCTACACAGTCTGAGTCTAAGTTTGAGTTCGAGTTCGAGTGTGTTGTAGTCGTAGTTGGTCAATCGCTGGCCTCAGTCTGGTCGGTTGATTGATGTTTTCAGATCGTGATTGCTCCTTGAGGCAGCTCAATATTAAGCATAAAGCAAATTGTTGCCTACTCCTTTGTCAGCTATCAATAGTAGCGCCTGATTGATGTTTCCTGTCAGGGCTCATAATTAGAAGCGGCTAGCCAGTCTGCTAAATGTTGCTCATCTACTAATGATGAGTTGGTAACACCTGCAAAGCGCTAAATATTTTATTGCTTATTATTGGTCGCGGATTGGGGAAATAGCATATACATACATATATATATATATATATTTATATATATATATATATTAACTTACTTATATATGCTGAAAACAAATATCTGCTCCTTGAAAGTATACAGCCTGACTACAGTAATTCGATATAATTACACACATTACAATAAATATTACATATAAAATCAGTGCAGTGATTTCTTCTATGCCTGAAAGTTATTATTTTAACCTTTAATCCAAATAAAAATACAATATAAACAAACCGAACAAAGTTCACCTTGATGCTTTTGCTTTCATTCTTTCATTGACGATGCTTTTATTTAACTTTCTTGCACGAAAACAATGGCAAATAGTTAATAGCAATTATTTCAATTTTGATTTACATTTTCGCCATAATATTTGCAAAACTTTTTTGCCACTTTTTGTGCAATTTTATACACCAGCTTATGAAATATTTTTGGCACAGGCAAAGTTGAAAACAAACATAAAAGCAAAGTTGCGCTCATACAAAAAAGGGCGTAAAGGAAAAGGCAACAACAACAAGTGAAACAATCATTGCAGATCGTTGTCGGTTGCCTCCTGCTGTTCCATGGCTGACTATTAAAACTGTTCATTTACGAGTTTTAAACGCTTTCGTTCAACAAACACATACACACGTAGACGCGCTGCAGGAGTGCACAAGTGGCATTAAACATAAACGAACGCGCTCTCAATTTAAGTTAAACAGCCTTTTAATCAACAAACTGTTGAGGCAGCAATACACCAGCAGCACTGCCGGGCCACCTTCGCCAGATTGCCAATTTTGCCATATCGGCAGTTTTGTGAGCAATCAATTTCGATGCAAATGCACTCGAACTTGACGACTAAATGAAATGAGGCGTAGCTGCGTCCAGTGCAACGTGGCGTATGAGTAATGTTGCAGACAGCAGCCGATAGACAGTGGACGGTAGCGCGTTGACGTTAACGCTGCCAATGCCAATGTCGACCAGGATGGGTGCCAGGGACAAAGGCAGATAACACGCACCATCATCATTAACAACCGACACAGGCAGCAGCAGCAACAGCAGCAGCAGCAACAACGGCAACAACTGCAACAATATTAACAACATTGTGCATTCTGTCAGGGAATTTTCCTTAGCGCAAGCTAAGCGGATATCGCATCAGGCAACTTTTGATACGTGTCGATCAATGTTGCTGACCATTTTATACATTATACATTAATGGGTTTATTCAATTTGCTAAGAACTGTGCGTACAAACAGATTTCCTACATTTTAGCTTAGTTTATATTCGTTACCCTTAAAGATGAGCTGGGTAAAAGAAACAACTTTATTTTTACTACAAGCGTTCTAAACAAAATACTTTCTAGCATATAAACATTGTTTGATAAACGAGCCAGACTTAAACAAATATTTATTTCCAATAATTATGTTATATATAAGAATATTATAAGAATAAGTATTAATCTGCTCTCATTCAAGCGAAGCTAAAGGCCATTAAATGTTATATTGTTGTGGCACATTGACATTGCACATGACTTTTGAATTTCGACTCGCTTAACGTGTATATTTTCAGCTCGTTATGCATTTAATTTAAATGGAGTGCAAAATAAATGTATAGTAAAAAGCGAGAGACAACAAGTTGAACAGGCAGTCAAATAAATGAGTTAACCGCATTCGTTTCGTAAATTGATTTTTAACAATTTATTGTGCGTTGCTATTGTTGTTGTTGTTGTTGTTGCCGCTTAAGCGTGTTCGAAATGATTGCGAAAAATTGCGAAATATTTAACAAATTTCGCGAAGCATTTTTCATATTTTTATGACCCTTCAAAGTTAACCACACACCAATGTCAGCCAGCATAACGATTTCACATATAGTAGACTGAACCATTAAGCACATAAGCCATGCGCGCTTAATTATTTTATAAGCCTATTATTTAAAAGCAAAAATTAATTTTGCAGTCCTTGTGCGTACAATTGTACAATTGTTTATTGTTGCTTTGTCGGCGCCAATATGCACACGCAAGTGATAAGTTGAGTGTTTTGGTTTGCGAATTGCATTAAACTCTCGCACATTGATTTTATGCCTTGTCCGCTGAGTGTTCACATGTTAAACTTATTTTTTATTGTTGTCGGAACTTTCGCGCACTCATCATCATTATACCGATTTCACAAATCCATTCCAATCCGAATCCGAAGCCACACACCTCCTGCGTCATCAACTCTCGGTTTTGTGCGCGTGAGTGTTGCATTTTTTATTTTAATTAAAAATTCGCTGCTCAAAGCGAGCCAAAACGATGCAGCAACAGCAGCAGGTGAAGCACATCCAAAGAGGAGCACCAGAATGAGGATGTGGATGTGGATGTGGATGTGAATGATGATGATGATGAGGAGAGGAAGTCAGCGGCGATTGAAGTGGCTATCAACCGTGCCAAATGAATTTATGGTTTCATTTTATTGTTGTTTGCTCGCTTGTCGGTTTGTTGATTTGCCTTTCCTTTGAGAACGCGTTAGTCGACTGCAAAAGTTGCCAGTGCATTTCTATGCCATAAAGTGGCTTTGGCCTGCAGTTATTGATTATTGACGATTGTTAATGTCCATTGCTGATCGACTTCATTTGTAATTATAAATACTTCAGATACATATTACGCTGCTTAGGCTATAATTACATACATGCTTTTGAAGGGATTACAAATAATGATGAATTTCGCAGATGTCCACTTGTGTTTTACATATTTTATATTTATTAATAATCAAGCAATCAAGACTATATACTTTGAGCTGAAGACCTTATATGTTAGCTGGCTGTAAATAAATAACTAATTATTTAATTGTGCTGAAATACATACAATTGATTCATGTTATATGATAAGCCATTGTCTATTCAGAAAAATTATATGTCACATCTGTTTATCATTCGTTTGCCCTTTAACCTATATCTCTTACCAGAGTCTCCGAGCTAAACTCAAGTCTCGAAATGTATCTTGGACTTCATAAAAGCTCAAATGCAAGACAAACTCATTTAAAACTCTTTCAATTGAGTTATCCGACTGTACTCTTTAGAAAGTAAAGAGAATTGGGTTTGAGTGTTTTCAACGCTAACAATTCTCAATTAGAGCATGAAAAATCCAATGCACTTGTGTAAACATTAAAATACTCAATTCAAGAACAACTCATTTATAAGAGAGCATTGTGACTCGAGTGTATTTTGCTCATAGAAATTCCTTTGCATTTGTTTCGGTAAAAAAAAAAAAACAGATATTTTTAATATTTCTGCATTGAAAAATAGTTCATAAATGAATCGATATAAAAATTATTTAATTTAATATATAATATTTTATTTGGAATTTTATATATTTTCAAAATATTTTTGTCGATCAGAATAAATTTAATTAAGAAATTTAATTCTAAGCGAGTTAAATGAGTTAAAATTAAGCCAATTAATACCAATGCTTAAAGCAGCGCCTTAACCAGACATGTAATGCAACTACACTTACAGCTTATTTAGATAAGCCCCACGCAATTTAAGAGAAACAGTTCGATTTTTGTCGAATAATAGCACTCAAACAACATTAAAGTTTCTCTTTGACACTCAAGTAACGAAGTAATCCAGCTCTTGAGCCAGTCGGACGAGGCACTCAATTCAAAAAGAGAACATTTGCAAAGAGTAACACTTAACATAATGAACTCATTCTTGAGTCATTCATTTGCACTCGCACTCAATACCATACTCACTCATATTGTACAATTATGCACTCTTTGCAGCGCTCAGTTTACTCCAATCTATTTCATTGCACAGCATTCAGCGCCAGTTTGCAAATATATTCAGCTCCGCCATGAGTATTGAGAAATTATTGAACACACACCCACACACTCAGTAGCATAAACAAAAAATGGTAGCAATTTGCAATGATTTATGATTTTGATAAATTTACTTCAGGGGACTTTATTATTATTCTTAATAATGATCAATGGCTATGCGCTGCCAGCATAGAGTATATCCACAATGTAAATGGGGCATTGTGCTGGGTTTCCCTTTGTTGAGAAATACACGAAAGTGAAAGTTTTTCCCTTTGCTACGTTGTCTTTGCATTTATATGAAAAACTTTTGATAATCACTATTACAATTAGCATCCACTTACATCAACCATTTGATTTTGAATAACTTGAATATTACAAATAAATGCAATAGTAAATTTAATCAAATCATAGTGTAACATTTATAGAAATATGGTATTGTATTTTGTAAGCTCGAAAAATAATGAGTTATATATATATATATATGAAATAATTACAGAAATTACTTTACTTACGTGCATTCATTTATCTCGACAACACTCAAAAGAGAGGCAGTAAATATATATCTATTAATCTGCTAATTCTATTAGTGTTATACTCCATCATTTCGTTCATTTTCAAATGTGCGTGCGAGAAAATAATTCACTTTAATTGCATTACTCATTACGGTATTGATCTTTCCTTAGATAAACACAAAATAATTGGACATTAAATGGAAAATCCCGCTATTGATTTATATGGGGGCTTAGGTTTGTCGTCACTTGTCAATAGAGGGCAAATTGAACGCACATTTTAAATTTATCTGGCAAACACCCATTTCATATTAAAAGCCGTCACAATTTGTTGAAAACCAACAAACATTTAAAGCTCCATAAACAATAATTAAATTAATAAAAAACAATTTAAAAATGTATGCCAAGGCCACAAAAAGAACAAACAAAAAAATAAGAAGCAGCTCTTTGTTCGTAAAACCAAACTGGCCATTTTAATGCAGCTTTTGCATGACATTTCACATATTAGCAGCAAACTTGCAATAATAATTGGTGGATTTTTATGTAATTTAACTTATGCTCCGCATATACCCCATATATACAATGTCTAAGAAGGAATACCTGGCCGCAAAATTAAAGCTTCATTGGTCCAAAAAGTTTTATGTCAGATTTTCGGGAAGCAGTAGCAACAATAACTGAATGTTAGGTACTAAAGCGCATATATAATAAAGTATTTAAGCACCATAGGCACACATACGTACACATATATGTTGCAAAACGAGAACAAAATTTGCATAGTCAGAGTGACAAATTTGTGGAGAAAATAACAAACAAAGCAACCAAAAACCGCAGCAACAACAATATCGAAGCAAAACAACCAACAAAAGAGTGGATGTGGCAGGGTTGTTGCTAGTGGTTGTATTAGAAAATCAAGATAGCATCGAATTCGCTTATTTTAAAAACACAAAATCAAATTCGAATTCGAGCGCAGTCGTAAATTAGCCTTAAACAGTTGGGGCGTCAAAAATGTTTTGTGTGCGTTTTTCGAGAACCAACAACGCTTTGAACCAAAAACAGGAAAATGGAAATATTTCAAAAACGCTCAAATTGCAAACTGATAGTGGTAGATGTGTAAAGGTAGTCAGGAGTGCTATAAATCCTACTATGTGGCAATGGCGTATTGCCAAGACTCGGATCAGGAACCGGACAACGAACAGGAGCAGGTCATCTGAACATTTGGCATGTCAACTTAATTGCCTCGAATTATCTTTTCGAATTTTTCGTCCTGCAATGCCAAACAATAACAACATCAACTGCAACAAGCTGCGTGCGTGCCCAACGGGGTCTATGTGTGTTTGTCTGTGTGTGTTTGTGTGGGTCTACTCCAACAAATTTTACATGCAACAAATAATTTGGCAATGCCAAAAACTTGTACACATTTTTGGGCCAAGAATTTTTTGCTGTGCTTTGCGCTCATGTTGCATTTGTTTGAACACATTTAAGCTGTACAATTAAATTGCAAATGCGGAAATTCACAAACACACATTGCGAAACTTAATTAACATTTTACACATTTTTCATTTAACACAAATTTACGCTTTCTTTTTTTATTATTTATTACGACATTGATATATCTGTGCAGCTCAGTATATACATATATATATAAATCAAGCTTAGGTATTAAAATAAAAGTAAAAATATTTTCTAAATATTTAAACATTAAATTAAAATTACAAAATAAAATAAAATAAATAATAATAAGCTGCTAGTAAATAAATAATTAAGAAATAAATTAGTAATTGTTGGTATTTTCCACAAATATAACATCAGCAACATTTAATTAATATAAAATTGAATGAAATACAATAAACTGTACTAAGTATCAAATATTGTAATTCTCATATAATAGCATAAAAAAGAATAAATACAACTTTTTTGAAATTTTGCTAGTTTGTATAATATTTTTCAGATAATACAAAATTCTTTGCAATGCAATATGCAGCAATCGCTTTGTGCATACTTTTTCCACTCTGTACAGCTTAATGAACGGATTTTAATAAAAAACCAATGCACAGCAAATATTTAATGAAGCAACGTTCTTACGTACGAACTGCATTTGCTTATGCCACCTGAGTCACAGATGCCCCAAAAACACAGTGAATTCACCCACTGGTATAAATATATATATATATATGTATATGGTATAGATGTATGGGCATGTGTGTGAGTGCCTGGTGCCTGTGCCTGTGCCTGTATATATTTATAAAGAGGCCTATCATGAGCAGAACAGACGCTGTCCGGCAAGGCTCAGCTGTGTGGACTGTGCGCTGATTAAAACTGATTTATTGCATTAAATGCAATTTACATACACAAAAATCGCACAGAAAGAAGAACGGCTGAGAAGAATAACGCGTTTGCTTTTTAAGTCGTAAATATTCAACATTATTCGAACATATATACATACGTCTCTGTATAATTATGAATGCCGGATATGGGAAAATAAAATGTCAAGCCGTGTACGCAGTGGGCATTATCATATGGAATGTTATCGCCGTTAGCAACTTAATTTTGGTGTATGCTGCTTTTTATTCAATTAATTACTTCGGCTTTAATGGCCGGCAATTCAATTAAGTATTGCATTTAAATGGATTTTCAATGCCAGGCAATAGAATAGGCGAATTCGAAAATGAGAATACGCGATTGCAATGCCAACTTTTGCGGCTGGCCGCATATGTGGGCCAACTTAGTGGCAATAAGTTAAATTAGCATAAACTTAATTACCATAAAAGTGCTGGGCCGCAGTGCCAACCGGGAATGTCGCCCAGATACGGGCATACTCTTCACTACACATGCATGTGTGTGTGTCTCTATGCTGGCATATTTCACAGCAAATCCGCAGCGCATTAAAATAAAATACGTGGCAAAAAAAAAAACATAAACATAAAAGCAGAGCAAAACAATGAAACGACCCAAAGAGCTGCCTGAGTCTGGGGATTGTGCCAATGAAGTAAAGACAGCATAGAGCGACGCGCTGTTGCAGGAGCGAGTAGGAGGGAGCGCTAAGTGACTGCTATTACACATTTAACAGAAGAGCAGCGTGGCTGAGGATGAGGCTGCAACTGAGATAGAGCTGGTGTTGTAGCTGGGATTGCCAGGCAATACAACTGTAACTAGCTTGAATGCGCGTCAGGTATTTTCATTATGAACAAATGTTGCTGCCACTCCTAGATGCTGCTGCCGCTGCTGCTACTGCTGCCTGATTCCCAGAGCGACCAGAGCGACGTCGCAGCACATAGCGCGACACGAAAAAAACAAAAGAGAGCAAAAGAAAAAAAATACAGCTGGCACTGTAAATCTGCCTCATATGCGCCAAGGGGCAAACGAATGCACTTGCCCCAGGCAAAGCGGCGTATAAGCAGCGCTGCCATAGGATTTAGATTTGGTTTTGGTTTACATTTTGGTGTATTTACATATGCAAAATAATGCACACATTTTCACTGCTCGCTGCATTCACTTAGATAAATGTGTATATGTGCAATCTGTGTACGCATTTTACTCTGATCCTTATGATGGGCTTTTAAATTAGTGTTTATGGCAGCAGCTGCAAAAAACAAACAGACAGCTACTTAAGTGATTGAGTGCGCAACTGCAGCAGTCAATTGGGAATAGTACAAGGCGACCGCCCCACTCATTTTATGATCAGAGCAAATGTGCTGAGTGTGGTACACACATATTTGCATCTCTATTTAGCTTGTCAATTCTAATCAACTTCTTGGCCCACTAAAACTGATATTTTGCACACACTTTTCGACAGCAGTTCAGGGTGTGGATAATGCTTGACTCGTTTGTTTTATCAAAGTTAACTTTTACTTAGTACATATACTCAAAATATATAATCAGACAATCAGTTATATGATGTTGAGTTAACTCAGTTCAGAACTACATAAATATTTATTTAATTTCACTGTTTATAAATAATATGCAATTTTTAGTTAACTAACAACTTACACACAACTTTTAATGTATAGTTATTTGATTTTACTAAATGCTATCTGATTGTATTTAATATCTGAACATTAAGTGTGAAGTTTTTCAACAATTTTATCTGTGCTGGGCATAAAAACTGCAAGTTAATTTAAGACAACACTTTATGTGCTGCAATTTGAAAGGCAGTTTCATTTGGCCAACGAGCGCTGAGAACAACAAAAACAACAACAATGCATTTTGTGAGCAATAAATTGAACAAGCAGCCACCTACTTTAAAAGCATTTACAGACCTCCACAGTAACGTGGCATCATCGAGAGCCAACCAGCCAGAATCCTCGTCCAGTCCGACCAGCAACACCACCACCAAGACCATGAGGTTGCTAAAAAGATACCGGAAATGTTACAGGAAACAAAATGACTTAATGGCCGCGATTGCCACGCCATGGCAGCATCCCTGTCCAGACTCCATTGCCCGACCATTCATTGCAGAAACTGAGGTCAGCATAAAAACATAAAAGGATACTCGACATAGCAGCGCCGAGTGTAAGGCACACCTTACAAAGAGCCATGGGTTCATAGATGGGCAAAAGTGAAAATGAGGCCACGACTCGTATGATCTTTACATTTGGCCACGCAGTCAGTTGCAATAGCTTCAAATTCCTAATATAGACAGGTGTTTTCAAATCTGAATGCATTTTTTAACCCACTATCTAAATACAAATATATTTCCACATCGTTTTGTTTGCAAATAAAAACTTAAACTGTTCAATGTTGGTGTTAACCGTTAGTATAGTTAATATAACTTTAAAGTCTTAAGAGATATCTTTACAGAAAATACCTGTACGAGCTATCATCATCAATTTCAACGAGTTTCTATACTCTGGACCCAAAAAGGAATAAAAAGTTTATTATCGGCTGGATGAATTGCCAAGTCGACCTAGCCATGCCCGTCTGTCCTGTCCTGACTGCGTTTCGCGAATATCGATATAAATCGATTTCCGATGTTAATTGAATCGAAAATTTTAAAAGCTATGCCTTCCTAATACATTATTTTTCCTGACATATTAGTGATCAACTGTAAGAAACACCCAAGTCCAAAACATATTTTCAAATGGATCTTGTATTTAATCAGCATGCGAGAAGGAGGCAGTCGGAGCTGTGCCGGTCATAAGAAATGACAGTACTACCACCACTGCTTACATTTGTAAAGTTTTTATTGGTAAATTTGGAAATCAAATTAGACTAATATATTTAACAGTTGGGCTCAGCGTATCTCGTTGTCGAGTTCATTTGACTATAGCGTTTTTACTTCCTTTTATCGGCTCGAAAAAAAAGTGCATTAAAAACATCTTAATTTTTAATTTAGAAGTAACATTGAAAGCGAACAAATGTTACTATATTTATAATAAAAAGAATTTACGAACATTTAATGATAATAAGCTTAAACAGTGTCCACAATGGCTTATGTAGCCCCTGCTCACACACACATCAAGGGAGACAAGTTGGAAACTTCTGTGTGCCGAAATACATTTCTAATTAAATTAATTAGGCGAAGCGAGAATGTGTCGTATGCAAGCCAATTAGTGGAAAATGCAAATTAAATGTCTAGCCGAGAGTGTCCAACAGACCGCGACTTTTCGCAGGACGGTGGCAATGGTATATCAAGTCCGCCCACTTACCAGCAGCAATTCAACCACATTAAGAGTATATGATACATAGATGTATGTATGTATTTAAGTACTTCTACATGCATGCATTCAGACACACATATCTAGAGCGGCGTCTCTGTCAAATGTCCGTTGCTCTTTGTTCGGCACTCGGCTATAATTGCGTTTAGACATGTAACCGTCGGTTTTACAGTTGTCCTTGTCCTTGCGTGCATTGCCGTGCGTGCCTGTATGTGTGTGTGTGTGTGTGTGTGTGTGTGTGTGACAAACTTAATGACAGCATAATTAAACAAAACAAACAGTAGACTAATAAAATGCTTATGCTGCTTCTGTCTCCCAACTATCTTGAAAACAACTTCCAATAGTCCACCTCCTCATCCAACCTTGCCATCACTATTTGCCAAGTTAAGTTTTGGTGGAGCACACAAAATACAAACAAATACAAAGCCGTTTGCATACGTCTATGATACCTTTCATGTCGATTAAGTTATTTTTGTCAAAAGTTTTAGCCCCTATATTAATATGGCCACCCTTTTATTGGCTTATTAATTTAAACTTTTCTTTGCCTTCAGCCCGCATTTTGTTCATGCTAAAATTTACCAAATTAAATCAGTTCAAGCAACAAAATTTGCAATTAAATATTAAATAACATAATTAATTATTGAGTATAATATGCAGAATTCCGAATCTCCAAAAATACTGAAAGTAATAGGCGACAAATATCAAACAAGATATAAAAAAAAAATAAGTTTGAATTTAAAATAGAACCGTTGTCAAAATAAGAATTCATAATTTTTGCACATTTAATTATTAAAAATTCGTATTTCATTTCTTTCTTATATATTTAGAATATTTAATTACCAATTAAAATATAAGTAGTTTATTCAAGCTTACATTGAAAATAAATATTGGATGCTTGGGAGCAGACTATTCTTATTCAACATTTCAATCATTCTCAACAGAATCTGCAAAATCATCCAGAAACTCTGGGCTCTCCACATCAATAATGGAATAAGTCCATTAATACTCACTCAATACATATACGAAGATATTTTGAGAGTAAGAGGGCAAGAGCTATAATGCAATATAATAACTTTAAACACTGTTATCAACACCTTAACAACAATAAGCTTTTTTACCATAGTCCTCGTAGTGGGTCAATAAAATTAGCATAAGAAAAACACAATTTCAATGCATAAATCAATAACTTTATTTAACATTTTCTGCTCATGTGGCATGCGTTCAATTTCCATTTCCATTTTCATTTTCATTTTCGATTTCATTGCAATTATGACGCCATTTACCGTTTGCCGCTATACCGTTCAGCATTTTCTGCTGACCCAAGTGCCACGTGACCCGCTTGCTCGAGTGCATCGCCGGTCCGAAACCGAAACGTTGCCACTTGTCAGTGTCTGGCCATTGGAATGGCAATCGCGGAGCATTAAGTCATTTTGCTTCCTGTTACATTTCAGGTACCTTTTTTTTTTTTTTGGTTTCATCGACACAACTCTCATCCCTCGTATATCATAGATTTAAATTGCATGAATTTGGGCTGGTTTTTGTAGCTGAACTTGTGTTGCGGTTGCTCTTGGTGCAATTTGAGTTCGGCTCCAGTTTATTCCGAGTTTATCGGCCAGTGTAAAACTGGGCAGAGTGTAAATTCTAACAGTTCATAGTCATGCTTCATATCTGTTACTAAAACTATAGCTTGCAGCTATAAGTTATCGACTCTTTTCAAGTAACAATAGTACAAGAATGTAGCGTATTTTGACGAACTTCACGTTTTGCCAGTGAGTTCACTGTGTAAACTCACATTAATGAAAGAATTCTCCCATTTAAGCATTTAATTACACAATACTTGTTACATAATTTCTGTTTAATATCCGCATACACAATACATTTTGAGAGTTATAATAAATTAATCAAATAATTTTCACTCATTCAATAAGAAAGTTTCTCATTTCCCCTTTTGAGTGTTACTTGCCTTATTACCCAACACGGCAATTTATACAACCAAAGCTTATAGTCCTATCCATGAAATGTTTCCTTATACCATAATTTGCTTCATACTTGTAGTATTCGAGCTTGCAGATTATATCTGAAATTGTACTACATGCTTCTAACAAAGCAATGAAGCTTTTATTATGGTTCATAATGCGTAATACGGGAAGCTTGTTTCATTCAAGATTCCCAAGAAAATTCTTCGAGTATAACGTTTTATACCAGTTTATATCAACAAAGTGTCATATTTTGCATTCCAATTGTGTTATATGAGGCATTTATAAGAGCTTTTAGCCAGCTTGACGAAAGTTTGGCAAAGCTTTAAGCTATAATTATGTTCACAAAATTAGCTATAAAGTGTAAGGGGTAATAGTAAAAATCTCCAAGATAACCCCAACCAGCATATAAATAGACTGAGCAATGTATTTTCAAACAATTTCCCATATAATTGGGTATGTTTTTCGTTAATTTTTATTACTGAGCACTATTACTAAATACTGTTTCGTATAAATATTTTTGTAATTGTTTAGTAGATGCGTCTTAAGTTCTTATGTTGCGATTTCAAGCCAAAAAAAAATATATAGAAATATGTGAGATACTTTGAAGCATTTAAAAATTCGATTCTGTTTATTGCTTAATTACTTAGTATTTCTGTCATTTGATCGCAATACAAGATGATTTAGGGGACTAGCTAAGTGCCTCAGTAAGTGTAGATCCTATTGGTTTTATGTATTTATTTCAATTTTTTTGTGCTTAGCTCGAAGGTGCTGTGAAAATAACTTCAAACGCTTTGCAATTAAAAAATGTATATGTATATATATATATATATATATGTATCTATATATATACGTACAACTAACAGTATTTGGGGCTTTTGTATTTGAATTTTGGGCGCTTACACTAAACTTAGGCTAACAGTTTGACTTTATTATTAGGAATTTTCAGAATTTTGCATAGGAATAATTTCGTATGTATACTATTTAAAGATATTTTTAGGATGACCAAAACAACAGACCAATGAATTAAGTTAATTTAAATGCTCATTATTTAGTATACGAAAGGTAAATAAAATCATATAGTTAACTGTCATACAAAATTAAAAAACAATGAGAGTTTTATTCGTTGAATGGACTTTTTTGGTATTGCTCTCTCTCATTTTCCAAATTTGATATGACATTGAGCAAAATGTAATATAACAACCGCTCTGAAGCACAACCCAAACACTAAAACCTATTCTCAAAATATTCAAGCTCTGCTTTCTTCGCTGCTAAAACTCAACTACTCGTAATTGGCACACGACTCACGCACTCACACGACTCACGCGTGACTCACTTTATCGCCAATCAGTTCGAATTTACACCTCAGTGGTATTCCACACGTGCTATGGGTGCACCCATATCATTCAGCTCAAAGACGATCATCTTCCGTCTCTTTCGCACACTTGCCGGTGGCGCCAGCTGCTTGGCATCCGTTGTTGTTGTCCTTGTCGCTGCACTCGCTGTGCTTGCTGCTTTGAGTGGATTCTGTGCTTTGCTGTTGCCATTGCTATTACCGTTATTTCGCTGCTTTATCGGTGTCGTCCTTGTCGTTGTTGTTGTCGTCATCATCTTCCTTATCGTTGCCTTTGGTTGCTCTTGTTCTTGCTGCTGCTGCTGCTGCTCCAGCTGCGGTTGCTTCGTTGTGGCACTCGTTTGTTCCTTGAGCTGCTCGTTCGTTTTGAGTGCATTCAATTCGCGCATTTGCTGTAGTAACTTTGGTTTCTCGTTGTGCTGCTGGTCCGCTTGTGCATTGGCCCGCCTGGGTATCGTGGGCAGTGCGGGCAGATCGCAACGTTGTCGCAAATGTCGATAAACGGCATCGACGCGCTGCACCAAGCGATTCACGTACTTGGTTGTGGTGCGATCCAAAATTGAGGGCGCCTTAATGCAATCATTGCCACCGAATTCACAAACCTACGCAGCATAATAAATTAAATATTTACATTAGTATTTAATACTAACTTAAGTTCTTATAGATTTGTTCAAATTTATTAATTTTGAGACAAGTTAAATAACTAAAAAAAACTTTGCACACGATTATTAAATAAGTTGAGATAATTGAATTACAAATATTCAAAGATAAATAACCCTAGAGTACCCAAGACCGCCCTTAGGCCACATAAGATTTGACAATTATTAACTTTAAAAATTTCTGTTTCTTATTGTTTTAATAAATAGTCTGAAAAAAATAGACAACTTAATATAAATTAAATTAAACAAATAATAAATTGTAAGTATTAATATTAGAAAACTTTATAAAATGAAGAAAAATTATTAAATACATTTCTACTCTAAAAACAAAAAATTATTAAATACATTTCTACTCACTCGATAATGTTGCAAAATGGCCTCCTTTGGTGGCACATTCAAAGATCCCATTCCCGGCGAAAATTCCCAAACAAAATGATTGCCCGCCTCAACCACTGCTTCTGGCTTGCAAATGTATTTGGAGCGCTGCTTCTGCGGATGCAGTTTGTAGCGCCTATTGGGTAAAGTCACAAAAATCACACACCATGTTTCAACGCATTCACAGCCAACTCACCTGCGAGTCTTGCGTTGCGTAACCAAGGAGGCACGCACACTGCCCAGCTGATCATTGCCACCCGATATGCCCGAACTGGCCAGCGGATCATCGGCAAACTGCAGATAGTAGAAGGCATTTTGAAACGAATAGGCGCCAGTGTTACGATTACGAAAGCGCTGATTAAGAGAGCTGTGAAAAAATGTGTATGATTAGTTTGTGATTATTGCTTATTCAAATGTAGTCATGGCTACAAAATGTGCTGTAAGCTAAACAAATTCAGATTCGAGCATTTCACTGTCCTTTAGCTGGAGGTGCACTCTAACAGAACATCAACAGCATCATCAGCTGTATTAACTAATTGAAGGACAATTTGAACTCAACTGTCCCAAACATTCCCAAGGATATGACTTCTGCCTGCCTGCTTCTATGCTTGCTAAGTTGCCAGTTGCCTATTGGCTGCTACTCACCTTAACAAATCGTTGAGCGTGTCCGTGTAGCGCGGCACGATGAACTCATCCAGATCGACCAGAGCCAAATACTTATAGCGATACATTGTCCTGTAGAGGCAATCGTTGAGTGCAGCAAATAGGCCCTCGGTGCGTATCTCCTTCTGAGAGCGCATGCGCAAATTCCAGGGTAAAATACTGACAGTGGGTCGCTGGTAGTGCAACGATTTAAGCACACGCGGCGTTGCATTGTTGGCCACCTCGGCCGGCTGCAGTGGCTCCCAGTCGAAGGCCGTTAGATTGCCAGGGACCTGACCACGTTGATAGCTCTGCAGCACACAGGAGGCATGCGGGCCGAGCGTGTGATTGTAGAAGGTGAAGTGTGACACGCCCAGCAGTGCATAGAACTCCAGGTACTCCATCAGATACAGCGCCTGGTCATAGCTGAAATGAAATGGTTTCACACAAACGGCCATGCGATCCGGTATCTGATCGCCGCTGGGCGGTGCATGCGGCAAGGGTCGCCGAATGGGACCAGTGGCACTTCCATTGCTCGAGGACGCCGCAAAGTCCACATCCTGATCCGTGTTGCGCAACGTTATTAAATTGCCAGGCGGTGCCCGCAGTCTGGAGACAACGCTGACATATTGCGGCACATCCAACAGTGGGGCACGCACCGGACACAAAACAAAGCAGGCGCTGTACTTAAGATTCCAGTTCTCTCGAATGATCTATAGATGCATTAATAAATCAATAATTAATCATTGTTTATTTAGCTCTGGGTCAAAAATTTGATTATTTTACTGTATAAATATGACTTGTTAAGGAAAGGAAATTTAAAAATGTACAAAAGCATTTTCTTTTGTTTTTTGTTTAATAATTTCAATTAATCGTGACTCGAATTCGCATTTTTTCTTATCCCAATAGGAAGGAGTATAGCTTTTGGTATACTATTCCGTGAATACAGTTAACCTAAACCTACACTATCCTTAAGCAGTAATGTTCCCTAAAGTAGTTGCTTAAACTCACCTTGACGCGAGCCATTACCGTGGCTGAGGTGTACTTGGCACGTGCTGCCGATGAGGATGCCTCGCTGCTGTTGTGTGTCGTTGGTCCATACCAAAATCGGCACCAGACGCGCTCTGGTCCACGTGTTTTGGTTGCGCCCACGACGCGTACAAGGCGGGCTCCATCTCGCCGATCAAAGTAGGCGGAGTAGACAAAGAACTTGAAACGGGTCCCATTGACAACCTGCCAGGCGCCGTCACTGGGCGCGGTGCCAAATGGAAAATGTGGCAGTGTCTCCTCCACCTTGGCGGGCAGCAGTTGGCCCCAGGGTATCAATGGCATGTTGAGGCCGTTGCCACCGCCAGCAACACCCACACCAAAGGCGCCAGCACCGATTCCACCCACTCCTGCTGCTCCGACAGCGCCATTGAGCATCATGCCCGCATATCGGGGATGTTGACCGTCGACGCCTGCGGCATCTGTTCGAATACAAAATGAAATAGCATAAGATATAAGGAGTATACGTAACGGCTCGCTTTTGTTAGCCAAGCCATGGCTGTCTTTGATTGCATTATGGGCCATTGTCTGGCACTGATTGCCATTTGACACTTACCTTGAATTTTAAGTTTATTGTCACGAAACTGTATAAAACCTAATTTATTATCACCCAAAATGCTGTCATCCAGATCGTAGTCGTCCTGTGAACACAATTTTATTGACAATCAAGAAAAGAAATTCAATAAATGGCAAGCATAATAAAGAAAAATCTGTGAAAATATCTAAAAATCTAGCGAGTTCCGATGTGCGATGTGCTTTATCGCCAAAATAAACATTTTTAGTAGTCGCATTTGCGGACAATTTCATCCTTTAGCTGTAGCTTTCAAAAGTAAAATGCAATTTTCAGATGAGTTTGGCATATAATCCTCTTTCACTAAGAAAAGTGCTTTTATTGTTATTCCGAAATTTCGTAACTATAAAACAACAATACAATACAATCATACTCTATATGCATATATGTTTTTACTGTCATAAGCTAGTTAAGTGCTTTGCACTGCACCAGGTTCCAAACAAGTCAGCTTTTTTTTGGGTGCCTTTTCGCAAAAAATAAGGAGGAAAAAGTAAATCATATGCATTATGCGATGTGGAGCTTGCTTAAATATGCAAATCTCTGCCACAAGCCGAAAAGTATGCAGCGAAATATGGCGATTGGCAACATCTTTTGTTTTCCCACGGCACCGCAAAGATACCATAAGACCATAAAAATGGGCGCAATAGTTAAGCTGAAAGCTGTCCCCGGTCGTGCTGCTGCTGCCACAGCTGCTGCTGATAGTTGCAACGAACTGTACTTTGGCCAGGTGGATCAACAACAACAAACAGCATTTGTTGACCATTTGGTTGGCAACGCGTTGCCATCGCTGCAATTTCATTTGCATAACAAAACTTACCTTAACATTATCATAATCTGGCATCGAGTCGCCGATGCGGCCGCCCAGGCTGGCGCCACCCCCACCGCCTGCCCTCATGGCCATCAAGCCGCTGTGGGAGCGTTCATCGATCATGAATACCTGCAGTGCAAGCGAATAGAAGAGAAATAATGTTAGTTAGTGGGTTGCTGGCACAACGAGACCATAGAAGGACCCTCGTTTGAATTTTAATCTAATTTGTAGCTTCACTTTTAGCATATTAATTAAGGCTTGGACTGTGAATAATTGCACGCTGAATTCTTAACGCCAGCTAATTGCAATCATAAATCCATTGCAATATGGTAATTAATTAATGCATACTTTATGAATAAAGACTGGTGTATTACTTTAATATTTCTTTGACTTTTTATTACGAACTTTCATTGTGGAACGTGAAGATGTTCTAGTCAAGACCAGTTGTAATCTTTGATAAGAGCAGGCATATTAGACAGTTTATTCGTCTATTAAGAGATAAATGTAATGATACCCTGAACCCAGTAAAGTTTGGTAAACAGAGTATAATGGTTTTGTGCATGTAACAGTCAAAAGTTAGCATCTTATACGTTAGTCATTCTTGATCTGGATCAACAACCAGGCTTGTCTGTCAACGGTCCACAACGGTTCACATCAATTCCTGATAGCAAACAAAACCAAAATTTAAAAGGGTGATCCTTCCGATAGATGCTTAACATACATTGACATAACGTTGATTAACTATAAGAACTATGTACATCATCGGATAAGAAACGCCAGATATAATCCGATACATATTCTCATATTGATCTCCTTACCGTCAGCAGACGTTGGTAAAAGTACTTCCAAGTATGCTTAAATTTGAGTGCGAATAAACTTAGAATAATATATTTAATAGCTGAGTTGAGGGTACCCCGTATCATTCTTACTTATGTTTTTCTAATAATGTACAACTTTTGTCTTCCTTTATATATCTTAAAGGCATTTTTTTAAAGAGTCCCTTAAACTTACCTCTGTCAAAATGATGAGGCCGAAGACAGCGAAAAAGAGGATGACAATCAAAAAACTCATGCTTGATCTCTCGCGACTGCCCCAGTTTTTCTTGCCGCGCTTCATCGTAGGCGTCAGCGAGGTGCGGCTCCCGTGGGCGTGACTAGGATGATGATGATGATGATGCTGTTGCTGCTGCTGCTGCTGCTGATAGTGAAAACAGGTGTGGGAATGGCCCACGTAGGCCTGTTGATAGTGATGACCGCTTTGGGAGCTGTTGCTACACGACTTTGAAGTGGAACTCGAACTGGAACTGAAAGTGGAGGCGCTGGCGGAGCCCCCCGTTCCCGTTGCGAGTTGCTTGTACGATGGGGGGCTCCTGCTGCCTAACATGGCGGTGTGCAGGAGGGTGGGTGAGTTGGTACGTGGTTAGTTTTGGACACTTGTGGATGTTATTGTGGGTTGGCTTGACTTATGGGTGTTTGCACTTGATTCTAGGTATTTGGCATGGCTTTTTCTTTTGTGGCAACTGCAAAAGCAAACCAATGTGTCAGCTGGTTAGCAAAAAAAGTGTGCAACGAAAACGCATAGCAAAACAAAACTGAATAAGCCGCAAAGAGTGCAAGAGATACAAACAGAGAGAGAGAGAGAGAGAGAGAAAGAGTGGGATAGCGAGAGGAGAGCAAGAAAGAGTGAGAGCGTCAACGCAGCTGCCTGAGAGTTTTCCTTGTTGGCCAATTAAAAAGGAAAAATCAATAAAAATCAGTGCAGCGCATTTCCGTGATTCTGATTTCAAATTTTGACTAGCAAAATGCATTCGATTTTCAAAGCTATGAATTTTTAGCTAACCAACTCCAGTGCTGAAATAATAGTAGCTGCCGAAAGCCAATTGGCTTTAAGACAAGAGTGCAATTCCGTTTTGGCCACTACTCATGAACTTTCTACACTTTGCACTTCTATCACCTTTTTTAATACATTTTTGGTAGCACTTCTGTAAACTTGATCACAGCCTTAAATATAGTAATTGCTTTTCACTCTAGGTTTTAATACAGATTTTTACACTCGTTCACACTTTCGTTGTTCCGACTGGTTGGTTATGCCAACTGTCAAAACAGTCAAGTTCAACTGCATCTCTTCTACTCTGTCTCTGTATATATCTCTCGCTCTCGCTGTCTCAGTTTGCAAACAACGCAGAGCAGCTGAGCCTGCTCAAAGGACATGCGCAGTTTGTGGCAACCACAGGAGCAGCTGTTGCTGTCCTTATTCGAATATTACCAGCTGACTTGAAAATTGCGCGCAAAGCCGTAAAAGAATTGTGCCAATAATTGAATAACTTTTGTTTTAGTTATACAAACAATCAAGCATAATCTGTCTGTGCTGCTTAAATCACAGCAACTAAATATGGTCTCTATCCGTTACAGTATCCAAAATTAATATATATTTATGTACATCTAAAGTAAGTATTTATGCTCAAAGAAGGGATTTATAAATAATCAGACGTACCTGGCTTTATCAACTCACAATATACAAATTTTATAACGCATCACACAATTCTAATATTTATAGTATTTCCATTTGATAAATTTTAAAATGTTCGACGATTTATTGAATGTCTCAATTTAATATCATTGACCACACTCAGCTAAAAAAAAAAAGAAAACAATCTTTAACATTATAAAATCGCCATAATTTTGGTGACAATGGTTACTCATCTTATTATTCACAAAGTATTTTTAAAATAAATATATTTTATTTAAATATATCAAACGGAGAGTTGTGTATTTCTAAACATTCGGTTTTTTTTTTTTCTTTTTCAACGTATATTTTTCAAACATATTAAAATAGGATGTTTAATTTTTTAAGACAGGTTTGAAATACATTTTAATAAATGAAAAAAAAAGGAATTTATAATTTTAAAAAAATTAAATTTAAATATATACATAGTTAGATGTATTATTTATTTATTTTTTATTTAGTGTCTACTAAAAACAGTTCACAAATGTTAAAAAGGTTTAAGGAAATACTAATTAACATTAAAATTTAAAAAAAAAATTAAAGTTACAAATTTAACTATATAAAATTATAAGGGAGTAATTAAATTCAAAATTCAAAATGAAAAGCAATAAAATTAATAATATATTAATTGACACATACTTTAGTTTTTAGAGCAATTCCCAAATTTAATCAAATTTTGCAATCCACTAGATTATTATTAGGTAGAGGCGTTAGCAGCTTTAAGATATGGCTGTGGTTTAAAGCAAAGACATACACGTTCTACTTGCTTATTAAAGCGAATCTCAAATGCCCGCCATATGCAATTCCCAAGCACAAACACCGGCATAGTCGCACACGCACACACACACACACACAAAACCCAATCCTAATAAGTATCTAAAAGTGCTTCATTTCAATGACTTTCATATCCGGTCCAACTTTTGTGCATATATCTCTCTATGCCATTTTCATAGCTGAAAGGATGCACAATGAGCTTCAAGCTCTCCGCACCTATGACGAGTGTATACGAGTGTGTAGCCTCTCCATGGTAGAAAGGATTATATTCTGGGGGTTTTTTTTGTTGGGACTGACTGTTGAATGTTCGGATGTTTGTCTTTCTGGCCGGCTGTATTTTGCTGAGCTGGACAAAAGAATTAGCGGAAACAATAAAATTCGTAAAGTTTTTGAAAACCAATAAATTTGAAGTGTTTGAAATCAATTGGGAGCAAATTGCAAAAGGCAAAAACGAACGAAGCAAATGAAAAGTGCAGAGCACTGAGGATAAGAGAAATAGACAAAATATTTGCCATGACAATTGTTTGTGTGAGAGTCTACCAAACTTTCTCCATTTCTCGCTGGCTCTCCCCACCTTTCTGCGCCTGTCTTTAGGTTTGTAGCATTGTATGTGTGTGTGTGTGTGTGTGTGTGTGCGTATTTATTTGTGTGAAAATTCAGCAAGCAATTGAAAAGTTTTCAAAACAAATATGCAAAGAAAAAGGTGCTCGAGTCGACAACTCCAACGCCTTCTAAGTGGCGTTTGAGGCGGCGAACAGGATGCGGAACAGGAAACGAAGCCAAAGACATCGTCATCGTAATCGAGCCACAGCCTTGGGTACTGGGAATAACAGTTTTGTTTGGTAAACTTTTGTCATTGCAACGGCAACAATGGCAAACTAATGGCCAAAGTTCTTTACCAGAATTGCCAGAAGAAATCGGAGTCTATAACTCCAGTCAAACTGCGAGCTTTATGCAATTTCTCTAATTAATTTGCAAATGTAAACAACACACAAATTGTGGCAAATTCACTCAAATATGCAACATATGCAACAAATTAACTAATGCGACTCGGCTCGAGTCGATGGGAAAAAGAATCAACAGTGAAAAACAGTCGAATGAATGAGTCTACCTAAGCCGCATATATTTAACAAAATACAACCGACAGTGCAAACATGTCACGTTTTCCCCACCCTCTTCTCTGCCAAGCCACCCACAACTTCCGCAAAGTAAACACTCGAACGCACTCGTTGCACCTGAAGTAAGATTAAATAAAACTGCAGCAAGAAAATTGAAATGAAAATTCAGCAACGCAAACAAATTCAAGACAACTTATAGTCATTCTTAAGCTCTACATTTCTCTATCGGCACTGTAGCAAGTAGCAGTTGCCAAAAAAAAAATATATATATATATATATATATTTATATATATATATGTATATATCTGTATGATTTATATGTATAGAGATACACACAGATATAGCGACTGTATCAGTCCACTCATATACCCCTGCCGATCCCCTCTGCTACTGCCTTGTAGGCAACTCAACTTTGATGAGTTTGCCAAGTAAAGAATTTTTGGTTTTCAATTCGGCACAGTAGAAGACCTACCTATGCCACTTGGCATAATTCACGAGCAGTCGACTGCATTTGAAATAATGATTAAAATAACCAAAGTGATGAGACGAACAACGAGTAAAGCTTCAACTAGCAGCTGAGATGGTTATATAGCCAAGGGCGTACCTAACATTTAATAAAAGGGAGAGGGCGAATTGCTCCTATATTTTATACATTATAATCAAAACAAATGTGTCTTGTATGTTTTGCTAGAATATAAGTGGACAATTAACCCCTCCCCTGCTCCTTCCTGCATACTGCATACCCCTGACTATAGCACTTTCTTTAGCGGGTAGCAGTTCAAATAAACTAAACTTAGTACTGCTTATCTGGGTAATTTCTTAAGTTTCTATTATGCCGGAATATGTGTTGGCTTAAGCAATCATTAAACTATTATAATTTTCTTAATTAACATTTATTTGCATATTCACTATATATATAACCCTTACAGCGGGTATAAGTATTTACTTACTTTTAAAACTATCCTTATGATACAAGGGGGATTTCCGCCCCTTTCCAAGTATTATGTGCCGGAGTTGGCCGTATCGAAGGATCGGTCAACCACACACTAAATAGGCATGTTTTAATACTCCTCATATTTAAACAAAACATCAGCAATCACATATTACTATATCAAATAGAAAAATAAACATTATTATTACCAATTTTAATTCTTTATTTATTTATTTTATTGTTTTTTTAAAATCATAATAATTCAGTTAGCTACAATTTGTACATTTACAAGTAACTTTTAATTGTAAATCTACAAGTAACTTTTAATTATAAATCTACAAATAGTTTTCCTCGCAGCTATTTGCCCGCATCGCCACAGACTTGTGGATAATAATTGAAGTAGACCTAATTAAAGTAAACATCTCACCGCAATGCAATTTTAAAAATCCCAACGTTAATTGCAAATCCCCAGCCATTGTCAAATGAACACGCAGCAAAGGCAACAAAAGCACTATCTGCATCAGTGGGAGTTTAAAAAAAATAAAAGAATAATTAAAAAGAAAATGGCATGCTTCTAGGCATTTCATTAATTTCCCTTCATTTTTGTGCTCTTGTAATCCATGTCTGCAAATGGCTGCGCGAGACCCGGGAGTCAGCGGCTGGAGAAGCTGAAAAAAAAATAGTGAGGGAGACAGCAGCTCCACAGGCGGCGCCGCATATCAACCGGATGTGCCCGTTGTTTGGTAATTTCCTTAGCGGAAGCGCATGCAGTTGCAGCCCAGAATCGGGAATAGACAGGCAGGCATATGCAGCAAAGGGGATTCACAATGGGTTGTCTGCTGATGTCCGATATCTGCTGGTCAAAGAAAATTGCTCACAAATTTGTTACAGAATTTCCGCAGCTAATAAAACATGGACTTAACGCCTTTAAGGCCATCGCTGTCCACACAAAGATTTCCAATTGATTAAGCACTTTGACCAAACAAAACCGCAAAAGCACAGCTCAGCTTAACAGCCAACACCAAACTCGTTTAGATCTTGGCTTGACCGCTCCACACACAAAAAGTAAAAAAAAAGAAACGGAAAACACAACTCATGGAATCAAATCGAATCAAAGCGAATCGAAATGAATCGAATCGAGTCTGGTAAGCAAATGCAGCGAACTGCAAAACAAACCCATTTCTAGCTGTGTGTTCCCTCGTGGCTGTGTTAACACCATGGCTGGACGCTTTAACTGCATTGACCAATGATCGGACCAGGCTCGGGACCGGGTCCAAGCTCGACACTCGAATCGCAACTTCAAATGCACTTTGGGGGCTTTTTCATTTAGTGCGCCATAAATTAGGTAGTCGAGTTTTTACAACCCAGCCAAAAGGCCAAAACGAACAGCGACGACATTTGGCTAGCATCCTCATTGCACCACCCCCCACAAATTCACCAGACATACCAAATCCAAATCCAACTGAGGCAATTAATCTGCCTGTGTCACGTCGGCGCCAACTAAGTTAAAAATGCAAAAGTCACAGTAGTGGCACTTTACACAATGAACAGAAAATAAAAAACTCTAAAAATCTAGATATACAAATAAATAAAAATATAAAATTAACATACTTTGATGTTAAATTGTACAGCGATATGGTCTCTGATAGTTTATTGTTTGGTGATCTCTTCTAATAATTTAAATAATCATTTTTCGCTGGCTACAGATCCATAAAAATAAATGGCACTATTAAAAAAATATTTCCAGCAAAATAATTTAAAAACACTAATTTCCCAATATATTTTTAATATTAACATAAAATAAATATAAATATAAATAAAAATAAAAATAAGACTACACTTAAATTTGTATAAAATGAATTTATATGGAAATTGTAAATAAATAATACATTTTATTTATTTTTAAGACAAAGAAATAAGCCAAGCCACAGTCAAATCTAATGTACAGAATATATTTACATATCAAAATTGAATTTATGAGTTATTGCCATAGTTTATGCGTTTAAAGTAATAGTAATAATAATAAAAGTTTCCTATGCGATACAAATGATGCAACGGAAACACAATTAAGCTGAGTGCTGGACATATGGCGAACTTAATCCATAAAACTGGTCTTAAATTGCTCTGCCGAGTAACTATCAAGAGGCAGAGACCACAACTCTACGAGACTGACGACTACCAAAAGCCAAATACCGTATACCAAGTACCGAGTCTGAGACGCTTGCCATATAAATTCAATAGCAATGGCAATAAGTGCATTAGCAGCATATTTCACAGATTGGCAGACACGTCGCTCGATGGCATCCATGGTAACCAGCCAAACCAAGCCAAACCAAACCAAACGAGGCAAGCAGGCAACCAGGCAGACAACTGGCCGGAGAAACAGACAGACAGACAGACACACAGACAGTCGCTCGACCAAAAGTAAGCCACAAATTGCATGAGATCATAAATATTTCAAGCATAAAGTACAAAATATGCAAAAGTCTCTTTCTACTATTTTCCTTTTTGCGCTCTACGCCTTCCAGTAGTTGCCAGTTGCCGGTTGCCATTTGGCATTGCAGTTGCCTCTTGCCAACGAGATAGTCGTGGCATGAGCGACATCAAACGAAATAAGAAAAATATATTGCTAAATTCTCGCACAGGAAATACGAAAAGCAGCCGGCGGGTGGTGGACAGCACCGAGCAGGACCTTTTCACTGTCCGGAATTGGCGGCACGTGCAACGCCAAATGCCGAACGGAAGTTCAAAAGCGCAAAGAGCATGTAACGATACCGACTACGGCCAATGTGAACGGTTACGGCAATGGCAACGGCAATGGCAACGGTATTGGGTTGGATGCTCTGTTTCTGCTGGTGCTGCTGATGCTGCTGCTGCTGCTGCTGCTGCTTCTGTGTATGGTCAACCGATTGTGGCAACAAATTGCAATAAGCAATTTTTCAATTTTCAATTTAGACGCCATCGAGACGACACCAGCGACATGCAAAGCAGAACCAGCAGCAGCAGCAGCAGCAAACTGGTCATAATTCAAGCAGACTCGCATCCAAAATGGCAGATTCGCCGTCACCGGCAGGCGGCATGGGTGGGTTGAACGACAAACGGTGCGACAAGACAAATTTGTGCCCAGTAAGGTTCTACCAGTTGACACACAGTTGGCCCAAGCGCACAATTATTAAGTAATCTATAGGATTTACGCACAATTCATGCAGATTGAATGTGGTCAACCAGCAGAAAAGAGTCTCAAAACGTGACTGGACGTTGCAGTTGCACTTGGCTGAAAGTGTTGCTGCAAAATATTTTGCTTTATTTAACACGTTTACCAGAATTTCACTTCACACAAAAGCGAAGCTCGACGTCAAGTCCAGCAACACTCAATCGATAATTTAATCGGAATATTTATTGAATATGTGCCTCTCGTCAAATGTGTAAATAGGATACATAGTGGAGAATAATAATTAAAAAATAATAATATATATATTTAATAAATATGCTAACTTTACTATCATATATATTTATATAAAAGTCAAACTTCTCTAACTCCAACTTATTGTTATAATTTTTAATGGGCTTCATACACTGCTCTTTCAACTCTTTGACGGGTTGCAGCTTAATACATGTTTCTTCTACTGGTTAAGGCGACGCAATTTACTATGATGTGCTTTAACGATTCCTCCTCACTGCCACAAAACCAACAATCTTCGCTACAGTCTGTAAGAAATTTAGTTAGCTGATTTCTCAGCCTACAAGTGTTTTGTCAAGCAAACGATGAGTATTCTAAAGCCATTATTCCGAATAGATGCGACTTGCTTAAATCGATTTTGATTAAAGTCACATTTGGCTTGTCTGAGGCTAGGTACCTCTGCCCAGGTCAATTGCCGCATTTGTCTTTTTTCGTTTAAATTTTCTTAAAACTAAAATTTCAGTTTGTCTCAATTCTGATATTTAATGACTCTAAAAGTGTAATTCTTATGGGGCAGGTGG
This sequence comes from Drosophila macrothrix, assembly GCA_035042055.1. NCBI lineage: Eukaryota > Metazoa > Arthropoda > Insecta > Diptera > Drosophilidae > Drosophila > Drosophila macrothrix. The sequence goes on from JAWNLX010000604.1 coordinate 246,879, forward strand.
TGGTGCGATTAACAGAAGTTCGACTGTATTTTGAATAAAAATAATTTTAGATTATAAAGGAGTTTATTGATTTGACATTAACAAAGGTCAAGGCAATTAATCTTGCGCGCGGTATGCGCCAATTATACGTTTGCGCCAACGTTGTAGCACCACCAGCACTCCCAGGCAGAGCCACATGAGCAGCACCACAATTGAATAAACTGAAATGGTAGGTTTTTCACTTTCATCTGATCTCTTTAGCAGGAACACCATCTTGCGAAAATTATGTTCGCAGCTTTTACAGTCCTTGAACTGCACGTCCACAAAATCATCCTCGTAGGGTGCCTCAAAAACAGAAAGCTGTCCGTGCACCAACAAAACAATATCAAGCAACAGAAATAACAGGCGACCGCAAAGCATTTCCAATAAATGCACTCAACAATAGTTGCTTCCGCTCAATTTAACAATTAATTTCAAACTGAACATTTACCCTTAAAGCTGAAGTGCTTTTATAGTTGAGCTTGGAACTGCGTTATCGTATTTCGGCATATTTAATCCAATCGAATCCATTCGCAAAACTGACACTGTTACAGGCTGGCTAACGTAATTTGAATTGTTATGTAATTATATATTTGCCACACAACTTTACACTTAAGCACAACTGGCTCAAATTCTGTTTATACTTTTACTTATTCTGGTACAGCATTACAAGCACTGACGTCTTTTCAGCTGATAAATATTTACGTATATAGATAAACAAACATTTTCTCGCAAAATATCAGTTAAGTTCATACACTTCACCCATTAAAATGGGTTAAAAGGGTATAATGAAGCTGTGCAAGAGTATGCAACAGACAGATAGAAATATCTCCACCTCAAAACCGTCTGTCTGAATACTCAAAATTTGGAATATAAGTTTTCGCATACAACGGTCATATTTAATAAAATATTTTGGATAACTCCGCCCGATTCGCGATTATCGATTGAAATCGATTTCCGATAGCAAGAAAGCCCCAATTTTAGAGGTGTAGCTTATTTAATACACTTAGTGATAATATTGATCATCTCTAAAGTTATACTATATATATATATATATATATATATATATATATATAAATATTAAGAAAGGGATAGCGAGCTCTCTCGACTTGAGTATCCTTACTTGATTAGTCATTGCTTAATCTGCCTTACAACATATATTGTCTAATGTCCAAATCTCGTTCTCTCAGCTTGTGATCTATCCAACGCCTGTAGAACTTAATGTTGGAGTAGATGCCCAACAGTTGAGGAGCATCGCAGCGGGTAGCACGTGCAAGCAGTCCTGCGAGCATAAACCGATCATCGCTGCCAGGCAATGGACACATGAGGGGAATAGCGCCCATATCGCCACAAACGAAATCGTCCTTGTCGCCGCCGGTGCAGAGCAGCGTATCATTGAGCGCATAGCGACGACCCAATATGGCCAGGCGCAGTTTCGATGCACACTGATCCCGCGGCAGGACGAAGAGTGGCGAGCGCTTCGGCAGCGTCTCGTTGCCATTGAAGTCGGCGCGTCGCCAGCCTGCCACATAGCACTGACTGAAGTTATAGATGAAGTGCGGCGGCGGCAGGCAAATGACTTGCACGTGCGGAGCCAGCTCAAAGGGCGACTCCGGATGCAGCAGCAGCAGCGCTATATTGTGACCTGAGGGCGATTGTGTGTAGTTTGGATGCAGCACCAAATCGGCCACTGCACGTTCCTGATGCGTCAATGGTTCTAACTGCACCGCCGCATCCCACTCGCCGGCCACCAAATGCAAATCGGATGCGGCATCGCTCTGTACACAGTGTGCAGCGGTTAGAACTGCATGTGGTGTGATTAGAGCACCACTGCATAAATATCCATTGGCGCGATAGATGGCCACCAGCCAGGGAAACTCGGCAAATTTGGACTCCCGCATCTTGTAGCCTAACGGACGCAAATGGAGCCATAGATCCAAACGAGAACCACAATGTTGCAGTGTCATCATAGAATCATTGTATTTATAAATGCTGGTATCAGGAAGCTGTAAATTTAAGCGATTTGCTAAAGCGCATAATGCAAAGTATCAGTGCAGTTTGGATTCTTTACCGGTTCGGTTATATTGCAACATTTTTCCATATAGTGGCACTGCTGCTCATCGAGAAGCGTGCGACTGCGATCGGGATAAAAATTACCATCCACAGAGATGCCATCATAGCACAAATCGTAAGGCACACAGTGTTTCTCCGGAGCACAGAGCTTATAGCGTTCAGATTCATCACTGCCGACCACCGCCAATATTAGAAATAATACCCAGAACACCAGTTGAGACATCTCCATGTTAACAAGCAGTCTACTCTTGAACTGCCATCTGAAATGGCCTCGGGCTTTTTATAGCCCCCAACAAGACTCACGAAAGGTCAAGCTCGGTTTTTGATTGGGTTAAATATAGCTTAAAGTGTGACTGTAGGATCTAAAAATATCCCACTGTCACTTGACACCCAATCATAGCAAATGCTTAAGGAATCCAATCAAAATGATTTTCACTTTTCTTCAAATCGAGAGTTCTTAAGCTTTAGTAGGCAGTTAATAATGCCCAGGACTAATAAGCTAACTAACAAATAACTAATATGATTTTCTAGTTTGGTATAGGTATATGTTTGTCTAATTACACAAATTATACAAAGATCAATTCCAAAATTTTAATAAATACAAATTATTAATCGGCTGTAAGGATTTGTAAAAATTTAACTCACTGACTAAATAATATCATAATCACTTTTTAAAACCACATTTTCAAAGACAAATTTCTGGATATTTACAAATATAATAATATATGCTCAGCTAACCTAAAGTATTATATTAATTATGGGGCAAGACTTTGGTTAAGATGCTATTTAATTTGATGGTTGAACATTTAAATACATTCATGTGCAAGTGTATTTAATATTCGGCACACGGAAAAGCAGTTGCATTTCATTTTCTTATGTTTACATTTTTTTTATTTTTTTGCGACATCAACACGTATCCGTATCTATTACTTAGCATTAGATAAAGAAGGCTGTGCAACTTTTGCGTCATATCTTAATGCACAATCGTCGCTTAAGTGCACGTAAATTGAATAAAATTTCGACAAGTTTTAATACAGAAGATGTGCATAGAACATGTCAGACAGTTGGGCACAAGCACAGCCCCATACAGACAGGCAGACAAACAGACAGACACACTTTGGGGCCTCCGGGTGCATGTGAATTGCAATAGTGAATGCGAATGCGAATGTGAATGTGGAAGTGAATGCGAAGATGAATAGGGATGGTTCGCTCGTATAGTTTGATAGATACACAACTCAAGTGAGTGGTTTGGTTTGGTTTGGTCTGGTTTATACTTATTTTCTGCACTCTAAGTGCCGGCAGCTTGTTTAACTGAGATTTACGCATCTTAAACAGATTGTCAACAGGACGACATTGGGTGCGAGGCACGCGCCAAAAGTGTGCATAGTCGCCTGGCCTTAGATGGAGGAGATTAAGGAGGAGAAAGAAGAGCAGTTGTCACCTTGTCCTGACTGTCCTGGCTGTCCTCGTGTCATCGTGCTATTTTCTATTATGCTGCGCCTGCTATTGTTATGTAAAACTTAATTTGTTAAATCGTGTTCAAACACTTTTAACAGATGTTATCCTCAAGGAAATTAAATGTTATTGCATCTAACTGAATGGTGATTTATATGCTCATATCAAATATACTACAGCTGGCTGAACGCCCAGCCCCGCCCACTCCTTCAACAGTTGGTGTTTTCTTTCATACTACATGATTTTTCTATGATTTTGTGGTGAACATTTTCAATTAATATGAAAATTTATTATGTGCTTTTGTTGAACGAATCGGAAGTTCATTTCCCATGGTACAAACCATACATCATTTTTTTTTTTTTTTGTGTAAATTCAGAGGAGATGGCCGATTTTAACCTTTCGCAAATGGCCACGTAAATAATGCAATCGCATTTTGTTGTGAACTTTAAATATGCAAATGCATTGTAAAAAAAAAATATTTTAAATTGAAAGACATAGTTCTAGTGAAGTGATTAAAGTGAGTACGCAAATAAAATAACTCGGTTTGGTTTGGTATGAAAGCAGGAAATGTTAATTATTAATTGTAAAAGAAAAATCAGTTCTTAAGTTTTAATAAGTCTATTTTAATAAATTACAATTATTAATTTATTTTGTAGCCAGTCAGAGGTTATGGTCGATAACCGTTGGTCTTAAAGTAGACCGTAGACAAAAATCTTGCTAAATATTGCCAATTAAAAATCTATAAGAATAAGTATTTGGACTGAAACGATATGAACAAATAATGAGTGAATGTTCCCGAATGTTAATAATGCTCATTTTATTAGAATGCAACTCGACTGATTGCAAACTGAGTCGCTTTCATGGAGCTTACTCTTCGGATAAAGTACACTCACATATAACTCTGTCTCTTTAATATAATATGACTCTAGTGCATTTCACACAGTGCTCTCTTAGACGCAGTTGAGCTCATTTATAGACTCAGCATTTCTGTGAGTGGAGTGAAACGTTGCATTTCCTTTGAGTGGTCTCTACTCTTAACAGCAAGTCGCTCCACTCAAATATGTTGAAGAGAAATGAGTGCAAATTGCAATTGCATTGAGCAGAATTTTAGTGAACATTTTAATTAAGTGCCTAAATCATTGCTTAAAAATGTTGGGTTTACATCAAAACGACAATGTAAAGCTTCTAATACCTCTAAAGGAAAAGTGTATATTTCGAATTGTAATAAAATATTTAAACAAAAAAGTTATTAGCTTAGCTTTCTCTTCCACTAAAGCATTTTATAATTATTAATTATAAGCTGAGTTTAAAGCGATAGTTTAAATTTTCCAATTCTTATAAAATAATGAGAAAAAAGTTATGAACTTCAGAAGTAATTGAATTAGTTATTTGACTTCACTTTCTTTTTCCTTAATTCCAACTCCAACAGCTCGATTTGAAGTTTTCTCTCTAGTGCATCGTAGTCCGCTATAGATTTTCTTTGAAGCATTTCGACATCGTGTTTTTCCTAAGCGCGCAGATTCGCGAAATGAAAGAAGTGCTGCTGAATTTTAATCAGCTTCCTTTTTTTCTCCCTTCAGGCTGCTTGCTAAAGCAACTTCTAGCATTAATTTAGTTTCGATTGAACTGCAAGAGCTGGTTCTAGGAATGTCGACTTCAAATTGACATTATATGTGACTTTTGTGAAAAGTATGTATATTTTTTTGCATTTTAATTAGTTAATTATTAATTAATTAGCTCACAGGTAATATGAAATCAAATTGATTATTGTTAACCGGTAAACTCGTCGATTCAAATTTTAGTTTTCCTTCCTGAACACTAATTTAATTGCATAAAAACTTTTAAAAAAATCACGTGTTTTTCTTTTTAAGCTAAATTTATTTCGGATGTTTTCTATTTCATTACTGGCTGTGAAAAATAAGTTTTGTACTATTTATTGTTTCTATGTCAAATATATGCAAAGCAAAAGGTCGGATATATGCCTAGTGTCTTTATTAAAAAAAATAGGTGTACAAAGTAGAAACTCGATTAGTGATGCTGATCAAGAAATTTATTCTTTATACTTTAGGGTGGGGCGGAAACGTATTCTTCAATGCGTTACACATTTTATGACATAATTATAGTACTCTCTACAAGGATGTGAATATGTGAAATAAAATAAATGTTTGCCATTAAATTTAAAGCCATGTTGCTACATTACAAATTAACATAAATATCAGGGCAATGGAATATCCATTTTATTTGATTATTTTCAGTTAAAAATTGAGGTTAACAGTAACAAGCATCGGACTGTGAGTCACAGCAAAAACTTTGGCACAGAATCTTATAGGCAACACTGTCAAATGAATTCGTTTGGTCTGTTGCGGAATCAGCCATCATAGCAATCATTGTTCCCGACATATTTGCCAATTTTGCACTTGTCGGCGGGTCTTCATCACCTTGCGATGCTCCCAGCTCGACTTGTGCTTCGAGTGCATATACTTGTCTCGCAGACAAGTTTGCATTCACGGCAAACGCCTGTTATTGAGAAATGTGTATCCGCCTGCTCCTTTCGCTTCCATGTTGCAGCTTCTGATTTTTGTTTGTCAATATTACTTTTTTTATTCTCAAGGAGCCGAATGAGAGCAAGCTCTTCCGCATATCGAGAAATTCTTTCTTATTTTTTTAATGTCCTCATACAAAATTAGCATCTTTGGTTGCTATGAACAATAAAAAAATCAAAAATATGCTTTGTAAAATTCTTTCCTTGTATGCGAAAAAAATGTTAATGAATTGATTTTGAATGTTCAATTTTTAAAAATTTAGTTTCGCATTTAATTTAATTTCATATAAAATAAAATACTTTTAGAAAAAATATTTTTGAATATGTTTTTCAGTGTGTTTTTGTATATAAGCACACTTGACCTGGAGCTAGTGAAAAGTGAATCGTAGGGATTCGTCTTCAAAAAAATCAGCTGTGGACTTTGAATATTTTTTTTTACAAATTTCGATTTAAAGAAATATTTTTAAAACCATTCGTTCTACCAGCGTCATAATTTAATGAACCTAAAATATGAAAATATATCAAGTATCATTAAGATAAAAAACTAAAAATAAAATGGCTACATCGCTTATCAAGAACATATATACTCCGTTGACAACTTATTTATAATCTCCTCGATAGATGAGTTCAATAGGCGAACTTCGTTCGGAAATATATATTTTCCCGTGATGAGATTTTGGTTTGGATTTAGTTTACTTTAAGTTGACCAAATTTGTTTAGCCAATTAATTCATTGAAAGCCGGTAGGAATCCCATTTATATTTAATTTTATTCCACTTTTAGTATGAATTCAAAATGTGTTGCATATTGAACATGAAAATAATCTACAAGCAAAAAATGATGGAAACATAATAAGCATACTAATACATATGTATATGTGTATGTAAAAATATCTAGTACATATTATATATCGTCTTAACTATGCCAGCTAATGCCCGATTTGCATTCGCTAAACTCTCCACATATAACAGAAGCATTCGAATCTATCCTGTGTCCACATCGAGTACGGCTAAGAGACTATCGAAATTGGTTACTAGTCGGATCGGTAAATCGCTCAGTTCATCATTTAATCCTCCATCCAGTCGAGTCGCAGCCAGTTTACGCAACGTCACAGCGTATCGTTGAACATCAGCTTGACCTTCTTGTAACTAGGATTAATCGGACCGGGCAGCACGTGTGGCTTGAGGGCGCTCTTGCCGGGCAGCCGATTTGCATCGTACGGCAACTGTGGCGACAGCTTCAGCTGTCGATAGTAATCGCTTTTGGGATAGGCGCTGTTGCACTTCGTCACAATGCGCACCCTTTTGCTGCCGCTGCTTTGTGGCGTTTGTGGCGTGGCAAACTTGTGTCGCTGCACTGGCGTCTTGGTCGTGGCCGAAGCAGCAAGTGGATTAAGCAAAAGTTTATTATTGGCCTGTTTCAGCTGCACCTTGCGCGACGGCACAAAAAATTCTTCTTCACCACGCTGTAGCGGCTCATTCCAGCCGTTGCTTGGCTTGGGCGTGTCTTTTTCATTGGATGCAGCTGGTGCAGCTACCGCTGGGGCTGATGCTGACGCTGGCGTTGGCGGTGGAACTTCCACTGTCACTGGTGCAGTTTCAGTCACTTCTTCCGCTGTCGATTTCTGTTCGGAGATCTTTTTCTTGGGTTTTGGCTCCTTAGCTTTTGGTGTTAACTGCTTCTTGGCCTTTTTTACTTGCTCTTTAACTGGCTTGATCTTGTTTGGCTTCGGTATTTTCTCGGCACTTGCATCGTCAACCTCCTCCTGCTCCTCCTCCAAGTCCTCAACGACCCAGGCATTGTTTATGCTGGAACGCATCTTCTCATTGCGTTTCACTTGCTTCTGCAGCTTGGGCGACATCGCCTTGCTTATGATCTCATCAAAGTTATCCTCATCAACCTCATCAAAGTTAATAGACTTGAGCAGACGCTTACGCTTGGATTTGCTAAGCTTTTTTAGGTTGCGGCCAGTGCCAAAGCTCGACTCTTCAAACTCATCTGCAGCAGCAATCTTCTGCTCAACCAGATCGGCCATGGTGGTGCCTTCGGGCTTGGGCATGTTACGCACACCCAGTGGAAACTCGCCACCCGCATATGTCTCAAATATGTGTTGGATTTTTCGCAGTCCCTTGCGACGCTTGCTGTTGTATTCATTGTTGCGCAGCAGTGTTTGCAGCTCGTCCAGCACGCAAGTCGCATTGAACGGCAGTTCGGGCATAAGCACATCCACATTTCCAGCGCGTGGATCGAGGGATATGGCCTCTGGTTGTTGCTGTTGCTGCTGCTGCTGCTGCTCCACACCCTCCTCCTCCTCTTCCTCATCGAAGCCAGAATCTAGCTTCTCAACATCATCGATTGAGGCGCTGGGAAAACCCATTTCCTTCCATGCCTTATACTTCTCACTGTACTCGCGACCCAGTTCGCTCTGATAGAGCAAATGGTTGAGGACTCGGGTGCGACACTGGGCTACCAGTTTGGCATCCCGTTGTGTGCCCATATAGTGTACGAATGGCCGCACAAATAGATTAACCTGCTCGGCACTGATCTCTTCATTTGCCGCCTTGGCCAGCTCCTCAAAGAAAACGTCCATGTAGTGCATTGTGAGGCCACGGGATTTCGGCTGATCCGCAAGCACCGACTGCTGCATGCTCGCATTGAATGTCTGTATCAGATCCGGTGACCATTTGCTTTTCTTTAGCACGCGCAGCATATAGCGCAGCATGCGACGCACAAGCATCAGAAATTTATCCATGCGCCACTGATCGATGCCGAACCACTCCTGGCACATGGTTCGCATGAATGCGCTGAAATACGCAACGCTGCAGGCGGTGTTGCCGCCAAAGCTATCCACCATCTGAGCCAACTGCTCGGCGAGATCTTCCTGCACCAGCGGTTTGTCCGACATCCAAACATTATAGTACAGACCCTTCCATATGCGCATGAAATCGTCCTCAGTAAATGGAAAAGAGCTAACAGCACGCAGCTGGAACCATTTGCGCAGTTTGCGGATTTGACGATTGCGCTTTGTTAAGTCATTGCAGGCGAGGGCACGCACTATTTTCACCTCCTGTGCAATTACCAACAGCTCCTTCGGCACTTTGGGCTGTGAGGCGCAGTCATTTTCGCTATCGTTTTCTTGGTCAATGGCAGCCACTTGGGCGCTGCGCTTAGTTGACCTTTTTCTCGTAACCATAATTGATTATTAACTAAACGATAGCAATTTTAAGTTTTTTTTTGCGAATTCCTTTGGTGTGTGTATTGAATGCGGTTGCTACGAGAGAGGAGGGCGCACGTGTTGTGCGGCCTCGTACAAATCGATTAATTTTTGATGGTACGCTCGTAACGTTTTGCAACACTTGTTGAGTTGAGATGCATGCTCTCAATATTGAAGAAGTTAGAAGGTAACGCCGTGCACAGCTCTGGGTTTACATTCGATAGTTATATATAGTTATATTTCACAATTTATAGTTTCTACTTCGATAAAGTATCTCAAAATCCTATATATTTTATGCAAATAAAGCTTTCAGCATCCTTTTATAAATTGCGTGATCACTTAAGCACTTTTTAAAATGGTATTTAATCATTTTATAATTTTTACCATCTATGACGTAAACACGTATAACGACACTCATCGGGGTGTTATTATATTTTTTAACTTTATTTTTTATTGTTGTCCCAAAAACAATTAATTAAAAATAAAAGGTTGTGCATAAAAATATGATATTGGCAAATATACACATATATATAAATATATACAATGATTCATTTTTTAAATTGGCAAATATGGAGTTAGTTGGCTCTTAACACTGAATATAAAACGACACTGGGCAGCACTTTTCGCCAGCTGACATTCTAAATAGCAATTTCAACTTAATTGGCTTTAAAGAGTTAAAATTTCACAAAATTTAGCTTAAATATGTCAGTGTTAACTGTAGAAAAATCCGAAGAATATCAAAAATATATTAGCGCCAATAAAACGACCGTTGCGCTCTTCGCAGCCGACTGGGCCGAGCAATGTGCACAAGTCAAAGATGTCCTCAAGGAGCTGGCGGGCATTCTAGGTGATAAATTGCAATTCATCACGCTCAATGCCGAAAAATTCCCCGAAATATCAATGAAACATCAGGTAATGAGTGCATTAGATTTAGATAATATACATACATATGTATAAGTTCTATAAATTCTTGCCAGATTGAGGCAGTGCCGACTGTTATATTCTTCACCAAGGGCTCCGCTGTGGATCGTGTGGATGGTGTCGATATTGCAGCCATTAGCAGCAAATCTAAAAAACTGGCCGAAAGTGCAAGCAGCGCTGCGTCAACGGGACAATCGCTGGAAGATCGTCTGAAGGTGCTCATCAATAAGGCGCCGCTAATGATATTCATGAAGGGCGATCGAAACGCTCCACGCTGTGGCTTCTCCAAGCAACTTATTGCGATTGTTAACGAAACAAAGTATGTTTATTAACGTCATTACTTTATTTAACTAAACTACACATTTCTTACAGTTTGCCATATGAGACTTTTGACATTCTTTCCGATGAAGAAGTGCGCCAGGGCTTGAAGACCTATTCAGACTGGCCGACATATCCGCAAGTATATGTTAAGGGCGAACTAATTGGTGGCCTGGACATTATAAAGGAACTGTTGGCCAACAACGAGCTGGAAGCATCACTCAAGGGCTAAATGGTCGATGCCAGCCTACATATTTGGACAAACGAAATCAGGAACAAACTTTGCTTCACACAAATTTACAATTTCCATTGATTTTGATAGACAAAAATAAAAGAAAAAATTGCAATTTTAATGTTCCTAAATGTTTACTGTTTTAAAATCTATAACTCTAAAATATACATACATATTTGAAACCATATACGTACTTCAAAATCTAAATGCACGTTAATTTATTTTTATTGTACGGTGCACAGCAAGCAGCTACATATCCATATGTGTCGTTTCGCAACACTGTTGCAGAGTTGCTTAGCAATATATGTATGTATGTACATACATTTATCAGCTGATAAAGACCGCTTGCAAAACATTTTGCTGGAAAATTATATTTTCATTTCACAATAATTGAACATGGCTGAAGCCAATGCTGCTGACGCACCTGATGGCGATGAAAAGAAGCTTTACGACATATTTTTAAGTGGCTGGAATTTGATTGACGAGCTAGAAACTACCGAGTTACCCTTTAATGGCACCGAGTTTCAGGTAAGGAAAAGCAAGCAAATTAGCCATGCGAAAAATATAAACATTAAAATATCTTTAATACAGAATAAAGTGAAAACTGCAATGGGACACTTTGAGCAGGCCACGGTTATCGTTAATCAAGTTAGCATGTTCAGTTCCAACGAACTGATTGATGAGGTCTCCACGGATTCTCTTCCCTTTATGCTGCTGCCATATTTCTTGGGGAAGCTTACCACCAAGATTCACAATCAGCATAATACAGAGGCACTGGAGTTGGGTGAGGTCTATTTTAAAGATCACCTCAAGCGCTGTCACGAATACGAGCTCTACGATGGGCCCATGAATAAAGCGGAGCAGGACAACAAGACGGATGCAGCACTGCAGAAAAGTGAACTACAAGAATTGAAGGAAGCGGCATCCAATCGCAATGAGAAAATCGCACAATTCCGCAAGATGAAGGAAATCGACGAATATATGTCCCGCATGCGCAATGCCGTCAAGAACAAAAGCGCCGATGATGAAGTGCTTCGCGAATTCTTTTTGAAATATTTACAGAAGAGCATCATCGAAGCTAAGCAGGAATTGGATAGTCTGCACATGATGAAAGAGATGTTCAAAATGCGTCTGGCCCACAAAAAGGCGGACGAAGATAAGCAGTTCTCAAATATGCAAGCTTCTGGCCGGGGAAATGGCCACAGTTATGGACATCATTCACATCATCATGGCGAGTCGAAGCCAAAACCGCTGCAACCATTTATCATAACACGAAATGCAACCCAGAAGGCAGTCTTTGGTTTGGGTTATCCCAGTTTGCCGATCATGTCCGTCGATGAGTTCTATCAGCAACGTGTCGACGAAGGCATCTTTCCCGACGAGCAGAAAATGGCGAAGATAAATCAGGAGAAAGCAATTGCCGCCGCACTGGATCCCAACGAACAAGAAGACGAGGAGAAGGCAGTTGTCGAGCTGCAGGTGGAGGATGACGATCCCGAGTATTTGGCACGTATGCGGCGCATGGATGAATACAAAGATGTCGTCCGACGTGGTGATGGAAACCGACACAATCGTAGTTAAACTACATACTCAACTTTTCTACACATACAAATCATGAATAAAGTATTTCGTAATTTTTAATAATCAATGAGCTGCATCTTAATTTTAACCCATAATCTGTCTAGTTGGATAAATAAGAGTAAACCATTAATTTTATGTTTGAGGTGATTTCCAAGTGTCATTTAATATTTATTTACAAATATAACACTACTACGTATCATATTTTATATTAAAGGCTATTCTTTGCATATTCTTGGCAAAAATATTCAGTTTTGTGTGACTACTCAAGTTTATTCCAACAGAATCTGGCAAAGGCCATCGAAGTAGATCAACAGTGTTGCCAGCCTGTGCATTTAACAGTGTTCAAATTCGAAGATGAATGTTATCCTATTAAATGACTTACAATTTTTATTTTAAATTTCCCGCACGGTATTGAACAAGCTACCAACTTAACGATAATGTAGTGCCAACTTATCGTCGATTCTTAACTGCATTTGTATGCACGAAACGTGATTCTTATTATTCGTTTTGAACTAATTTGGAAATATCTTCAAATTTTTGTGTTTGTCTAATTATGGTCAACTTTACACAGAGAATGTTAGTATTTTTGGCATATGCGAGCGGTCACACTGTATTTATACATCTATCAACAACAACAACAACAAAAAGAGGAATCAAAAATTTACAAATTCGCAAACTGCACACAGCGTTTGAGTCGCATTTAAGTCATTTAAAGTGCATCTAAGTCAAACGATAATAACGCAACTCGGCGCACAAATAGCCATCGAGTGAATATTCGCATAAGAAGGCCAAGAAAATTCAATTGGAAATATCGATAGCAGCATGTCTGTCAGTGACTTCATAAAAGGTTTGCCCATTCACGACTCCAACAATTTCACACACCTGAGCAACGACCATGGCATACGCACATCGCAGAAGCGCGCCTCTGTCTACTTGCCCACCGAGGATGTGCCCGAGCCCGCACAGCTGATCGTTATGGATAAGCGATGTGTGCTGTTGCGCTATCTCACCCAACAGTGGGACAAGAAGACGTTGCAACGGAAGCGAGAACACGGCTCCGAGTCGAGCACAAATAATGCCAACAGCACCCCGAATGGCAACAGTAGCAAAAAGCGCCCACGCCTAGATGCCAACGAGCTCAACTGAAACAGTGGAGAGTGGAGGGAAGACAGCAGCAAGACGTAAAAAACAACGGCAAATATAAACACACACACACACATTCATAATACACAACTCTATGAAGAGCCACAAATTACCATTTCTTTCCCATTTATGCTTAAAATAAAATACTTTACAACTAACTTAAAGCGTACATTAAAGATTTCTTAAGTTTTGTTTTACAAATCAAATTGTGCAATGAAACATGAAATATATCTATACATCATCTATCCGTGTCGGCGACAGTTTCTCTTAGAATTGTTGCTCAAACTCTGGTCACAAGTTTTACCACCTATTTTAGTAAGAGGATAAAGATTCATTAATGGAAATCAATAAGTGTTCGACGGTTTTTAATTCAGAAACAAATAATTGATTTGACTACATTATCGCATTCGTAAAGCTAGACTTAATGGTGTCCCAAATCTTTGGGATCTGGTTTGCCGTACTGCTTCTCCCACCAGACCACATACTCCTTCTTGCGCTGTTCCCGTTTGGCAAAATACTCGGGGAACTGGGCCTTCTCCAGCGGATGCCAGTAGTCCAGCAGCCAATCGGGCGGAATGACTTCACGCTCGAAGGCGCAGCCACCAGCACTATTTGCAACTAAAAATAAATTATGAAATAATAAAAATATATATAAAACAATGGATAACAGTTTCTACACACAGTTTCTGGGTTGGTAATGCTTCGTTTCGAAGAGCTCCTGTTGACCGCAGGCTAGCAGACGCATCCCTTCGGCCAGACCCTTGTTCCGGTTCTCATCGAAGCGGGCACGCATCTGGACCGCCCGATAACGGAACACATTGCTAGCACCAAGGATAAAACAGATGCACAATGATTTCATTATATAATCAGGCGGTTGTGGATGTGTGTATTTCGTGTGCTTACCGACGATCGTACCAGGCCTCCAGATTGCGTACCGCACGCTTGTAAAGGCTGCACACCTGGCGCTTGTGCGACACAATTGCCAAGGGAACTTGAGCCATTTTTCGTTTGGTGAATTTGTGTCTATAAATTTGCTTCTAACAAACAAAAACAACTGACAAGTGGTGTCAAAAGTTGCACATGTTGCAAAACGTACTTTGCTGTAATGTTAGCCAACACTGTCATACAGCGTTGCCGTACCGTATGCAGTCTGCATGAGCTCAATTCAAACTTTATTTAATAAATTAGATATATTTACATATATATATGTATCGTGTATAGGAATAAAAATTAAAAACTATGTCCATTATGAGAAATTGAAAAAATATTGATCTGTGACTTAACTCATAACATTCAGTATACACTGAACAATATGCTCAGGTATTTTCAGCGGATGTTCGCTCAGCTCTCCGGTTTCCTTGTCGTGGATGTAAATCTCATTGACAACTCGATCCTCTTGATCCGCATTCAACGAGGACACCAAAACCATTGAGCCCTCCGAGAGCTCTGCAAGTATTTGTTCGATATCGTGCTCACTGACAGAATCTAACGAATTGGGACTCTCCTCCAATGGTGGCTCTTCCGCAATAAAGTCAACAATGTATGTTGCCTCCGTGTCCGTATCTGTTGCTGTTTCCACATCGCTGACATAGTTGAGCGAACCATCGTCCATATTGATGACAACTTTATCACGCAGCACTTTCTTTTCCGTAATCTCCGGCGGCGATTCGCTCAGCAGCGAATTTAGCTCCTCTTGAAGCTGTTCACCCTTAGCCATACACAAGGATTGACTGCTCATCTGTTCAGTTGTTTCGTTGATGCAATTCTCTCGTTTTATGATCGCAGGAAAAGCTGGCAGTATTTGCACAGGCACAGGTCGCTGCAGTTCCTCGTGCTGCTGCTGCACTTTCTGCTTTATGCCTGCCCTCACTTGTTGCAAGCTAGCTTGTGGCTGCACTTGCTCATAGTCCTTGGGCTGCTGGTTTAGGGGGCGACGCTTCCGCTTTGCTCCAACTGCTTCTCCATCCTGCTCAACCAGCTCCGCTCGACGCTTCGCCAGTGCATGCTTGCCCAGCATCTGCTTGGTCACGTGCTCATTCTCGTACACCAGATCACCATCGCTGAGGTTGCGCGCCGCTTTGCTCTGATGCGATTTGGGGCGCTGCAATTAAAAATGGATTAATCAACAATCAGCAGCAACAATTAATAATTCATCTTTTTGCATACCTTTTTCGTGGTTTCCGCCTGAGCTGCAACGATTTCCTGCCACTTGCGATCTGCCTCGGCACGCTCGCGATCCTCCTGCTCGAGCTTATCCTTGAGCTCCTGAATATTAAATGCCTTCGGATAGAGCAGCGCCTTATTGATTAACTGCCCATTGATGCGCTCCTCGCGCTTGTATTTCAGCTTTAAATCGCGCCGCGTGCGCTTTGGAAACATTTGGCACATCAGAGAGAAGTCGGTGCCGATTATTTGCAGGCTGCGATAGAAGCGAACCGTATCATCCGCTGACCAGGTGGGCGTGCGCTTGTGTCGCCTGTAGAAACCATTATCGCCCGTTGTTTCGTCCATGAGTATCAGCGATGAGTTGGCCAAAACTTTGCGTGCTTCCACCTCGGCAGTTGTCTCAATCTCCAATGTCTTCTCATCGATGATCATCTCCCCGTTGGCGTCCAGTTTTAGCTGTGGCACCGGCATGGTTGCAGTGCCACCACCACCAGCCGACGGTTCAGCTTTAGCCTCCAGCAATTCGGAAGATGAAGGCTTCGACTCATCGGAATTGTTTGCCGCCGCCGAGGCAGTAGCCTCTGCCTTGATGGTGGTCACCAGCGGTTTCTGTTCCATGGGATTGCTATCGGGATTGTAAAAGATCATGTCGAACATTTTGAATGTGGACTTGTCCGGAATGCCCTTGTTGAAGCGCGTCTCAAAGTCACGCTTCACATTGATGCGCTGCTGAGCCAGCGACTGGGATTTGTCGCCTTCACCCTTTCCCCGCTGCTTGCCACTGTCCGAGTAGACGGAGCAGCTAGACTCGGTGCGTATGCGCCCCATACCAGGACTCATAACGCCACCACCCGGAAAGTACTTGGGCGATGCCAGTGACTGCTGTGGCGTTCCACTCGCGCCGCTCATTGATGAGCCGCTCAGGTAACGCTCCCGTCGCGTCGGCGTGCCCGGCGACTGATAATCCCCGTCGTAGTCGGGCGCCATTGGTGAGCCCACAAAGCTGTTGCGTCGCTGGCCAAACACGGGCGTGGGACGCACTCGTTGGCGTGCCTGCGCCTTGCTGGGCGACATGGGGAATCCACTTGCCGTTTTCTGTAAATCCATTTGTATGACATTGTCCTCCAGATCTGAGTGATGGAACACATCATCCAACTGATTGACGTTGCTGGCCGCTGGCATTTTAAATGCAACTTCAGCTGCATCCTCCTCGACGCTCTCCTGCTTGGCGAACGGAATGGGGAGGGGCTCCGGTTCGGATTCTGGTTCAGGTTTCGGGTCTGCATCGGCATCTTCTTTGCGTGGCTTGCGTTTGATTTGGCTGAGATTGGCAGTTGCCTTAATGCGTTGCCGTCGCGAGGACATGGCCTTATTTTTGTATTATTTTTCACACATTTACTTGGTGAAATAAATAAATAGTCGCAACAACAATGGGAAACCAAAGCGCAGTGCACGAGTTTACTGCTTACAGTGTTGCACAACGCATTTACAGTACGCAGCTCCTGCAAAACAAGTATGCTGGAATGACACTGTATCATTTATATTGCAAATGCAAGCAGAGTGTAATAAAAATATTTGCAGCTCCTTCAGATATATATGACATAGAATCTTCGTTTATATTAAGCATATAACGACTAGCCGACTAAGCATTCTTTATTGGGCTAAAATTCATAGTTAAATGCTTTCAAATGTAAAACCCTATTAAGATTTCATTCAATAACTAGACACACTCGTTTGTTTGTTTTATTAAAAAAAAAAGATTTGTAGGCTGTGTATCCAGCTTAGAACCAGTGCTGCACAATTAATGACTTTACCAACACCAATTCGAGCAACAACAACAATAACATAGATTGCAGGTTGCACGTTTTGAACGAAAAATGTGGGCGCCTTGATAACAAAGTAACAACGACGTGAATTCATACATAATATATAAGTAAAAAAATCTTGTCAACAACCGAAGGGGGACAAAAACAAAATTATACAATTGGCAAAGCAGGGCGACAAATGTGACGCTTCTGCGCGTATGTTGTGTGTGCATCAAAATTTTGCAGCAGAGGAACAGGCAACATTAATCACATTACAGCCGCTGCCGCTGTCCGATTGTTATGCAAGCAGTGCAGCAGCCACCCCCACACCCACCTGTATTGTGCAGCAGCAACAGCAATCAATAAGCCGGTCGCCATGCTGCTCAACCGTCTCGTGTCGGCCATTAAAAATCAATCGAGGGAAACGCTGCGCGCCTGGAGCTATCAATGCGAATCGATAGTTGCGCAGCGTTCGCGTCGCTTGCAGCAACTGATCAGCTTCTATCAGTCCGTCTACGGCACCCAGGGCTTGAAGCAGCTGTGGCGCTCCTATTATCGCCGTGAGTTGCAGCCACCGCTTCACGGTTTCATGCTCAGTGCGGTGGGCATTATGGGTTTGAACATGAAGCAGCGGGGCATCGACGGATTTGACTGGAGCAAGGAACGGTTGTCGCTCGCCAATTTCGATTTGTGCCAGCGCGATATTGAGTTCATCAATACACTGCCGGTGAATCAGCTGTGCGACAGCTGCAAGCTTAAGAAGATGAAATACTGCTATTGTTTGCTGGGCAATCAGCGCTGTAAGAAAAGCGGCGGCGTTGCCACTCCCAATAAAACGGACGATTACTCGGTGAGCATCAGCAATTGCCGGAGATCTTTACATATTAATGGTAATGCACCAGCTGGCCAAATGCTTATACAGTCGCAGGAGGATCGCAACTGGGAGCCGTATTTCAGCAAAAATGAATTTAGCATTTGGCGGCGAGAGGAGCGTTCCTCTCTCTATTCATACAAGGTCTATGCTCGATTTGATGATATCACTGCCGATGATTTTCTGCATGTACAAACGGATCTGGACTATCGCCGGCAGTGGGATGATACGGCCCTGAGGCTCGATCTAATTAGTGAGGATCCAGTGCCCGGCAGCAATTCGCATCTCATCTATTGGGAGATGCAGTGGCCGCGCCTGTTTGCCAATCGGGATTATGTGTATTGCCGGCGCTACCACAAGGATGAGTCGAAAAAAATGATATTCGTTTGTAGTCGGGCTGCGGAGCATAAAACATATCCAGCCATTTCGGGCAAGGTGCGCGTCACGGACTATTGGAGCCTGATGGTCATCAAGCCATTCCGTGGCTTTCACGAGCCCGGTCTCCACTTTGTGCTCACATATTACGATGATCCAGGCATACCCATACCGCAGAATATCAAGTCATGGGTAACGCAAAAGCAAATGCCCGAATTCCTAACCAAAATGTATGTGGCGACCAAGAACTATGCCTGCTCGCGTGCCCTCAAGATGAAAGATATGTTCAATAGCTTTACCCTCATCAACGATGAATACACGGCGAATGATCAACGCGGCAGCTGGCTGGGTAGCCTCAGTCGACATAGACGCAGTGACTCAAAATCCGAGCGCTAAGCGATCGACCAGAAATCCAGACAGCTATAGAGAAAAACAAATCTGAACGAACAACGACATCAAGAAAAAAAAAGAAAGTACAGCAATGAAAATATACCAACAGAAATTTGATTCGGCCTTCTTACCATCTTATGTTGTAATATATTATTAACTAAACATTTAAAATATTAATGCATTATTAGGGATTGTAAAGTTTAATGGAACTGTGCAAAAATTATATTCATCAAATGTGCAAAATTGTGCAATAAAACAGCATTCGCAACTTGGAGGCATTTAAAATGTTGAATCTTATGTGCCACACTAAAGAATACATACACATAAATAAACATGTACAACACAAACATATTCTAACAAAACATACGGTTTAAGTTTAGTAGCTTGTTTTTTAAGCAACCAATATAGAAATTACTGAAATTATACATGCGAATATAAAGGAAACCCCCTCCTTAACAAAAAAAAATCTACAGTTGAATTCAATTCACATAACACAACAAATTACATTTTTTTTTTGTTTATATAGGTAACCAAAATAAAAATTCACAAATTAGATCAATTTTTCAATGAAAGATCATCATTTTTGCCAACATTTTGTTCTGTTTTAGTTATTTTAATCGGGTTTGCTTCATAAACACAGTTGGCCGAAGTTTAGATATCCTTGCAAATATATCGAAGAAAATCAACTTTTGAGTTAGTTAAATTCTTAATGAGTTAAATCAATTTTCAATAGTATTACAGCCAAAAAAATAGCAGATTAGAAATATACTTAGCAAGGGCTTTTACAATATATATAAAAGAAATTGTAAATATAAAATTAATACAGATTACAGAGATTGATCGAGGGAGAACAGAGATTTGATCGGTGTTTGTTGAGGCTGATCACAGTTCGGTGTGCTCCTTTCCGCTGGGCGGATTGTTCATGTAGACAATGAAATCTTTGCTGGTGCGTCCGCCATTGTATTCCAGCTTAGTTTTGAGGTAGGAAAAGTATATTAAGGTGGGATATCCGCGTACATTGTATTTGGCGCACAATGCCGCATATTGGGTGCAGTCGACGGCAACAAAGGCAACGCGCGGATCATCCTGCAACGCATTCGCAGCGGCCGTAAACTCCGGCTTTGTATGCTTACAGTGCCCGCACCCTTAAAAGGATGTTAGGATTAAGCAGAATATTTAACAACAGTCAATACTCAATACTTACATGGTGCATAAAACATGACCAGTGCATGTTTTTTGCGCTTCAGTGTCGACTTAAAAGTTTCGTCATTGAGGAAGAGCACCTCACTGCTCTCCGCCTCCTCCTCCCAGCTCTTCTCTGGCGGCGGCGGTGATGGTGGCTCCTTGGGATCTCGCATAAATTCAACGATTTTGGACGCTTCACGTACGCTCACATCGAATTTGTAGACACCATTGACAAAGTATTTTACAGTTGGGTAGCCTTTAACCTTGTATTTCTCGCCTATAGACGGTTCCTTGGTGGCATCCAGAGCGGCTAGCACGCCCGGCACATTGCTTTGCTTCATCTCGAGTGCGGCTTTCTCGTACTCCGGTTTCATGCGTTTGCAATGGCCACACCAGGGTGCATAGAACATGACCAGCACCGAGCTCTCATCCTTAAGTGCCGGCTCAAAGCCCTGCGTGGTCAGGTGCACAATTTCCGAGTTTGTATCAGCCGACCAATCGGGTTCCTTCGGCTTAGTCGTTGGCTTGACATTCGGATTCAACATAAAGGCAACCAGTGCGTCCTTAGTGTTCTCGCCCTCATAGGTGAACCGCATCTTGCCATTATCGAAGTAAATTAAGGTTGGAAAACCTGAAAAGAATTTCAATAAGATATTAAACCATTTTAACCTCCAAATTCTTAGATTTTAAGATTTCACTTGGTGATTGAAGGCCTCCCAAATATTACCAGTTAAGTTAAACAGCTTGCGAACGGCTGCATTCTCCTGGCGCTCCACATTCATGGCGGCCAACAGATATCCACCTTGGGCTTTGAGTTCCGTTGCTGCTTTGCTGTAGTCCGGCTTCATGCGCTTGCAGAAGCCGCACCACGGCACATGGAACATGACGAGCATGGGCCGTATGTCCTTGCGCATATGTTTGGTGAATGTGGCGGCATCATTGAAATGCAACACATCCGAACCGGCGGGATCCTCTTCCCAGGGCAAATCGCCAGCGGGATCGCGCATAAATGTGATCATGGAGCCAACAGTCAGCTGCCGATCGTAATCCTTGTGATAGTCACCATCCTTGTAGTGACGCAGTGTATATGGTACGGGCGTCACCTTCAGTTTCTTACAGAGCTTCTTACGCTCCTGATTGCCACAATCCACATACAACATGGTTCCTGTACCACGAATCGCTTCCGCCGCTTCCCGAAACACCTTCAATTCCGCGGCAGCCTCCTTAGCGCTGGACACGTACAGTGTCAAAACGTTGTTCTTGGTGCGCAGCAGTTTCTTAAAGTCCTTGTAGTCTCCAATGTCCTCCTGCACGGCGGATGTTTTCGTTTTGCCGGCAACAAGTGCCATCAGCAACAACAGCAGCGGAAATTGCAGCCCAAATAGATGGAAACGAAAACACATATTGATTTCCGTGCACGTTATGTTTAATAAAAGTAGGTAACTATTTTAATAACTTTTTTAAACTAATGTAATAAACGCATTTTCTTCTCCCCTACAGATCAACAATTGCAACTTAAAATGCCGATGAAGACGTCAGCGTTTAGCCACAGCGTTGCCACATCAAAAAAATGGATAACACGTCCATTGCCAAAAGTTTACCACAGTCAAAATATACGTTATTTTCAAATTTATGAAATAAATGGTTGTATTGTCTTTTTAATTGTCTTCTTTTTAATTTAAAAAGTATATTCAGCATGGCAAACCACATTTAAAATGTCGTCATTATGTTATTATGGGTGGCTAAAATATCGATAGTAGTTGAACGAGTATGCTAGGGCCATCTACCGAAGGTTAATGCAAAATAAGCAACGCCACCTGGCGCTTGACATGACGTTCAGAGGCTTAAAGCGGAGTTGTCAAGAGAAAAAGACAGTTAAGAAAGAGAAGGAAAAAAGAAAAGATTCCGAAGATCCCTACCATTCTACGGCCGATGCAAACAACTACAACTACCTAAGACATTAGAGAAAATGTTGACAACTCAATTGCAACATTTACGAAAGTCTACCTTTCCAGCAAGGATTTCTGAATAAAATGCAAACCGATGTCGCAAACCAATGTTTTATACTGATATCAGTAATGATGATGTTAAGTTATGCCTGACATATAATGATATGACCTCTCAATGCTTACTGCAGGCGGACTAACTTTCTTTTTTGGCATGCTTTAAAATAAATTTGTTTCCCAGGAAGTAAATGATGCAACAGTTATATTAAATTCACTCTCAAAAAATCCTTTCAACTTCTGAGTTTATTATACATTCCTCAAATGAATTTAATTGCCCATACGTCCAAATCTGGAACACAGATCTTGTGGGTGGTTTCCTCAATATAAATTTGTGTTCCTTTTAGATCGTCTCGTACCTTTTTCCCACTTTCTCTTAATCACTCTACTATTAATTATTCCTTACAATCGACTTAATCACGCAATCAATTCAGAATCTTCCATTTCTATTATTAAGAACTGAATTGCATTTTCATATGCATTGGTTAAGTAATTCATACTATTTTCATGGTTTGATTGGGTTTTTCTTAGGTTTCCCAATCAGAAAATGTTAAATATCTTCAGAAATCTAATAAGTTTTTCTTAAATTATTTCTAGTTTAATTCTTAAAATTATACTTTTTATTTAATTTAATCACTTTCGCACTTTTTGAATGTTTTTTGTGTCGCCTGACTTTAGTTGACATTAAATAAACAATTTTAGATTAAATTGTTGAAAAGAATATGAAATTTAAACATGGTTGACGAAATATTTTTGAATGGGTGGGCTGATCAAAACACCAAACACAGAGACGCAAACAGACCATACTGAGATGTGACTCATTTGCCGCCCAGTATATCCCCCTGAGCTAGCTAGCACACCGATATACCGCTGCCTCCGATAACAATGTGCTGTTTGTCTCTTGATAAAGAGTATAAAAGCTAAACGCAGCGATTCAATTGACAACCATTCCAAAATATTCCACTCTCAAAGTGCGTAGTTCGCGGCACAATCGCAAAAAGCTCTGATTCATTAAATATTTAGAGGCAGCACGAGACGAAAATTTAAGCAAAAAATTTCCCAAGTATTGTTTATTATTGAACGCAATCAACAGCAGCATAAATATGGCCCTTAAATTCGATATCAAGCACCGCTTCGCATCTAGCCGTGTCAAGTGCGTTGACCTGCATCCGACCGAACCGTGGATGTTGTGCGCTCTTCACAATGGCCACGTACAGATCATGAACTATAAGACCCAGCAATTGGTCAAAGATTTCGAGCTATGCGATCTCCCTGTGCGCTCCGCTCGCTTCGTGGCTCGCAAAAATTGGATTATAACCGGCTCCGATGATATGCTCATCCGTATTTTCAACTATAAAACAATGGAGCAGGTCCACTCCTTTGAGGCGCACTCCGATTTCGTGCGCTGCATTGCAGTGCATCCCACAGAGCCCCTGGTGCTGACCAGCAGCGGTACGTTCTTTATTAATGAACATCTTTAACTATTTGAAAATATGACTCATTGCAGACGATAAGCTTATCAAATTGTGGAACTGGGAGAAGATGTGGGAATGTCTGCGCATCTTTGAGGGTCACACACACTATGTCATGCAGATTGTGTTTAATCCGAAGGATAATAACACCTTTGCCTCCGCATCCTTGGATCGTACCGTTAAGGTGTGGCAGCTGGATTCGGTGTCTGCCAACCTTACGCTGGAGGGGCACGAGAAGGGTGTCAATTGTGTGGACTACTATCATGGCGATGGCAAGTCGTATTTGATTTCGGGCGCAGATGATCGCTTGGTTAAGATCTGGGATTATGAGAACAAGACCTGTGTACAAACACTCGAAGGGCATGCACAGAACATTACGTCTGTTTGTTTCCACCCCGAGTTGCCCATTGTGCTGACGGGCTCCGAAGATGGAACCGTGCGTATCTGGCACTCGGACACATACTGCTTGGAGACCAGCCTTAACTATGGCTTTGAGCGTGTGTGGTCCATTTCCAGTATGCGTGGCACCAACAACGTTGCCTTGGGGTGCGACGAGGGCTCCATCATTATCAAAGTAAGCAGCGAGGAACCGACCAAGTCCAGGGATAAGGTTGCTTAGGCTCTGCCGGCAACAAGAGCCACCAGCAACGCAAATTCCAGCCCAAATTCAGGGCGACGATTGCACATATTGATTGCCTTGCACGTTCTGCTTAATAAAAGTATGTAACTAATTTAACAATACGAGTAACTTGTTCAAACTAATGTAATAAACGCATTTTCTTCTCCACTGCAGATCAACACTTGCAACTTAAAATGCCGATGAAGACGTCAGCGTTTAGCCACATCGAAAAAGTGTTTACACGTCCATTGCCAAAAGTTTACCAAAATCAAAATTTCATTTCTTAAAAGTATTAAATAAATAGTTTTATTGTCACTTAAAAACTTTTTTCTTTTAATTTCAAAAAGCTTCCTCAACTTCGCAAGCAGCTTTTATAATGTGTTGCATTTGCGTATATATCGATAGGAAATTATCGCACACCACCACAAAAAAAGGAAATTTAAAGGGCCACATCGTTGAAAAAAACGAAGAGTGTGGCAACGTCAGCTGGTTATCTCGCTTTGAGAATGTGACCGTATTTTCCGCAAGGTAGGGTTTTGTGTGAAGGGAGAATTAGCGCATGACAAAAAAATCGAAAAGTGAGGCAGGTCATGTTTCGTGGCGCGTAAATTTTTTTGCCGTGCGGAAGAAGATTGGAGTATCTTGGGGAGTGCACTAACTCTCCGCTATATTTTGGGCTTTTTTGAAATAATAATTTGTGTTGTACTAATTTTGTGGGATATGTTCATGTGGCCGACAGCAGGTCACGCCACAATTTTGTTTGCTTGCCGACCAAAATTGGTTTGCAAGTGACACCACGACGGTTCTGCCAGGCGCAAATTCGCTGGATACGACCTGGTCTACCAATACGAAAGGAATCTCTTGAACCAGTGCCATCACGTACTCCTAGGATAGAGCCTTCAGCAACCCAAATCGCCTAGTTCGAGCGTGATAAAATTTAATCGAACAAAAAAATTTAAGCTCAAACGCATGAGCCAGGGAAATATATTGTCACGCTCAAATGTAAAATGCGTAATTGGTATTAAAAATCAAGAATTGTCAAGCCATATATAAAACCGAATCTACGCCCAGTCGAGTGCAAGTCGACCGCGTGCATTTGATTATATCCAAACGAACAATGGATCGTGCCAAACCAAAATTCAACGCCCCAGGCGTAGTGCTTCAGCACATCCAGTCCAAATTCCTAGTATTTAAATAACTGTTGTTTAAATGATAGATGATAATTTATGTTATGTTAAGTAATTTGTATATATTTATTTGTCATTCTTATTCCTATCGTAATCTACTCATATATTTATTATTAATTTCAATATTTAAAATTACACCATTGTCATTCCATAAAATCCGTCGTCCGGATTTTTGCCAATTTTAGGTCACATTTTTTTTGCACCAAACCCCCTACACCGAATACTTATATTAGAGCTCTAATAGGGTAGGATAGGGATTCAGGATCACCGAAATAACAATAATCATATTCGTTTGATTTGGCAAGAGTCTCGATTCAAATTCAAAATTTAATTGCCGTTTGAAACTCACAACGCTACCTAGCGGCGTGTTTTGTCGTTATTTAGTTATATCAGATGTTTGTTAATAAATTATAAGGGAATATAATGATCTGTGAGTAAGTTTAATGGAGCGGAGAATCGCCCTGGAGCATGGAATAAATTAATCGTCAATTCCAATTTAAGGGCGATGGGCAAAACAAATCCGTGTAGGCTTATTGCAGGATGGGCGGGTACGTCGTGGCCATGAACACCAGGCGTGTCAGCTGTTTCGTTGGTTTGGTGTCTCTATATAATGTTGTGAAACACTGCACGTGCTACACATTTTAAATGTTGTTTGCCATGCTGAATATACTTTTTAAATTAAAAAGAAGACAATTTAAAAGACAATAAAACAATTTATTTCATAAATTTAAAAACAACGTAAATTTTGACTTTGGTAAACTTTTGTTATCCATTTTTTCGATGTGGCAACGCTGTGGCTAAACGCTGACGTCTTCATCGGCATTTTAAGTTGCAAGTGTTGATCTGCAGTGGAGAAGAAAATGCGTTTATTACATTAGTTTGAACAAGTTCCTCGTATTGTTAAATCAGTTACATACTTTTATTAAGCAAAACGTGCAAGGCAATCAATATGTGCATTCGTCGCTGTCAATTTGGGCTGGAATTTGCTCTGCTGGTGGCACTTGTTGCCGGCAGAGCCTAAGCAACCTTATCCCTGGACTTGGTCGGTTCCTCGCTGCTTACTTTGATAATGATGGAGCCCTCGTCGCACCCCAAGGCAACGTTGTTGGTGCCACGCATACTGGAAATGGACCACACACGCTCAAAGCCATAGTTAAGGCTGGTCTCCAAGCAGTATGTGTCCGAGTGCCAGATACGCACGGTTCCATCTTCGGAGCCCGTCAGCACAATGGGCAACTCGGGGTGGAAACAAACAGACGTAATGTTCTGTGCATGCCCTTCGAGTGTTTGTACACAGGTCTTGTTCTCATAATCCCAGATCTTAACCAAGCGATCATCTGCTCCCGAAATCAAATACGACTTGTCACCGCCATGATAGTAGTCCACACAATTGACACCCTTCTCATGCCCCTCCAGCGTAAGGTTGGCAGACACCGAATCCAGCTGCCACACCTTAACGGTACGATCCAAGGATGCGGAGGCAAAGGTGTTATTATCCTTCGGATTAAACACAATCTGCATGACATAGTGTGTGTGACCCTCAAAGATGCGCTGACATTCCCACATCTTCTCCCAGTTCCACAATTTGATAAGCTTATCGTCTGCAATGAGTCATATTTTCAAATAGTTAAAGATGTTCATTAATAAAGAACGTACCGCTGCTGGTCAGCACCAGGGGCTCTGTGGGATGCACTGCAATGCAGCGCACGAAATCGGAGTGCGCCTCAAAGGAGTGGACCTGCTCCATTGTTTTATAGTTGAAAATACGGATGAGCATATCATCGGAGCCGGTTATAATCCAATTTTTGCGAGCCACGAAGCGAGCGGAGCGCACAGGGAGATCGCATAGTTCGAAATCTTTGACCAATTGCTGGGTCTTATAGTTCATGATCTGTACGTGGCCATTGTGAAGAGCGCACAACATCCACGGTTCGGTCGGATGCAGGTCAACGCACTTGACACGGCTAGATGCGAAGCGGTGCTTGATATCGAATTTAAGGGCCATATTTATGCTGCTGTTGATTGCGTTCAATAATAAACAATACTTGGGAAATTTTTTGCTTAAATTTTCGTCTCGTGCTGCCTCTAAATATTTAAAGAATCAGAGCTTTTTGCGATTGTGCCGCGAATTACGCACTTTGAGAGTGGAATATTTTGGAATGGTTGTCAATCGAATCGCTGCGTTTAGCTTTTATACTCTTTATCAAGAGACAAACAGCACATTGTTATCGGAGGCAGCGGTATATCGGTGTGCTAGCTAGCTCAGGGGGATATACTGGGCGGCAAATGAGTCACATCTCAGTATGGTCTGTTTGCGTCTCTGTGTTTGCTGTTTTGATCAGCCCACCCATTCATAAATATTTCGTCAACCATGTTTAAATTTCATATTCTTTTCAACAATTTAATCTATAATTGTTTATTTATTTAATGTCAACTAAAGTCAGGCGACACAAAAAACATTCAAAAAGTGGGAAAGTGATTAAATTTAATAAAAAAATATAATTTTAAGAATTAAACTAAAATTAATTTAAGAAAAACTTATTAGATTTCTGAAGATATTTAACATTTGCTGATTGGGGAAACCTAATAAAAACCCAATCAAACCATGAAAATAGTATGAATTACTTAACCAATGCATATGAAAATGCAATTCAGTTCTTAATAATATAAATGGAAGATTCTGAATTGATTGTGTGATTAAGTTGATTGTAAGGAATTATTAATAGTACAGTGATTAAGAGAAAGTGGGAAAAAGGTACGAGACGATCTAAAAGGAACACAAATTTATATTGAGGAAACCACCCACAAGATCTGTGTTCCAGATTTGGACGTATGGGCAATTAAATTCATTTGAGGAATGTATAATAAACTCAGAAGTTGAAAGGATTTTTTGAGAGTGAATTTAATATAACTGTTGCATCATTTACTTCCTGGGAAACAAATTTATTTTAAAGCATGCCAAAAAAGAAAGTAAGTCCGCCTGCAGTAAGCATTGAGAGGTCATATCATTATATGTCAGGCATAACTTAACATCATTATTACTGAAATCTGTATAAAACATCGGCTTGCGTTTTATTCTGAAATCCGTTGATCTCAAGGGAAGTAAATTCAAGAAGGTTAGTGGTAGTAGACCTATATTTCAGAAATCCTTGCTGGAAAGGTGGAATTATAGACTTTCATAAATGTTGCAATAGAGTTGTCAACATTTTCTCAAATGTCTTAGGTAGTTGTAATTGTTTGCATCGGCCGTAAATTTTTTTGCCGTGCGAACGAAGATTGGAGTATCTTGCGGAGTGCACTAACTCTCCGCGATATTTTGGGCTTTTTGGAATAAAATTTGTGTTGTACTAATTTTGTTGTATATGTTCAGGTGGCCGACAGCAGGTCACGCCACAATTTTTTTTGCTTGCCGACCAAAATTTGTTTGCAAGTGACACCACGACGGTTCTGCCAGGCGCAAATTCGCTGGATTCGACCTGGTCTACCAATACGATAGGAATCTCTTGTATCAGTGCCATCACGTACTCCTAGGATAGAGCCTTCAGCAACCCAAATCGCCTAGTTCGAGCGTGATAAAATTTAATCGAACAAAAAAATTTAAGCTCAAACGCATGAGCCAGGGAAATATATTGTCACGCTCAAATGTAAAATGCGTAATTGGTATTAAAAATCAAGAATTGTCAAGCCATATATAAAACCGAATCTACGCCCAGTCGAGTGCAAGTCGACCGCGTGCATTTGATTATATCCAAACGAACAATGGATCGTGCCAAACCAAAATTCAACGCCCCAGGCGTAGTGCTTCAGCACATCCAGTCCAAATTCCTAGTATTTAAATAACTGTTGTTTAAATGATAGATGATAATTTATGTTATGTTAATTAATTTGTATATATTTATTTGTCATTCTTATTCCTATCGTAATCTACTCATATATTTATTATTAATTTCAATATTTAAAATTACACCATTGTCATTCCATAAAATCCGTCGTCCGGATTTTTGCCAATTTTAGGTCACATTTTTTTTGCACCAAACCCCCTACACCGAATACTTATATTAGAGCTCTAATAGGGTAGGATAGGGATTCAGGATCACCGAAATAACAATAATCATATTCGTTTGATTTGGCAAGAGTCTCGATTCAAATTCAAAATTTAATTGCCGTTTGAAACTCACAACGCTACCTAGCGGCGTGTTTTGTCGTTATTTAGTTATATCAGATGTTTGTTAATAAATTATAAGGGAATATAATGATCTGTGAGTAAGTTTAATGGAGCGGAGAATCGCCCTGGAGCATGGAATAAATTAATCGTCAATTCCAATTTAAGGGCGATGGGCAAAACAAATCCGTGTAGGCCCATTGCAGGAAGGGCGGGTACGTCGTGGCCATGAACACCAGGCCTGTCAGCTGTTCCGTTGTTTTGGTGTGTGGATGTAGATCTCTATATAGTGTTGTGTAGGTCAAGTTAATTTTGGAGTCTGTACCGTCCACGGAGTCGTCTGTAACGATTACAATCGACTTTATCACGTAATCAATTCAGAATCTTCCATTTATATTATTAAGAACTGAATTGCATTTTCATATGCATTGGTTAAGTAATTCATACTATTTTCATGGTTTGATTGGGTTTTTATTAGGTTTCCCCAATCAGCAAATGTTAAATATCTTCAGAAATCTAATAAGTTTTTCTTAAATTAATTTTAGTTTAATTCTTAAAATTATATTTTTTTATTAAATTTAATCACTTTCCCACTTTTTGAATGTTTTTTGTGTCGCCTGACTTTAGTTGACATTAAATAAATAAACAATTATAGATTAAATTGTTGAAAAGAATATGAAATTTAAACATGGTTGACGAAATATTTTTGAATGGGTGGGCTGATCAAAACACCAAACACAGAGACGCAAACAGACCATACTGAGATGTGACTCATTTGCCGCCCAGTATATCCCCCTGAGCTAGCTAGCACACCGATATACCGCTGCCTCCGATAACAATGTGCTGTTTGTCTCTTGATAAAGAGTATAAAAGCTAAACGCAGCGATTCGATTGACAACCATTCCAAAATATTCCACTCTCAAAGTGCGTAATTCGCGGCACAATCGCAAAAAGCTCTGATTCTTTAAATATTTAGAGGCAGCACGAGACGAAAATTTAAGCAAAAAATTTCCCAAGTATTGTTTATTATTGAACGCAATCAACAGCAGCATAAATATGGCCCTTAAATTCGATATCAAGCACCGCTTCGCATCTAGCCGTGTCAAGTGCGTTGACCTGCATCCGACCGAACCGTGGATGTTGTGCGCTCTTCACAATGGCCACGTACAGATCATGAACTATAAGACCCAGCAATTGGTCAAAGATTTCGAGCTATGCGATCTCCCTGTGCGCTCCGCTCGCTTCGTGGCTCGCAAAAATTGGATTATAACCGGCTCCGATGATATGCTCATCCGTATTTTCAACTATAAAACAATGGAGCAGGTCCACTCCTTTGAGGCGCACTCCGATTTCGTGCGCTGCATTGCAGTGCATCCCACAGAGCCTCTGGTGCTGACCAGCAGCGGTACGTTCTTTATTAATGAACATCTTTAACTATTTGAAAATATGACTCATTGCAGACGATAAGCTTATCAAATTGTGGAACTGGGAGAAGATGTGGGAATGTCAGCGCATCTTTGAGGGTCACACACACTATGTCATGCAGATTGTGTTTAATCCGAAGGATAATAACACCTTTGCCTCCGCATCCTTGGATCGTACCGTTAAGGTGTGGCAGCTGGATTCGGTGTCTGCCAACCTTACGCTGGAGGGGCACGAGAAGGGTGTCAATTGTGTGGACTACTATCATGGCGGTGACAAGTCGTATTTGATTTCGGGCGCAGATGATCGCTTGGTTAAGATCTGGGATTATGAGAACAAGACCTGTGTACAAACACTCGAAGGGCATGCACAGAACATTACGTCTGTTTGTTTCCACCCCGAGTTGCCCATTGTGCTGACGGGCTCCGAAGATGGAACCGTGCGTATCTGGCACTCGGACACATACTGCTTGGAGACCAGCCTTAACTATGGCTTTGAGCGTGTGTGGTCCATTTCCAGTATGCGTGGCACCAACAACGTTGCCTTGGGGTGCGACGAGGGCTCCATCATTATCAAAGTAAGCAGCGAGGAACCGACCAAGTCCAGGGATAAGGTTGCTTAGGCTCTGCCGGCAACAAGTGCCACCAGCAGAGCAAATTCCAGCCCAAATTGACAGCGACGAATGCACATATTGATTGCCTTGCACGTTTTGCTTAATAAAAGTATGTAACTGATTTAACAATACGAGGAACTTGTTCAAACTAATGTAATAAACGCATTTTCTTCTCCACTGCAGATCAACACTTGCAACTTAAAATGCCGATGAAGACGTCAGCGTTTAGCCACAGCGTTGCCACATCGAAAAAATGGATAACAAAAGTTTACCAAAGTCAAAATTTACGTTGTTTTTAAATTTATGAAATAAATTGTTTTATTGTCTTTTAAATTGTCTTCTTTTTAATTTAAAAAGTATATTCAGCATGGCAAACAACATTTAAAATGTGTAGCACGTGCAGTGTTTCACAACATTATATAGAGACACCAAACCAACGAAACAGCTGACACGCCTGGTGTTCATGGCCACGACGTACCCGCCCTTCCTGCAATGGGCCTACACGGATTTGTTTTGCCCATCGCCCTTAAATTGGAATTGACGATTAATTTATTCCATGCTCCAGGGCGATTCTCCGCTCCATTAAACTTACTCACAGATCATTATATTCCCTTATAATTTATTAACAAACATCTGATATAACTAAATAACAACAAACCACGCCGCTAGGTAGCGTTGTGAGTTTCAAACGGCAATTAAATTTTGAATTTGAATCGAGACTCTTGCCAAATCAAACGAATATGATTATTGTTATTTCGGTGATCCTGAATCCCTATCCTACCCTATTAGAGCTCTAATATAAGTATTCGGTGTAGGGGGTTTGGTGCAAAAAAAATGTGACCTAAAATTGGCAAAAATCCGGACGACGGATTTTATGGAATGACAATGGTGTAATTTTAAATATTGAAATTAATAATAAATATATGAGTAGATTACGATAGGAATAAGAATGACAAATAAATATATACAAATTACTTAACATAACATAAATTATCATCTATCATTTAAACAACAGTTATTTAAATACTAGGAATTTGGACTGGATGTGCTGAAGCACTACGCCTGGGGCGTTGAATTTTGGTTTGGCACGATCCATTGTTCGTTTGGATATAATCAAATGCACGCGGTCGACTTGCACTCGACTGGGCGTAGATTCGGTTTTATATATGGCTTGACAATTCTTGATTTTTAATACCAATTACGCATTTTACATTTGAGCGTGACAATATATTTCCCTGGCTCATGCGTTTGAACTTAAATTTTTTTGTTCGATTAAATTTTATCACGCTCGAACTAGGCGATTTGGGTTGCTGAAGGCTCTATCCTAGGAGTACGTGATGGCACTGATACAAGAGATTCCTATCGTATTGGTAGACCAGGTCGAATCCAGCGAATTTGCGCCTGGCAGAACCGTCGTGGTGTCACTTGCAAACAAATTTTGGTCGGCAAGCAAAAAAAATTGTGGCGTGACCTGCTGTCGGCCACCTGAACATATACAACAAAATTAGTACAACACAAATTTTATTCCAAAAAGCCCAAAATATCGCGGAGAGTTAGTGCACTCCGCAAGATACTCCAATCTTCGTTCGCACGGCAAAAAAATTTACGGCCGATGCAAACAATTACAACTACCTAAGACATTTGAGAAAATGTTGACAACTCTATTGCAACATTTATGAAAGTCTATAATTCCACCTTTCCAGCAAGGATTTCTGAAATATAGGTCTACTACCACTAACCTTCTTGAATTTACTTCCCTTGAGATCAACGGATTTCAGAATAAAACGCAAGCCGATGTTTTATACATATTTCAGTAATAATGATGTTAAGTTTGTAATGGTCGGCAGATAGATCGATAGGCGAGGGATATCGATGGGGGACCATCTTCAGAAAGAAAAAAAAGAAGAGGGCAGGCGCATGCGCTGCAAAGAAAAGAAGAAAAGAAATTCAAATAAATGAATTAATAAATTAATAAATTATGAAGTAATTATATATATAAAAAAAAAAAAAATAATGTAAAATAAATAAATATAAAGCAAAAAAAAAAAGGATAAATAAAATAAAAACATACGAACCGGCGGCAGCAACTATCCATCGCCACCATCGAGGAGGAAATCGCCACGGACAACTGGACTCAGGAACCAGGAAGTCGAAGCCGGGAGACCCGGAGACACCTCGGATTATATAAACACACCTGTGAGTTTGTTCCCGCCCAACTGCGGCAGAGTGAGCCAAATACAGCTGATCGGCCCCAACAAATGCAATAGTGATGCTCATTTTTGTCCCTCAGTGATGTGCACTATTGAAGCCAAATACAAAAAAAAGAAGAAAAATCATTAATATTTTGTAATCTTTAAATTAAGTAGGTAGATTAAATATATATTATTAAATATATATAAGCGAATTTAGTGTTGGCCAACAAAATGTTAGGGACCACATTGTCACCTGTAACATATGAATTGTAAATTAAATAGTCTAAAAAAAAACATGAGGTGGTAAATGAATGTCATTGGGTGAGATGAGGGTGTAGAAAACCAGCGAGAAGGGAATGTTTGTGAAAGGGAATTTCTCCAGCATATTTAGAGGAGGAATCACTAGGAAGGGAGGGACACGCAGGTTGTACAACATCCACACAGTCAACACGGCAGCGAGCGGACTGGTTTGATGGAAATATTTGTTTTTTTTTATTTATAAAAGAATACAAATTTTTTTTGTTAACTTGCCGCCCAATATACCGCGGTCGAACTACCCCTGAGCCGATAGCTGGCCGGCTGAGCGATATATTGGTGCTTTCGACAGGCAAGGCATAACAAATGGCGCCCAATCGAAAAAACTAGGGGGACATAACAAATGTCACCCTGTTTAAAAACAACACCGCGAAGCACATTTGTGACAACAAATGACGCTCGCATGTAAGAAATAAAAAAAATGAATAGATAGAAGAAACTCAAATAATCAGGAGATTGTACTTGAAATTCAGAGTATTAACAATATTGCAATTTTCTATATATTGAATAGGTGGCCTTAACCAACAAGTAGGAGGAATGTTTAGTCGGACCGTGGATGAGCATCGTACTATGCTGAGTCCATCGCTGCCACAAACAGTAGTCCTGCCGATTTGGTCAATGAACATCTTTCAAGTGTCAGAAATAGTGAAAGTAAAGCTTAGCTGGTCCGTGAGCCGGGGAAAAGGCCGAGCCACGTTGCCGCTGAAGTGGATCTGAAGCTAAAAAGAAAAATATAATTTGATAATTAGTTTACCGGCCAATTAAAATTTCTTAAAGATAGCATACCTAGAAATGGGTTTACAAAGTACGTCGAGTTTTCGAGTCGCGATCCGTGCATTACCGCTTAGTAATTGTCAACGTTGTCCGACTTTGAGAACGCGCGCAGACAATAGAATTAATTAATATTCCAGAATAGAGAGGAACAATTGTAGGCGAGCTAGAAAGATAAAGGAGTGTTTTAGCGTGTGATATTAAATTATTTTCGTTTCTTGTAGTATGGATTGTTACCTGTAGGTGGCGTCATACGGTGCTACCCTCATCTCACCCATCTTAATGTTTGAATTGTATCTTCGAGAGTGTTGAGTTTGAATTTTGAGTGTTAGTTTTTCGTAATAAATTGATTCCCAGTGATAGCCTAGTTCTCAACATTATTGTTACAATACAATTTTGACTTAGAGATTAGATTAGTCAAATATTTATTATAGGTTACATATAATTGTTTCTTAGTTATTTATTGGTTGTTGATATATTTATTGAATATTTATTTATTTAATACATGTATAGAATTGATCAATGTTTATTGAGTAAGTAGTTATATGTTGCTTATTTAATAATATAATATTTATTTTTCCACTGGAGATTGAGTAGAAGTACAGATAATTATTTTGCGTAGACATATTTATGCATATATATACCTATATACATATATTTATGAAAATTGGGGGGTTAAATAATTATATGTTTTTTTTTGTGTTGAATGTTAAAACATAGTTAAAATTAAGAATTACATGAGCGAAGGGGTATTCAGGCAGTCGAGGAAAGTGCGGCGTAGCGGGGACTTTCAGAGAGATAGAGAGCACGAGAGAATGCGTCCGACTACTCGCGCACAAAGCACCAAACCCACCGAAGAAATGGAGAGTACTTCTCATCCAGTCGGAATGCGTAGCCGAGAAGATGTAGCGGGTACCTCGTCAACAACGCAACAAGCGAGGAGCGAAGTGGAGCTGTCCAGTGAGCTGAAGTCGGCTATTAATGTAGCGATAGCCCAAGCGCACGAGACCTTGAGAGCATCGCTGTCACAGGAAATGAGCGCTTTTAAAGAGACAATAGAGGCCAACATGCTAAGTTTCATGCGGGACATCAACGAAGTGGTCTCATCCCTGAAAGTGGAAAAAGGAAGAAGCGATTCGAGTTCCCAAGAAGCGAGAGAGGCGAGAACTCATCGACCACCTGCACCTACTCACCTTTTCGTGGATAACCGAGCGTTGGAATCCGAGCAACAGAAACAAGCCGAACAACAACAAGTTCCCGTGTCGGGCTGGATGCCACAAACGGGTAATGATGGTGGACACTATCGAAGAAATCGCACGAGCATCGGGGATACGAGGCAGGAGAGTAACCACATCCGAAGGTGGGGCCTGATCTTCGACGGAGACCCGAAGGGAATGCCGGTGGCGGAATTCATCTTCCGTTTGGAACATCTCCAGTCGTTGTACCAAGTTCCGTGGTCAGATGTACTGAGGGATTTCCATGGATTAGTGAACGGACAGGCTAAAGACTGGTACTGGATGTATGTGCGCACCTCGGGAGTTCCAGATTGGCCAAATCTCAGATATGGCCTGCAGCAGCAGTTCCAAATAAGGCGATCTGAATTTGAGAGAGAACAGGAACTCAGAGAACGCAAGCAACGGCATGGAGAAAGCACGGATGAATACATTCAGGCCATGTTGGTGCTAAGATCGCGGCTATCCAGCTGTTTCTCGGACTACGACTTAATCAAAGTGATTAAAATGAATGTCAGAGATCAGCTATCAAAGATAATTTACCCGATGCCGATAGCCAACCTACAGAAACTACGCGAAGAGTGCCAAGACGCGGAAAGGATGCTGTCAACACGATGGGCTAGAACGTCAGCGAGTCAAGACTATGCTCGGTCCCGAGAACAGGCAAGGGTACACGAGATAGATGCGACGGAACAGGATCCAGGGAGCGAACCATCAGAAACTATTGCAGCTATTTATCGACCGAAGGAGCCGGGAGATCGGACAAGCCTAACCTGCTGGAACTGCAAGCAGATAGGACATACATTCTTTGAATGTGAGGCACCAGTACGGAACATATTTTGCTATAAATGTGGACATTCTGGCGTAGTGTTGCCCAAATGCCCAAAGTGTCGACCGGGAAACACGGTTCGGAACACGACACAAGCGGAGGAGTCGCGTTCCAATTCGGCCAAAAGCAATCACCTCCCATAGACACCGCCTCGGTTAGTAATTATAAGCCGGTAAATAAGGATAAGGAAATAATTAATATTATTACAAAAGTTAATCAAATAAACCATAGTATTAACTCACCAAACACCAGATGGTCACAACGTAAATCCCTAGAGCAGAGACAAGCGGAGTATGATCAAGCAAAGGAAAGGATATTTAAAGATGCAGGCCAAGAGATGAGTGAGAAGACACACTATAGAGTTCAGCGAGCACGATTAAAATTCCAACAACGAAAAGCGAGACGAAATAGTTTGTGTGCGGCCATAAGATCGGCGATGCGCACGGATAGCAGGCCGTTCGCCAAGGTATGGATCGCCCACAAGGAACTCAATGGCCTATTAAACACAGGGGCTTCAGTGAGTTTGCTGGGACATGGTGGTGCCGATCTGGTAAAGGAGTTGGGATTAGATTTACACAAAGCTTGCTCGACTGTACAAACCGCTGGAGGATCTCCTCACCACATCATGGGAAAGATACGGACCGCCATGACCTATAAGGGAATCACCAAGGACGTCGATCTCTTCGTATGTCCCTCGTTAAGACAACCGCTGTATTTAGGTGTAGATTTCTGGCGCAGATTTGGATTAGCTCCCCATATAGCAGGCCTGGAAGGAGATGTGGAGGTAGTAGACGAAATTGAGCTAGAGCAATTATCAAAAAGCCATCCTACGGAACCACATACCTTATCAAGGGAGCAACAGGAGCAATTGGAGCGGGTTAAGGCCAAATTTAAATCGTTCGCTGAATTCGGTCTAGGCAGGACATCGCTGGAAAAGCACGAAATTCGACTTTTCAAGGATACAGTACCGTTGAAAGAACGCTTCTATCCAGTTTCACCAGCGATACAGGAGTTACTCTTTGCCGAGGTTGACGAGATGTTACGGCTGAGAGTCATAGAGCTTAGTGAGAGTCCTTGGAGTAACAGAGTAACGCTTGTTCGAAAGCCAGGAAAAAATCGTCTCTGTTTGGATGCTCGCAAGCTGAATAAGGTGACAATCAAGGATGCATATCCCCTACAGTGCATAGAGTCGATCCTTAGCCGAGTAGAAGATACGGTTTTCATCAGCAGTATCGACCTAAAACATGCTTTTTGGCAGATTGAACTGGAGGCAGAAAGTAGACCTTATACAGCCTTCACCATACCCGGGAGACCACTGTATCAGTTCAAATCTATGCCGTTTGGTCTGTGCAATGCAGCGCAGCGACTTTGCCGATTAATGGACAAGGTGATCCCACAAAGGCTCCGAAGTCATGTTTTCGTTTATCTAGATGATCTGCTAGTGATTTCTCGCACATTTGAAGAACATTGCCATCTATTATCCGAAGTAGGAGACTGTCTGGAAGCAGCAAACTTAACAATCGGGATAAAGAAATCTAAGTTTTGCTATAAATATTTAAAATATCTGGGATATGTAATTGGCGATGGTGCACTACGGACTGATCCAGAAAAGGTACAGGCAATTGCGGAGATACCCGTTCCGAAAAGTGTACGTCAGCTACGTCGATTTTTAGGCACCGCCGGATGGTATCGTCGCTTCATCCGGAACTTTTCAGCCGAATCAGCACCGCTTACGGATTGCCTGAAAGGAAAAAGTCCGTTTAAAATGACAGAGAATGCGCTGGAAGCTTTTACAAAGTTGAAAAAGGCACTTACCAGTGCACCACTTTTGATACATCCCGACTTCAAGAAGCCATTTTTTATACAGTGCGATGCAAGTCATATAGGTATTGGAGCGGTCCTATTCCAGCTCGACGAGGAGAACGCCGAGCACCCCATTGCCTTCTTTTCTGCGAAATTGCGAGGAGCGCAATTAAACTACAGTGTTCCAGAAAAAGAATGCATGGCCGCAGTGAGAGCAGTGGAGAAATTCAGAGCATATGTGGAACTCATGCCGTTCACCATCATAACGGACCATGCAAGTCTTCAATGGTTAATGTCATTCAAAGCACTGAATGGTAGGCTAGCGAGATGGTCATTAACACTCCAGGCGTATGACTTCCAGATCGAGCACAGAAAGGGTGGAGATAATGTAGTTGCCGACATGCTTTCCCGTCCTTTCGATGCAGAGGAGGCCGACTTCTTTCAATTCGAAACGACCGCCTTCGAGGAACAGACATACCTAGATCGTGTGAAGCTGGTACAGCAGAACGAGGAAAAGTTTCCGGAATTACGTGTGGAGGATGGATTACTGTTTAAAAAAACACAATTTATTCAACCGGATATGGAAGAGTTCCATTGGAAACTATGGATTCCAGAAGTACTAACGGATACACTGATCAAAGAGGCACATGAAGGCGACGCGAATATGCATGGTGGATGCGCAAGGACCGTAGGTAGGCTCAAACAAATGTATTTCTGGCCGCGAATGGCAATGCAAGTGAAGGCTTACATTGCGAACTGCGACACGTGTAAGGAGACCAAACACTCGACGCAGACGAATAGGCCAGCCATGGGAGGAGAGACAAAGACGGATAGACCCATGCAAAAACTATATATGGATTTTTTGGGACCATACCCAAGGTCGTGAAGTGGTAATGTCGTCATTCTGGTAGTCCTTGATCATATGTCAAAGTTCATTTGGTTGAAAGCAATGCCAAAAGCGACGGCAAAGGCGGTGATCCGATTTCTGCACAGCGAAATATTTTCCATGTTTGGGGTTCCAGAAGTCGTTCATACGGATAACGGCAGACAGTTCATGTCAGAGGAGTTTAGAAATTTCCTAAGTCGACGAGACATAACCCACATGCGATCTGGGAATTACGCACCACAGGCAAACGCTGCGGAAAGGGTCAACCAAACTATCCTAGCGGCGATAAGGACATATGTTGGAGACGACCACACACGTTGGGACGA
This sequence comes from Drosophila macrothrix, assembly GCA_035042055.1. Classification (NCBI taxonomy): domain Eukaryota; kingdom Metazoa; phylum Arthropoda; class Insecta; order Diptera; family Drosophilidae; genus Drosophila; species Drosophila macrothrix. Next base: position 286,999 of record JAWNLX010000604.1, read on the forward strand.
GAGACTGCCCGACATCCAGGGTGCGGCTCGAAGCGCTATACACCATAGCATTGGAACCTCGCCATATTTCGTGTTGTTTGGACAGCATATGTTTACGAGCGGAAAGGATTACAAACTCGCTCGCAAACTAGGAGCCTTAACGGATGCCGAAGTCCAACATCTTTCCAGACAGGACCAGCAACAAATCACCCGGCATGAAGTCCAGAAGAATCTGCATAGAGCATATGAGAGGGCGGCTAAGGCTTATAATTTAAAAACGCGAGAAATCCACTATGTTTCTGGGCAAGAGGTTTTCAAACGGAACTTCGTGCTAAGTGATTTCAAGAATCGGATTAATGCCAAGTTCTGTCCGAAATACGTCAAATGTCGAGTCGTTAAGCCAATTGGAAACAGTCTCTACGAGCTGGAAACCCTCCAAGGAATCAGGATTGGGATATTCCATGCGAAGGACTTGAAACAATAGCAGTGTAAGCCCGGCTAGCTCAGTCGGTAGTGAGGCTCTTAATCACAGGGTGTGGGCGATGGCCTACGTTGGGCAAAGATAGCCTCCTTTGGCACTCCTGTTTCTCTGAAATGAACCTCGAAACCGTAATGTGGTGTAATGGTCGGCAGATAGATCGATAGGCGAGGGATATCGATGGGGGACCATCTTCAGAAAGAAAAAAAAGAAGAGGGCAGGCGCATGCGCTGCAAAGAAAAGAAGAAAAGAAATTCAAATAAATGAATTAATAAATTAATAAATTATGAAGTAATTATATATATAAAAAAAAAAAAAAATAATGTAAAATAAATAAATATAAAGCAAAAAAAAAAAGGATAAATAAAATAAAAACATACGAACCGGCGGCAGCAACTATCCATCGCCACCATCGAGGAGGAAATCGCCACGGACAACTGGACTCAGGAACCAGGAAGTCGAAGCCGGGAGACCCGGAGACACCTCGGATTATATAAACACACCTGTGAGTTTGTTCCCGCCCAACTGCGGCAGAGTGAGCCAAATACAGCTGATCGGCCCCAACAAATGCAATAGTGATGCTCATTTTTGTCCCTCAGTGATGTGCACTATTGAAGCCAAATACAAAAAAAAGAAGAAAAATCATTAATATTTTGTAATCTTTAAATTAAGTAGGTAGATTAAATATATATTATTAAATATATATAAGCGAATTTAGTGTTGGCCAACAAAATGTTAGGGACCACATTGTCACCTGTAACATATGAATTGTAAATTAAATAGTCTAAAAAAAAACATGAGGTGGTAAATGAATGTCATTGGGTGAGATGAGGGTGTAGAAAACCAGCGAGAAGGGAATGTTTGTGAAAGGGAATTTCTCCAGCATATTTAGAGGAGGAATCACTAGGAAGGGAGGGACACGCAGGTTGTACAACATCCACACAGTCAACACGGCAGCGAGCGGACTGGTTTGATGGAAATATTTGTTTTTTTTTATTTATAAAAGAATACAAATTTTTTTTTGTTAACTTGCCGCCCAATATACCGCGGTCGAACTACCCCTGAGCCGATAGCTGGCCGGCTGAGCGATATATTGGTGCTTTCGACAGGCAAGGCATAACAAGTTATGCCTGACATATAATGATATGACCTCTCAATGCTTACTGCAGGCGGACTTACTTTCTTTTTTGGCATGCTTTAAAATAAATTTGTTTCTCAGGAAGTAAATGATGCAACAGTCATATTAAATTCACTCTCAAAAAATCCTTTCAACTTCTGAGTTTATTATACATTCCTCAAATGAATTAAATTGCCCATACGTCCAAATCTGGAACACAGATCTTGTGGGTGGTTTCCTCAATATAAATTTGTGTTCCTTTTAGATCGTCTCGTACCTTTTTCCCACTTTCTCTTAATCACTGTACTATTAATAATTCCTTACAATCAACTTAATCACGCAATCAATTCAGAATCTTCCATTTATATTATTAAGAACTGAATTGCATTTTCATATGCATTGGTTAAGTAATTCATACTATTTTCATGGTTTGATTGGATTTTCTGGGATTTCCCCAATCGGCAAATGTTGAACCGCTTTGCATTTAAATATTCTCAGAAATCTAATAAGTGGTTCTTAAATTAATTTTAGTTTATTAATTCTTACAATTAATTTAAAATTCTATTTTTTATTTAATTTAATCAATTTCGCACTTTTTAAATGATTTTTGTGTCGCCTGACTTTAGTTGACATTAAATAAATAAACAATTATAAATTAAATTGTTGAAAAGAATATGAAATTTGAATAAGGTTGACGAAATATTTTTTAATGGGTGCGCTGATCAAAACAGCAAACACAGAGACGCAAACAGACCATACTGAGATGTGACTCATTTGCCGCCCAGTATATCCCCCTGAGCTAGCTAGCACACCGATATACCGCTGCCTCCGATAACAATGTGCTGTTTGTCTCTTGATAAAGAGTATAAAAGCTAAACGCAGCGATTCGATTGACAACCATTCCAAAATATTCCACTCTCAAAGTGCGTAATTCGCGGCACAATCGCAAAAAGCTCTGATTCTTTAAATATTTAGAGGCAGCACGAGACGAAAATTTAAGCAAAAAATTTCCCAAGTATTGTTTATTATTGAACGCAATCAACAGCAGCATAAATATGGCCCTTAAATTCGATATCAAGCACCGCTTCGCATCTAGCCGTGTCAAGTGCGTTGACCTGCATCCGACCGAACCGTGGATGTTGTGCGCTCTTCACAATGGCCACGTACAGATCATGAACTATAAGACCCAGCAATTGGTCAAAGATTTCGAGCTATGCGATCTCCCTGTGCGCTCCGCTCGCTTCGTGGCTCGCAAAAATTGGATTATAACCGGCTCCGATGATATGCTCATCCGTATTTTCAACTATAAAACAATGGAGCAGGTCCACTCCTTTGAGGCGCACTCCGATTTCGTGCGCTGCATTGCAGTGCATCCCACAGAGCCCCTGGTGCTGACCAGCAGCGGTACGTTCTTTATTAATGAACATCTTTAACTATTTGAAAATATGACTCATTGCAGACGATAAGCTTATCAAATTGTGGAACTGGGAGAAGATGTGGGAATGTCTGCGCATCTTTGAGGGTCACACACACTATGTCATGCAGATTGTGTTTAATCCGAAGGATAATAACACCTTTGCCTCCGCATCCTTGGATCGTACCGTTAAGGTGTGGCAGCTGGATTCGGTGTCTGCCAACCTTACGCTGGAGGGGCACGAGAAGGGTGTCAATTGTGTGGACTACTATCATGGCGGTGACAAGTCGTATTTGATTTCGGGCGCAGATGATCGCTTGGTTAAGATCTGGGATTATGAGAACAAGACCTGTGTACAAACACTCGAAGGGCATGCACAGAACATTACGTCTGTTTGTTTCCACCCCGAGTTGCCCATTGTGCTGACGGGCTCCGAAGATGGAACCGTGCGTATCTGGCACTCGGACACATACTGCTTGGAGACCAGCCTTAACTATGGCTTTGAGCGTGTGTGGTCCATTTCCAGTATGCGTGGCACCAACAACGTTGCCTTGGGGTGCGACGAGGGCTCCATCATTATCAAAGTAAGCAGCGAGGAACCGACCAAGTCCAGGGATAAGGTTGCTTCGGCTCTGCCGGCAACAAGTGCCACCAGCAGCGGAAAATCCAGCCCAAATTGACAGCGACAAATGCACATATTGATTGCCTTGCACGTTTTGCTTAATAAAAGTATTTAACTAATTTAACAATACGAATAATTTGTTCAAGCTAATGTAATAAACGCATTTTCTTCCCCCTTGCAGATCAACAATTGCAACTTAAAATGCCAATGAAGACATCAGCGTTGCCACATCGAAAAAGTATTTACAGGTCCATTGCCAAAAGTTTACCAAAGTCAAAATTTCCATTATACTTAAAAGTATTAAATAATTGATTTTATTGTCACGTAAACTGTTTTCTTTTTAATTTAAAAAGCTTACTCAACTTGGCAAGCTGCTTTTAAAATGTCGTCATTATGTGCTAAGCGCATCGATTCGCTCACAAAATACACCGCTGTCAAATTTACGTGGCAGCTGGCAACACTAACCCACAACTCTGACACATTAATAAGAGGCAGAAGAAGAAGAAGCACGGCAGCAAGTAATTTTACAATCTCGCCACAGTGGATTTTTATTTTGATTAGCTTTAGTAGGGCATATTATTGAACGCCATCAACGACAGCATAAAGATGCCCCTTAAATTGGACATCAAGCGACGCCTCACATCGCGCTCAGACCGTGTCAAGTGCGTTGACCTGCATCCGGCCGAGCCGTGGATGTTGTGTGCTCTTTACAATGGCCACGTACACATCATGAACTATGAGAACCAGCAATTGGTTAAAGATTTCGAGGTATGCGACGTCCCTGTGCGCTCCGCTCGCTTCGTGGCTCGCAAAAATTGGATTATAACCGGCTCCGATGATATGCTCATCCGTATTTTCAACTACAACACACTGGAGAAGGTCCACTCCTTCGAGGCGCACTCCGATTACCTACGCTGCATTGCAGTGCATCCCACACAGCCCCTGGTGCTGACCAGCAGCGGTATGTTTAATTTTTACCATTTATTTAATAATTTTTAACACATGTTTGCTCTTCAATCCCCACTCTCTCAAAATATGGAACAACCTCAAATAAAAGTTATATGAAGACAATATTGGTTTAGCAATTATGTTAAAGCATATTTATAAAATGAATGAAACTTTTCAGATTTTTTTTTTACATTTATTTATTCTAGATCAAGATGATAATCAGAGTCATTAAATACGTCTGTCCGTGTTTTTCTAAGCAGGCAATTTTGTTTTATTAAAGTTAAAATAAAAATATTTAAACTGATGTTCGAAAAAATTATTTAGATACAAAAGATATTCGTATTTTTCCCATTCCAAAATGTTCTAATTAAAGAGCGAACACTGTAAACGTTCTTATCATTTACCACGTATCACATTTCATAGATCAAAATAATTGTAATCAATATTTTATCATATTTCTGCAGACGATATGTTAATCAAATTGTGGAACTGGGAGAAGATGTGGGCATGTCAGCGCATCTTTGAGGGTCACACACACTATGTCATGCAGATTGTGTTTAATCCGAAGGATAATAACACCTTTGCCTCCGCATCCTTGGATCGCACTGTTAAGGTGTGGCAGCTGGGTTCGGTGTTTGCCAACTTTACACTGGAGGGGCACGAGAAGGGTGTCAATTGTGTGGACTACTATCATGGCGGTGACAAGCCGTATTTGATTTCTGGTGCCGACGATCGGTTGGTTAAAATATGGGATTATCAGAACAAGACCTGTGTACAAACACTCGAGGGGCATGCACAGAACATTTCGTCCGTTTGCTTCCATCCCGAGTTGCCCATTGTGCTCACTGGCTCCGAAGACGGAACCGTGCGCATCTGGCACTCGGGCACATACCGCTTGGAGACCTGCCTCAACTATGGCTTTGAGCGCGTGTGGACTATTTCCAGTATGCGTGGCACCAACAACGTTGCCTTGGGCTACGACGAGGGCTCCATCATCATCAAGGTGGGCCGCGAGGAACCGGCCATGTCCATGGATGTGGTTGGCAGTAAAATCATTTGGGCCAAACATTCCGAAATGCAACAGGTAAGCTAAGCAGGATATGCGAATCTAGCTCAAACAATCAATCAATGAAGACCTTACTAATTATTATTTGTGTAGGTCAATTTGAAAACCATTGCGGATGGCACCGAAATCAAGGACGGCGAGCGTCTGCCTGTTGCCGTTAAGGATATGGGCGCCTGTGAAATCTATCCGCAGACCATTGCACACAATCCCAACGGCCGTTTTGTGGTCGTCTGTGGTGACGGCGAATACATCATCTATACATCCATGGCGTTGCGCAACAAGGCCTTTGGTTCCGCTCAGGAGTTTGTCTGGGCGCTAGAGAGCAATGAGTATGCCATACGGGAGAACAATGGCACCGTTCGCATCTTCCGCAATTTTAAGGAGCGAAAAAGCTTCACGCCCGAATATGGCGCCGAGAGCATCTATGGTGGCTACTACTTTGGCGTAAAGACCTCTTCGGGCTTGGCCTTCTACGACTGGGAGACATTGCAGCTGGTGCGACGCATCGAAGTGCAGCCGCGCAATGTTTTCTGGAATGAGAGTGGCAGCCTCGTCTGCCTTGCCACCGATGACTCGTACTTCATCTTGGGTGTGGATGCGGCACAAATTGCCAATGCGCTGGAGACCAAGGAGGGCCTCGAGGATGATGGTGTGGAAAGTGCATTTAATGTGCTCGGTGAGTACTTGTAATTACAGTTTATTTTATTAACACAACTAGAGTCCATCAAGCTGCCAATGATAAAGTTATCTTGACTATTGTTAAATAATAATTGATTAGTGACTGTGCATGATGAGTTCCTTGTGCGTTTGTGGAATAGCTATTTAAAATAATAATCATTTGATCTCCAAAAACAAAGTACTTATGCACTATTTTTGTTGCAGGCGAGGTTTCCGAGTCTGTGAAAACTGGACTGTGGGTGGGCGATTGCTTCATTTACACCAATTCGGTGAATCGCATCAATTACTACGTGGGAGGCGAGATTGTGACCATATCACATTTGGATCGCACCATGTACTTGCTGGGCTATGTGCCGAAGGACAATCGCTTGTATTTAGGCGACAAAGAGCTGAATGTGATTAGCTTTTGCCTGCAGTTGTCCGTCCTGGAGTACCAGACGGCCGTGATGCGACGCGACTTTGAGCGCGCTGATCTTGTGCTGCCCACCATACCGAAGGAGCATCGCACGCGTGTCGCTCACTTCCTGGAGAAACAGGGTTTCAAGGAGCAGGCGCTGCAGGTGTCCACAGATGCGGATCACAAATTTGATCTGGCACTGCAAATTGGCGAGCTGGAAATCGCATTGAAGCTGGCACGCGAGGCGGAGAACTCGCAGAAATGGTCACAGCTGGCCGATGTGGCGGCACGCAAGAATAACATGGCCCTTGTCAAGGAGTGCATGCAGAAGGCCAACGATTTCAGTGGCCTGCTGCTGCTCTCGACGGCCTCGAGTGATGCCCAGATGCTGGAGGAGGTGGGTGCGACTAGTTCTGCCCAAGGACGCCATAATATTGCATTCCTCGCTGCCTTTCTCCGTTCCGATGTCGACCGTTGCCTGGAGATTCTCATCGAGACGAATCGTCTGCCAGAGGCGGCGTTCTTTGCCCGCACCTACTTGCCCAGCCAAATGTCGCGAGTGGTGGAATTGTGGCGCGAGGAGTTGGGCAAGGTCAATGAGAAGGCTGGCCAATCGCTGGCCGATCCCACACAGTACACAAATCTCTTTCCGGGTCTGGGCGATGCCCTCCGCGTTGAGCAACATCTGCTGGAGGAGCGAACGCGCAAGTTGCCCGCCCGCATCGCCGGTCAGCTGCCACTAAATAGCGAGCGTAATCCGCTCGAGGAACTGCATGCGATCGAGCTGCAGAGTGGTGTTGGTCAGCAGGAGGAGAAAGTGAAACCGGCATTTGTGCCAGCAGCAGCGATCTTGACCACAGCAAGCAGCACTGCTGCGACTGCAGCTGCTGCTGTCAGTGAGGATGATGACGATGACGATTTGGATCTGGAGATTGATGGGATTACGCTGGATGACAACATAGATACGACAGACGTTAATCTGGATGATGACTTTCTCAGCGATGATTAGATGTGTTGGCTGCCCCAAAGCACACGCTGTATTCGATAATATGCATAGAAATATCGTAAATTCCTTTGTTGATTCGGGAAAGAAAACTCAAAAAAAAAAAGCAAAAACCACAATCGCAATTGAAAGCTCCTAATTCCACAAACATTCACCGTTGATTTGATTGAACGAGTGTTTCCCGTGCATTAATTATACAAATTAAAAATCTATTATATATATACCTATCTATAATGTACAACATTTATGCAGCAAAATCGAATTGCAATAAATATTATATTTAAAAATGTGTTTTTGTGAAATTGCGCTCGGCTTCTTCTTCTTACTGTTTGACATTCGGACATTTTGGCACACAATCAGCGTTGCCACAGGGCAAGCTGTCAGTTATTATTAAATACGGCAACACAGCAGCATCACAAATACATATATATCCGCAGATATTGTGTGTGTGCGTCTGGATTTTGCTGTATTTTTTATTTAAGAATGAATTATTAATAAACAATTAATAAATTATTATTAAATAAAAAACAGTACAAAACCCCGCCAATCAAACGTGAGTACTACTAAGCACACAGAGTGCATATCTGACAAATAAACACTATTTACTGCATATTAATGCGTCATTGATTGCATTCTATTGATTTTTCAAGCAACGTTGCATTCTTCTTCCAGATACACACTATATATAATTATTAATTACGTTAATATGGATCCAAAACACTACCATGCTCATGAACAGCAGCAGCAGCAACAACAGCATTTGCTTGAGCAACAAATGCATTACCAACATCTTCAGCAGCAGCAACACCAACAGCAACAGCTGCCCATGCAGGCGGGATTTGCGCCGCGTCGGCAGTTTGACAACATGGGCAACTCACCAGCTGCTTTGGCGGCTGCTTCTTTGGCCAATGGCGGTGTAGTTGGCTGCAGCGGCTCGCTGATGGGCAAGCCGGCAATGATGCAGCGACCAAAGATGAAGAAGGAGAAACAGCTGCAGGCGCTCCAACAGCAGCAGCAACAACAACAGCAGCAGCAACAACAACAGCAGCAGCAGCAGCATCATCATCCTCAACATCTCTCTGAGCTGAGCGGTGCGTTGGGCAGCACCGGCTCTTTACCAGTTGACGACACGCTCAAGTTTGTTAACGAAACGGATGCCAATGGGCTGGCCATGAAGACACCGGTCAGCATGCTGCAGGAAATGTTGAGTCGACTCGGCATTACGCCAGGCTACGAGCTGGTGCAGATCGAGGGCGCTATACATGAGCCGACATTCCGGTTTCGTGTATCCTTCAAGGACAAAGATACACCATTTACCGCTATGGGCGCTGGCCGCTCCAAGAAAGAGGCTAAGCATGCGGCTGCCCATGCCCTGATTAACAAGCTGATTGGCGTCCAGCTGGAATCTCAGGGAAATTCGGCAGCAGCAGCAGCCGCTGCAGCGGTTGTTGGCAACTCCCTGGCTGTGGGCAGCGGTGGCGATGGCAATGGCAGCAATGCCAATACCTCCGGCAGCGGCGAGTAAATATTTTGATTAACCCTTCAAATACTAAATAGTGTAAATTGTTAACGTGTTAAACGCTTCTTGTTAGCGCTGGCGACAAGATTGTGGGCAATCCCATTGGTTTGCTGCAGGAGAAGTGCATGCAACGTCGTTGGCCACCGCCGTCGTATGAAACAGAGACAGAGGTGGGTCTGCCGCATGAGCGACTCTTTACGATTGCGTGCACCATACTGCATTATCGCGAGGTGGGCAAGGGCAAGAGCAAGAAGATTGCCAAACGGCTGGCCGCCCATAAGATGTGGACACGCCTGGAGGAGACGCCTATCGATGCTAACCAAATCAATGACAGCATCTGCAACGAACTGGAGGGTGATGTGAGTAATTTTGCGGTTGTAAGCGTCGTACAGCTGCCGGTAGTGCCACAACCACAACCACTAACACAAACTCCCAGTCGTTGTTACGACCGCATTTCATCCAATTATAATGTGTACGAACTGTAGAATATATTTATTTTTCTCTTCAAACTTTTTAACGTAATTAATTCTTTGGCTTCCATGTAGAAATAGAAAATATTAACATTTTTTGCAACCAATTTGTGTAAATATTCTTTGCTTAATTTAAAATGTTTGAATTTGTCATTTTAATTTAATTTTTACTTTTCATAGTACTTACAATCTAACTAAATTTAACCGGCTCCATTTTTAATATTTATGAAATTTATGAAATAATAATTGAAATGTTATATTATTTGAAAGTATGGTTTTTTGAAATACCTTTTGATTGGTTCTACCTCTTTTTTCCCTTGTTTTCTCAAATGTAAACTTAGTTTGAATTATATTTTGACGTTTTTATCGTGAATTTATAATACATGTTGGAAATTCGTGATATGTTTCAACTCACCATTTGATTGGCGAGGTGTTTTTTGCTTATTAAATGAGAAAACGTTGCGCTCTTATTTGCAGCCCCGTAACAGCGATAGTTATTATGGTGATTTGAAAGATATCACTGTGCCAACACTGACCACACAACATAGTAACAAAGTGTCGCAATTCCACAAGACATTGAAAAATGCTACAGGCAAAAAACTGCTTAAATTACAGGTAAATTGAACTGCTACTAGAGATGCAGCTGTTTCGACGGTCTTTTGTATTGGCCACTGAAAAAGGCCATGTATGCGAGATGTCTTATGATTGATATGGATTTATCTTTTTCAGAAGACATGCCTGAAGAGCTCGAAACTTGACTACGTTAAGCTGCTGTCAGAGATTGCTATGGAGAATCAGTTCGAGGTTACCTACGTGGACATTGAGGAGAGGACGTTTACCAGGCAGTTTCAGTGTCTGGTTCAATTATCCACGTTGCCAGTCGGGGTTTGCCTTGGCACAGGAACAACGCCTGCTGAGGCGCAGCGACATGCAGCTCAGAATGCCCTTGAGTATTTGAAGATTATGACCAAAAAGTAAGCCAACCAACTAATTTGCAAATTCGGAACGCACATCACGAAGACAGCGATGAGGGTCGCAATTTCCGCTGTCTTCGGAGGCTCACGGCAGCAATCTTCACCACTGTATTTAAAATATATATTATTTTCATGTTTTTATCTTCGTTAACACATTGAATTAGCAGACATTAAATACATTAAGAAAATCTATTTGATTTACATTGCACAAGAAGTGCATAATTTAAATTTAATTGACAAACGAATTAGTTTTCAAGAAAAAATCCCACAAGTCTATGGATAATGTTGCACACTAATTGTATCGAATCAACTGTAATATATTTAGATATAAATTTTGATATAATTAAAAATCTAATTTAAAAAATGTTATATTTTGGATATGGAAATCACATTTGGTTTTAACAACTGTTGTACAAAATGAACTCCATGTCAACGGCTATGACTAACATATGTCATCTGAAGATGGCAAAGAAACTAAATGAAAATAAACTGAAACTGAAACATGAACTAATTAAAGGTAACACGGAATAGTTTTAAGAAAAGAAACGCTTGTATGTTATTGTAAACAACACAGGTTACCGAATAAACATTTAGATTGATATATAAAAAACTGTGTTTAATAGTGATTTATACTTATGCTAAGGAACTAAGAACTAAGTGGCGTAAGGGTTATTTACATTGACCGACAGTAGAGGAGCAACTCGTTATTGCTGCCTGTGGAAATGGTCATTAATATCTACTTCTTTTTACGGTCCTGCGTGCATTTGGGACAAAACCATTTGCCCTTTGGCTTCGTGGTGAGGCCCACACAGGCAAAGTGAAACCACTCAATAGGGCACTGGCAAAATAAAAGAAAAGGCATTTTAAAATCACATAGGTAAACAATAATTATGAATAAACGCACGTCTGGATTGTCGCAGCCAATCATTTCGCCATAGGAGACCTGGTGGCATAAGCAATATGTTGGCTCGTTCGGATCCACTGGCATGTCCATGACATCGCTGGGATGCGTTGCAGTCGTGTGGCAAGATTCCTTCTCAGAATCGTCAACATCAACCGCTTTCTGTGTGTGGTGGCAAAAAGAAAACGAGATTTAATAAATACCTCCAAAAATGCTTAGCTCTTATCGGGGATCATGCAGGCAGGTGAAATGTAAAAAATGAAATATGCAAAGCTAATTGAATATCTAATCTCAAATACACTGTATACATACGTTAGGAGGCAAATGAGGGGAACTTTCGTGCAGAGTATATTCAGCGATTTTGCTACTGTTTAGGCTATCAGGCAAACAAACTAAACTAAATAGTGGTCAGAAAGAGGGAGTAACAATCGCAACAGGACGAATACATATATGAATAATGCTTGATGAAGATGATTTACCTTTTGGGCGCCCCCCTTGCGTGTTTCTTTTTCTTGATTTACCTTAGACTTTTTCTTTTTGCTACCTTGGCCAGCACTGCTGCTAGCATTGAGATTCGCACCACTGGCACTGTTCGAATGATTGCCACCACGGCCAGTCTCCTCATCTGAGGAAGCTGGCTTTTTCTTTTTACCCGTCGCCTTGCCATCCTTGGTTTTCTTGCGGCCACCCTCTGTATAAAATATCAACATAAATGAATTTGATACATTCAGTTCACTTTCTCAATGTAGTTTACGTACTTTTGGCGACCGCTTCCTCGGATTTGGCACGCGTGGATGAAGCCTTCTCTTGTATCTCGCCCTCAAAGCGCGCCAAATCATTGTCGAGTCTTCGGATTTGTTTGTCTACCAGTTCGTACGTTTGTATAGCCAGCTGAACTTTGTCATCGCTGTATTCCTTGGCCTTTCCAAAGAGTGCCTTAATGTCCTCCAAGCGCTCCTTGCGCTCCTCCTCGCTCATCGAACCGCTCTCCGTGGCTAGTTTGCGCATAAAATCCTTTGCATGGCTGTCGATGCTTTTCATCGCAGTCTGTGCCCGATCATCCAGTTTCCTCATCAGCTTAAAGTTCCGCTCCAGTTCCGTTGGCAGAGATTCCAATCCTAAATGAGAAATACGAAATCAATTTGCCGTCTTTGCTTGTTTTTAGCTTTTATTTTTCACAGACCGTCTAGATAATTTTCTAAATATATTGCTGATGACATTTTGTACAGATATTGTGCAGGTTTTAATTGTTTTTATTTTTCCTTCTTTAATTGCACTTTACTAACAAAAACCAAGCGTCTATTTACGACTCACAAACAGCTGTTTTATTTTTAGTGTGCAGCAATGTTTACAGATAGTTCTTTCGATTTGTTGCAACGGTACATTCTCGCCATCTCGCTCTTGCGCTAAATAGTTACGTGGCAGATAGTAATGGATACTAATTTGTAATAACAATACCTCAAAAATATAATTCAAACCTTATAAGCCGAATTAAAATCGCTATATTGCATAATGTATCCAACTAATATAACACATATGAAAATCACATTACTCGATAGCACAGTTGGTAATCGTCCAGCGTGCGGTGCACAACACTGCCAAAGACAGCTGTTTTTTTTACGCTGGTCAATATTGCAGCCAGCGGCTCACTGAGAAAAAAACCCAAAATGGAAAATATCTGCAAACAATTTGGCTAAAAATCATTTAATAAAAATGCGTTGAGCCGCTACAAAAGATTGAAGAACACATCAGATCTAGGTAGCAACAGGATGTATAAGAAGTTGCGTAAGATGTTGCCTCCAATGCGTCCACTCCACTGGTTTCTACTCGCCCTCTGCATCTTTGTCACCTTTTATTGGTTGGTCGAATTGCGATTGAAACAAGGTTTGTACTCAGACTCCCATTTGCCATTTTTGCAATATTGTATATTATATTTCCCTGTGTGCAGCCATCAAGCCACTGTCTAACATGGCTGGCAACGGTGCGACTCAAGCGGCGCAATCATCGCTTGCTCAAATTGCACCTACATTGGATAACTTCAATTATGAGGAGCAATTGGTGGTGCTGTACAACCGGGTACCAAAGACGGGCTCAACCAGTTTCGTGAACATCGCCTACGATTTGTGCAAACAAAACAGATATCACGTTCTGCATATCAATGTAACTGCCAATATGCACGTACTTTCGCTGCCAAATCAGGTGAGTCTCAGTGGCCATCGCTATCGAATCCACAAGAGCTGTTTAACTATTTAACTGTTGTGTTTTTTGTTTAGATCTCATTTGTGCGCAATGTGACTAGATGGCATGAAATGAAGCCGGCTCTCTACCACGGACACATGGCATTTCTCGATTTCTCCAAGTAGGTGTATCAAATTTATAGACAAAATATTGTTATATATATGTATCAATATTTTGCAGATTCCAAATCGCACACAAGCCCATCTATATAAATGTAGTGCGTAAGCCCCTGGATAGACTCGTCTCATATTACTACTTTCTGCGTTATGGCGACAACTATCGCCCCAATTTGGTGCGAAAAAAAGCTGGCAATAAAATTGTAAGTATCTAATTATTATACTTGTTTATATATTCTATATGTCATGTTTGATTTGGTTTGACTTATGCAGACATTCGATGAGTGCGTTATTCAAAAGCAAGCCGACTGTGATCCCAAAAATATGTGGCTGCAAATACCATTCTTTTGTGGGCACGCTGCCGAGTGCTGGGAGCCCGGCAGTGATTGGGCCTTAAAGCAGGCCAAGCGCAATTTGGTCAACGAGTACTTCTTGGTCGGTGTTACAGAGCAAATGTACGAGTTTGTGGACCTCCTGGAGAGATCGCTGCCCAGGTGAGTTCAAGTCGTGAAATTCTATCCGAGATGAGCATGCTTTAAATGACATTTAAATTTTCAGAATATTTCAAGGCTTTCGTGAGCACTATCAAAATTCCAATAAATCTCATTTACGTGTGACCTCTTCAAAGTTACCGCCCACTGAATCTACCAGACAGACCATACAGAGATCCAAGATTTGGCAAATGGAGAACGAACTGTACGAGTTTGCACTGGCACAGTTCGAATTTACCAAAAAGAAACTGATGCAGCCAGATAATAAGCATTTGCAACAGTTCATGTACGAGAAAGTTCGGCCCAAATGATTGCTTGGGAGAAGCAAGGGTAAGACAAAAGGCAAACACCGAATCAGAAATGGCAAATTGCAGTCCAAGTGCAGGCTAAATGAATAGAACCCTGTATATATATATATATAAAGCTGCTGTAGATGTAATCTGTACTTAAAATCAAGCAAAGAAATCGTGAAAGACACTAAAGACTTTAGAATTGAATATCGTTGACATATTAATGATTTTATCTGTATATATATATATACACACATAGTTTAGTTTATATAGTAAGTCATACATAACGCTTTTCTTAGAGTTACGTAAGCAATATAAACCTAGCAACAATTGTAACTATACGAAGCACAATGCATTTAGTCCTTCGTCTAGTAAACTGTACTCTTCTATAATTCTGTATTTGACAATACCGCGTTAAGCGTAAAGCCCAAATACAAATTAATTGCTGGGTGCTGCGCTTACCAATTACCAACTAATTTTTGGTATCTTATAGATTAAACTAATTTGTAAGTACGATCTTTAATGATATTATTTGTGATTAAAGATTAAAGTAATTTGTAAGTACGATCTATAATGATATTATTTGTGACTCTAGAAAAATGTATATCAGCTTTTAGCACTTGTAACTGAGAAACTCATCAAGTCAAATACATTGTAAATACATATAAACTACATGTCAACTCTGAAACTAGCACTATCAGCGGCTGTCTGCGATTAGTTGCATGCAACTGGATAAATTGACTTAACCTGTCGACTGGTTATTTATTTATGCATATAAACAACACACACAGTCATCTATCAGTAAATAGTCAATATTTGTTGAATGCATGGCGAACTGTGCTTAACTTAATTGCTGTTGCAATTGCATCGCTACTCAGCGAAATTCCATTGAACTTAAAAAGCTGACGTAGCTCGACTCTCAGCATTGACGGTTTGGCTGACAGGCTGTCAGACTGACTAAGTGACTGAACGACCGGCTGACTAGATAAATTACAGAAAGCAGAAAAAGAAACAGAAATGGAAATTGAATTAAATTTCGGGCACACATGCGAAATACTTTAATACATTAATTGCTCGCGCAAAGACAATGAGTTTGCATTATCGCCAGTTGAACATTTGAACGGAGACACGCAAGTCGTCGAATCGTTCGACTTGAGCTCGTTGCTGTCTAGTTTAGTTTTTTATTTTACTTAAAAGCAGTTAATTATGAAGTAGCTTAAAACATTAAAAAAAAAAAAGTGGCAAATACAAAGTGCGAGCAGTTTAGATTTCGAACCCAGGTAGCAGTTATTATTAAATATAGCGACGCGTGCGAGATTTTTTTTTAGTTTTAAACCACCACATAAATATTTATATAAATGTACATATATTGCGTATATAAATAGGCTAAGTCACCTTAGCCCGACTTTTGAATGCGACTAACCGGGTACTGAGTGGATTTTGTGCTTGAGCGTTCAAAGGTTCAACAATAATTATATACTTCTGCGGAGCACTGCGAGAAATTACTGTGAAATAGTTGACTACTATTAGTTATAACTGTTGCGGTAACAATATAGTGCAATATGTGTGTATAACTGCCTATACGTCCGAGTTATAAAGGGAGAAATGACTGTGAATTAGGTGTCTACTGTTAGTTACAACAGTTCCAGGATTTACTAACTTCGCGTTGTAACATGTGTATATAACAGAGAAATGACTGTCGAATCGTTAACTACTATTAGTTATAACAGTGCCAAGCAGCGAACTGTAATATGTGTGTATAACAGTATATATAACTATGGTGCACTGTGTTATAACAGTTGCGAGAGCAATATAGTGTAATATGTGTGTATAACAGTTTATGAAGGCTTGCATGAGTTGGAATTTTGCCTTGAACTTTAACCCAGTGCGGCGTTTTTTTCATTGAGATATAAATATAGACTAAGCAGACAACTGCACAGGGCTTAGCCATTAAGCCTTAGCGACATTCCAGTAAATCGCTGTATAACAGCTAACGATGCCAGCTCTTTTCAACGAGCTGAAATTAGCCATAAGTAATAGTTTTGTGTGTGACCTGTCAACACATACAGACACGTGTGTGTTTGTGTGTGTGTGAGCGTACATTAATTCTTAACTACCTTGATATACACACATACAAAATACATTCGATCCGGGTATAAAACTGTTGAATAAAGAGCATTATATTTTCAGTCTTTAAACGTGCTAAGACCGAGATAGACCAGCCATAAATCGCATAGCCTGCAATATTTCATTCAACAAGTCAAACAACATCATAAGCAAACGCATTTAAAGGATATTAACCCAACTCGCTTTTGAATTAGCTGAGCCCGTATTCAATTTTGGTAAGTGTACTATTTTCAGTGTTGTGTTACTGTTTTTGCATAGATACATACATATTTACTGCAGCGTACTGATGCGCTGATGCGTGCGCTTTAAGCATTCTGTTTTGGCTTCGTTGCGCTTTTCGCGTCTCTTTTGTGCTTGCCCTTTGCATAATGAAAAGCACAAATTCAATGTCTACATAAGCAGAGCAAAAAGAGCAACAACAAATGCAATGCTCGCAACTGGTTGCCTTTTTGCACGCTTGCCAGCACTGCACCAAGCTGTCAGATATGCTCGCGTTTCCTTTTGCATTCACTTTCGGCTTCGCCGCCAAAGCTGTAATTCTGAGTTGTCAAAGAGTCGCTGAAATTGCTGCGCATTTGTGTGAGGCAGATGCATTTAACGAAATTTGTATAGAATTTTGCTTGAGAAGTTTAATAAACGGTTGGCATTGACACATTTGAAGACCAGGCTAACAGCTTGCGCCGGTTCCTGTTCAAGTGCAACTGCAAATGCACATGCATTATTATTGCTGTTTACGCTACAAAGTCAACGTGAAAATATTAAATATATAAAAATGAATATCGAGATGAGCTGTGCTTCAGTCATTATGCCGCCGCGTGCAGCAACAACCTGCTTGCCTAGGACAGCAGCCTCCACTTCCGTTGGTTTAGGTGAGACAGCCATACATACAATACACACACACATGTTTAAATGTGTTTACTTTGCACAAGTACACATACATACATAAATATGTTTTTAACTTTCATAATAAGTTTTTGGCTTGTAAGGTTGAAGCACTTTTTACATTGGATTTGTCATGAACATAGTTCAATGTCATATCTTTGTGTGTGTGTTTCATTTTTTTTATTTGGCAAGACTACTTGACATTTATGCTTACTGTCTGTACGTCATGGTTATTTCTGTTTATCCCTTTTTCGCGTTTTCTCGCATGTTTTTTTTAATTGCGATCTTTTTTGACATTGTTTGGGTGACACCACTAAGCAAACAGTGCAATATAAATCGAATTTGAACTTCTGGTCTACTACAAATCTACTTTCGACAAGAAATGTTCGCTGTATTTATTACATTTTTAAGTTTAAGGAACTTATGATTTCGGTTTTAGAAGTGGAAGCCTTAAAAATAAAGCACTTTTCCCTAATTAAAAAAGACAAATATATATTGAAAAATATTCAATTATTAGGTAGTACTGTATTTAACGTATAATTGTTTAAAAATCGGTTGTTGAAAAAATTGCAAAAAGTAATTGTTCGATTTTTGACCAGAAACATAATATGCCAAATAGTGGTGCTATT
Source organism: Drosophila macrothrix (assembly GCA_035042055.1). Lineage (NCBI taxonomy): Eukaryota > Metazoa > Arthropoda > Insecta > Diptera > Drosophilidae > Drosophila > Drosophila macrothrix. Next base: position 305,338 of record JAWNLX010000604.1, read on the forward strand.
TTTTTGTTCGCCACTGTACATATGTAGGTGTGTTTATTACTCTACGATGATATTTTCTCAAAGTCTGATTTAACGACACGGCTGTTTGATTCGCGAGCGAGTTTTGGCCAAAACTGAGAAAACAAGCCAAAACACACAAAAAATAATGAATGGATGTTGCGACTCAGAGGCGAGCTTCGCACGTGTTGGCGTCGAATATACAAAAGAAACAAAAAGGTGACGAAAGAAGTACTGGTCCCATGCCCATGGTTGTGGTGTGTTGTTGTCTGAAACGTGTTGGACCCAATCAACCACAATTATAAGCGAAGCGCACACTCAGAGCCATTGTTGTCAAACAGCTGTAATTACTGTGTAATGACTAATTAACGTGTATCACTATCGCTAGCACTAGCTGACATTGAACCTAAAGTACAAAGCCTGAGGGTCAAAACTGGAGACAATTTCAAATATAATATATACATATATATACATATATACATATATCGAAGATGCTGCTGCTGTTGGTGTTGCTGTTGGAATACTCTCTACAGAAGCACCAGCAGCAGTAGCAAAAACAACAACAACAACAGCTGAGTATCCGCATTGAAAACCAGCTTTGGCATAATTTCCCAAATGCATTCGCTTCTCTTGCAACCCCTCAGCTTTTGCTCTCTTTTAGCTCAATCTGACTCTCGCTCTTTGCGAATGTCATGCTCAAGTTCAGCTTCAGCTTCAGCTTCAGCGTCAGCTTCAGCTTCAGTTTGTAGCTTTAGCTTTATTTAGCTTTTGCTTCAGCTGTTGTCATCGGTGAATTTCCAGTTTTTTAATTCTTGGCCTGGTATATAATCTTCGCAACGCGCTTTTGGCTGCCACAGTTTCGTCTGCTCTTTCGGCTCCGTTACACGATTTGTTGTCAGCGCTGCTCCGTCTACACGGCATTATCACTGATCTTTATGGTAGTACTACGAGTATAGCCAGCTCCCCCGAAAAACGAGTTTCACGTTTTCGGTATCAGTTCAAATTGTGTCTTGGTGTTTTTCTGTTGTGCTCGGAGTGTGTACTATATAAATTATACGATTATTATGGCGTTGCTTTCAAAAGACATTAACTATTCATAAGTTTATGCTGTACATTATACATATATTGTTGTTGTTGTTGTTGTTTGTACACATTTTGTGCATTTTTGGGTTGTGCCAAAATCTATTCGAAACTTCTCGTTAAACATTTGCTTTTATTTATTTACTATTTACTACTATTTGATGTGATTACAAAGTACCAAATTAAATGCTCATTCATCTCAATCAAAGTCAATCAATGTCTCTGAGCGCTTTTGAGTAGATCTAATTGTCTTTTGTTTAGACCCAAATTCCCATAGATAATCGGTTGAGTTGCATATTAGCCTCAAAAATACATATATTATTATATATAATGATCATTTAGTTGATATATATATATATATATATATATGTTATATAAATCTTCCACAACAACTTTAGCCTTAGATTTTTTAAATTACACGTTTAGCTAAATGTTGAAATGTGTAATTTAAAAAGCAAAAACAAGATTGAAATTAAGCCAAGTAGAACAAGCTGAGATTAAGAATTTAGCTCAATGTTTAATTCGCCAATATCTTCATGGCAAATGCATTCTCATCTCAAAGTCAGCGGAAATAAAAAAAAAACTGTTGCTAAAAATAACTTTTATGCAGCATCCGTTATTGAGATCGGTTTTTTTTTTTGCAAACCACAAAGCGAATGTCAAGGTTAAGGTTAAGGTTGCAAAGAAGAAAATAATAGAAGATATAACCGGTTAATCGGCAATGGATCGGCCTGCATTTGTGCTGATATTGCAGTATCAACGATCCGGTTTGTAAATGAAAACCAACAACAATTTATATATGTACAATTTGTCACACAGCAGTATCTCGAATACTTGAGATCGTAAAGTCAATACGAGAATTAAGCAAAAATTGAGTGCTAAGCACAAAAGAATATATATATATCACTTAATTTCAAAAGTGCTTCAACCAACAGCAACAAATACGCCTGCTGCAAAATGAGTAAGTAATAATTACTCAATTTTTTTTTTCAATAGAGCTCTTACACAATAACCCATACATATATATAATTGCAAATTGTTGTTAGTCAAAAGGTTTCTATATATAGGCAGACACGCTACTTGTTACATGCACTAATTGCATTTTAATTGTCATTTTCTTTTCCATCATTTGATTTTTGTTTTTTGTTTTTGTTTGATTAATAGGAGTACCCACCATGTTATCGGAAATGGATGCGTTGCCCACGCTGAAGCTGGGCGACTATACGCTTCAGTTTGAACTGGGTGAACCCACCGCTGCAGCCAAGGAAGTTGCAGTCCGGGAACTGCGGGAAACCCCCGAGCGTCAAAAGCAGGCAACGCAGGAGCTGAAGCGTTTGCTGGAGGGTAAGTCCGTCATATATATGTATATAGATATTGATATCTCATGATTTTCCCAATAAAGCAATTAGTAGAACTGGGGATTAGTTGTGTTTAGTATTTTATTTGCGAAGGAAATATTAAGCTAAGGAAATTCCAATAATTTCCATCAACAAATTTATGCACACTTATTAAACAGAACTCTACTTGACTGAAGTGTTTTATATTAAGTGATTATAAATAATGTATACAACCTAATGATGATGGTGTTCAGATTAATTGAATGGGGGACTAAGTTCGATGACAATCCATTTTGTTACCACCAATCCATACAAACCACTTTTGAAATGTTGAGGCAGGGCAATATTTCAATTGATTTGTTTTTAAACTTTATAGACTTTAAACTCACATTACAATACATACTCCATAGTAAGAAAGTGCAATTATTAGCATGTCATTAATTATATAGCGACATAACCTTTACTTATCTTTCAAATTACGATGAGACTAAAAGTTGACTTCCTCGACGACCGACCCCCTTATTACAGTAGTTTACATGATATAACCATTTAAGTAAACGCACAGCTAAGTTTGAGTCTAGAGAAAGATATATCTAAAAGTATAGCGTCAGTTTTATTGGAAAAGGTCAAAGAGATCAGTCGCATCAAACTTGTGTAACAAAGAAACTTGTTGGACTTCGTTCAGTGTGAAAGCTAAATTTATGCAATTATAAACAACTAAAAAAAATCTTATTAACACTTAGCGGAAACTGATTTGTACTGCCCCAAGGACAACGAGGAGTGGCTGATACGCTTTCTGCGTCCCTGCAAGTATTATCCAGAGAGTGCGCGCGACTTGGTAAGCGGCTGTATATATATATATTTATATATACATAATTAATAAGCAGTTGCCCATTAACTTAATGTATCAACTTCTCATTCCCAGATCAAGCGCTACTACTCATTCAAGGTGAAGCATTCGGATGTGTATAACGACCTGAAACCGACGCGGGAGGCCAACATCTTTAAGCACAATATACTCACCGTGTTCCCCAATCGTGATCAGTGCGGACGCCGCATCTTATTACTGGAGCTGGGCAGTAAGTGGATATATAGCCTTAGGGTTAATATGGCTGCATTTGTAATATCTGATTTTTGTTGCATTCAGAACGCTGGAAGCACAAGCAGGCCACACTCGATGAGGTGTTCAAGGGTGCCGTCATATTCCTGGAGGCCGCCATGCTGGAGCCGGAGACACAGATCAATGGCGCTGTCGTTATCTTCGACATGGATGGCCTTAGTCTGCAGCAGACCTGGCAGTTTACGCCGCCATTTGCCAAGCGGATTGTTGACTGGCTGCAGGACTCGGTGGCACTGCGCATCAAAGCCATTCACATTGTGAATCAGCCCAAGATCTTTAATGTTGTCTTTGCACTCTTCAAGCCCTTCCTGCGCGAGAAGCTGCGCAGTCGCATCATTTTCCATGGCACCGATCGCGACTCCCTACATAAGTACATGTCGCCCAAGTGCCTGCCAGCCTGCTATGGTGGCATCCTGGAGCTGCCGCGCGTCGATGGCGATCAGTGGTATCAGCTGCTGCTCATGTGCGATGGCGAGTACGATGCCATCAATTCGTATGGCTACAAAAAGAAGTGAAAAGGAACGATGAGCAGTGATGCGCAATGTGTCCGCAATGTGTGCAGTGCAGCAAGTGATATTTCTCCCTCGTCTATCGAAAACTCGTTTAATATGCATTAAGCCTAAATATCTGTTATACGCTTGTCCAACGCCAACGCTTGCGATACTATACAGCTTTCGCTGGTTTCGCTTGTGATAGAGCCAACAAGTTTGCCTTAGTCTTATGCAGTAAGTGTTATAGCTGACATATTCCACTTTATACACACACACACACACATACATATACATATATATATATATATATATATATATAATTGGGGGTAAGCGTAATTATAGCCTGTTATTACCTATATTACTATCATAGATAAAGATATACATTAAGAGAAATATATATGTCAAAATGTTATAATGAATGCAGAATTTCGAATTATTTTTACCAATTTCATTTTATTTGAGTTTCTTCATTCGTATTATTTACAATTGAGTTGTAGACAAACAAATAACGTATTAATTACTTATAATTATCTTCATTGGCTTGATCTAAGTAAGTTTTTCGTTAAACAAAGCAAGTCAAAAGCTTAACTTCGAACGTTGAATATCAGTTGGCTTCAGATTATTAACTGTTAAAAGCACAAACTGACTGAATTTAGCTGCTATATAAAAATGTATATATATTTGTGTAACAGTTAATGCACTGCTCTAAAGTTTAAAAAAAAAATGTTCATTCGAAGCTCATTTGGTCAAATCATTTGATTCAATTGCAAGGCACAGTTGTTATACACAACTTGTAGTATTATCAAACACTGTAGATATATATATATATATATATACATATATATATATATATATATATTCTTATCTGTTTTAAAAACCACTCGTTACTAACTTAATCTCAAAATGTGTCAACGACCGTTTGTGGAATGTGTGTATTCAAAATGTGTCTTCTATAGATTGTTTAATGTGTCCTTCCTTCTATGTTTCTTTGTTATTGTTGTTGTGTATCACCCATTTAACTGGAATGTGTAGTGTGTGCCTCTGGGTTAAGCAGTAGAGAAGCAGTGAAAAGTAGACGGACTTTTCATAGACGGTAATTGGTTGATGGCGCCTTTGGTGAGCTGCGAAACTGGCCAAATAAATGACGTGATACTGCGTTGGGTGCATGCATCGCAGCATCCGTAGATTGTCCATCATCGTCGTCATCCGCATCGATGACGTCAGCCGATTTGGTTGCACCATCGCCGCCCATGCAACAATTGCGACGCTGCATTAGTCGAATGGGCTGCGTTAAGTTGATAGTCTCGCCATTTTGTCGCTGTTCCGCTTCGGCAATACACTCCATTTTCTTCCACTGGCGCAGGGCTAGCACAAAGGCATCCGTCACATTTGTCGCCGCTTTCGAGGAGGTCTCGATGTGTGCGCTAATCCCCTGCTCCGAGCACCACTTCTGCACATCCTCAGAACTCACTTGCCGTTTCTCCGCTCGAATGTCGTTCTACAAAATTTGCAAACATATTGATTAACTTCACAATCGCTTCGAATCCGCCATCTCAGCGCCGCTCACCTTGTTGCCCACCACAATGAAGGGGAATCTGTCCGGCTCGACGTCCGCATAGTTGAGAAACTCATTGCGCCAGAGTCGCAATCCTCGCAGGCTGTCCCGATCATCCAAGGCATAGCACAGCAGGCACATGTCCGAGCCGCGATAGAAGGGTGTACGGAGTGCGCGAAAGCGTTCCTGGCCAGCCGTATCCCATATCTAAAATTAAACACGCATTATTATTCAAGAAAAACATCTATTATTGATTATTGATTGTTATTCAATTAACGGTTTATTGAAATTTTTTCAATTGCTGATTAGAAGTTTGTCAGAATTCGCAGCAGTAAATGGAAGCAAACAAACCAAATACAAATACTGCTGCTAAACGGAACTTCGGTCGTTAAAGTACAAAAGAAGAAAAAAAAAGATAGCAGAATGTTGTGCACAAGTCTACATATATATTTATACAAATATATATACATATATATATATATTTGTTTATGGCAGGCGATCCCAGAAACCTAAGCCCAAATACAAACCAAGTGACTGATAATAATGTGCTGATAACAAAGTGAATACAAATTCACAACTGAAGAGTCTTACAACTTTTAAATAAATAAAGGTGTGTCATCGAGTGAAAAAATGGATATATATATATATTAAAATAGTCAAAACGTTAATTATTAAAACAATCTATGGTTACTGTGAAGCTTTCATATATTGAGACTGAATCGGGAATTTTTTGTATTTGCCAGTCATTTTTACTGCTCATTTAATGAAATATTAAAATTTTTGTTTGTTGTTTTCCTTTCTTTTTTTGTTGTTGTTGTTTTGTTCAGGGCAACTTTTTTAATATGCAAAAAGGGTGTAGAGCGGTGAGTGGTGGGCAGCGCTAGAAAGAATGAACCACAGTTAAAATTGACCACACATTTTCCACGTCGAGGTCGACTTTTCGAATGGAATTTAAAGCACACAAAGTTGTTCACAATGTTCCTGTCAACTATTCAAAGCCCATGAAAAATAATGTAGGTTTATCAAATAGTCACTGCGTCAACAAACAAATATTATACAAATACAGACGAATTATGTGTGTATATCAAATTATTTATATTACAGATTTTATAGTGTAAATTGCATCAGAGAATGTTGGCATAATTATGAGTCGGGGCATTCCCGCTATTTACAATCGCTGGAGGGCATTTCAGAGTCATATATATATAAGTATATATATATATATGTATATATACTTGTATATTTATCTTTTTGTGTATAACTCATCCTGCTCAACAAGTTGCCCGCTTCTTGTTTGGCCCAAACTCAGCGAAGCGTTAATACAAAAAAAAAAAGAAATAAAAAAAGAAGAAAAAAAACAGTCAACTTTTGCTTCTATGCAGCAAATTACAACATTGAGTGAGTAATAGGAACAATTATAATTGAACAGGTAAAAAACTACATACGAACCAGTTGTGAAATAGTTGGGCAAATTTTTGTTAAGGAATTTGCTGCATTGATTGGCGGCGCATTTGCAATCCGTAAATTATTCGAATTATTTAAATGACATTTTGCAGCAATTAACTGCTTACTCATCGTGCTGCACAACCCACCCCATGTTGCATATTTATAAGCCGACTTAAAAGTCGGTGGTGAATTTGTGTATTCAAAACTGAGAATACATAAAAAGAGTGAATCGGCAAAGAAAGAAGCAGTGCTGAAGGTGAAGCAGAAAAAGCTGAGAAAGACATGGGCTAAGAATTTACATACACATTTACAGAAAGGGTTTCCTACGCATTGTGTATTTGTATTGGTGCGTGTGTGTGTGCTTGTTACAAATAGCAAAGCTGAAACAAAGTCGCCGCATTGTTGATGTTTTTGTTGTTGTTTACGCTGTTGATTCGGATTCTGGCATGCTAAACTGTACTGTTAATTGAGCTTTCGTGTCTGCGTGTGTGTGTGTGTGTGTGGGTGGGCACAGATAGAACAGATACCCAGACAGATAATCAAAAAAGTACGCAAAGCAAGTGGTTAAAAAGAGAAAGCAACAACTATGCAATGAGTTGGTCCAATTGCAGTAAAGATGTGAACGATTTGAACATTTCTGACATGAGTTTGTCCAATTGTAGTATAGATTTGATCGAAATGAACATTTCTGAATCATTATCACATTAAGCGACAAGAAGACGAGCAACAACAATAAAGCATTAAGTTAAGTTATTATGGGCATTGCTGTCTTACCTGCAGTGTGTACTTCTCACCATCGACAGCGATATCCTTGTCCATGAACTCAACGCCAATCGTATGGAAATTGTTCTCCTCGTAGCGATTGGATACGAAGCGTGTGAGTAGCGCTGATTTGCCCACGCCTCCATCCCCCAGTATGATGACCTTGAGTAGTTTGGATTTCTGCGGGGGGCGCATGTTTGTCATGTTTATATGTATGTATATACGTTCGACGATTGTCTCAGTAATGTATTGATGTACTAGAATGTGCAACTATTTTTGTAAAAGCTGCGCAATTGGAAATTACATACAAAATTCGTGTGATGTGTGCTTAAAATTTGTTTTTATTTTTTTTGTTTGTCATCAGTCACGATTCTCGTTGCACTGCACTTAATTAATCACTTTTGTTTAATTAATTATAAGTATTAACGTGTAAGCCAAGCAATTAAAGCCATTAAAAAATTAAACACTCAACGCAACCGCGCGGCGACGCGTCTTATTGGATCAACAGTCAGCTGCCGAATGATTTGGTCAGCCCAAACGAACAGGTTCACGGAACCAGCGCACTGGTAAGAACGTAAACAAATGTATGGTTAGCAGAGTAGGGCTATGTTAGCTATGCAGCACCAAATGCTGATAACATAATTACACTGCAATTAGATGTTTGAAAATGTTAAGATATAAAACTGAGATTAATTCTGACAATTGCAATAAAAAAATTCATTCGATGGGTTTGAAATAATTTGTCTCTTTTATAAACATAAAAAACTTATCATTAGACGATTGCGAATAAATAACGATTTAATTGCAATTGGTTTAGTTAGTATTTATATATATATATACATATATTATATATTATTTCTACTATATATATATGTATATATTTCATTCAGCTTTCGATATAAGATGCATATCCCAACTTATATGAAATCAGAAAATATAAATAAACAAATACATTTGATGGCTTTAAAATGATTTGTCTGTTTTATAAAAGTACAAAACTTATAATTAGATTTATTTATAAGGATTTATTTATATAAATATACATATAATTTACTATATAAATATATATATATAATGATTTAATCAGCCTTTGATAACGGCAATTGGTCGCATTTTGATGCACTTCTTGCTGATGCCAGCCGCGTGGCAGGTGTCGACGACATCGGTGACATCCTTGTATGCCTCGGGTGCCTCCTCCATGACCAGTTTTGGGCTGGCAACACGTATGGCGATGCCGATCTGCTCCAGCTTATCCAGCACCTCTTTGTAGTCGAGATTGCGACGCGACTTGGAGCGTGACAAGGCACGACCCTAATTGAGAGAGAATTAAATACATATGAGGAATGTACAGATTGGGATTACAGATTACGCTTACTGCGCCGTGACAGGTGCTGCCAAAGGTTTCCTGCATGCCGCGTTCGGTGCCGGTGAGCACATAGCTGCAGGTACCCATTGTGCCACCAACGAGCACCGGCTGTCCGGTTAGCTGATAGTCGACGGGAATCAGGGGATGATGGGGCGGAAAGGCACGCGTGGAACCCTTACGATGCACGAGCAACTTGCGCTCCCTGCCATCCACAATGTGATTCTCCACCTTGGCAATGTTATGCGAGACATCGTAGATGACGTGCATGTCCAGATCATCCGGTGTCGTGTTGAACATCTTGGCAAATGCCTGACGCGTGAGGAACGTCATCGAGCTACGATTTACCCAAGCGAAATTGGCCGCTGCTGCCATTGCCTTGAGATAATTCTGTCCCTCAACGGAGCTGATGCGGGCGCATGCCAATTGGCGATCGTTCGTCTCGATCTGGTCGCGCTTCATGGCTTTCTCCATATCGACGAGGGCATCGGTGGCCACCTGATGGCCAAAGCCGCGACTGCCCGAGTGTATCATGACAACGACCTGGCCCTTCTCCTCAATGCCCATCTTGGAGGCGCTCCACTTGTCGTAGATCTCGTCCACCACCTGTATCTCGGCATAATGATTGCCGGCGCCCAAAGTGCCCAGCTGGGGCAGACCGCGTTTCTTTGCACGCATGCTCACCTTGCCCGGATCGGCGCTCAGCATACGGCCATATTCCTCGCAATGCTCCTTGTCCTCGGCCCAGGCATAGCCCTCGCGCAATGACCAATCCATGCCCATTTCGAGAGCTTCCTCCAGATCACGAGCATTCATCGGTATAACGCCCTTGGAGCCAACGCCCACGGGTATATGATCGAATAGCGATTGAGCCAGTTGCTCCTTTAACGGCTGCACATCCTTTTCAAAGAGATTGGTGCGCAGCAGTCGCACACCACAATTGATGTCAAATCCAACACCACCGGGACTGACAACCGACAGCGGATCATCCATATCAAAGGCAGCCATGTTGCCAATGGCAAAGCCATAGCCCGAGTGAATATCGGGCAATCCAATCGAGCGGCCAACAATGCCTGGCAATGCAGCCACATTGGCAATCTGCTTGACGCCCGGCAGAAAGCCACCAATGGCGCCGGGACGGCATGAGTTCTTCAGCTCGTCCAGAATGAGCTGCTCCAGGCGGCTGTTCACATAGAAGACGCCCTCCACATTCATGTTGGGCTGAAAGCCCTTCTTGATGCGCCAGCAGTGATCATTGATCTTCTCCAGATATTTCAGTTCCTCGCTGTAGGGCCGCACCACCATTTTGTGCAGTTCGTATTATTTCTCTTTGTTGTCTATATATCAAGCCTATTTCGCTGAGCTAATAAATATCAACTATTTCGTTAGAATTTGCAATGCCGGCATTAATGACTCATGAACAGCTGTTCATGCTGTTGTGCTGTGGGCACCTCAAAAAATTAACATTACTGCAATGTTATTAACTACGGCTCACTATTTGACTTTTGCAAAATATACAAAACATCTCAACTAATATTTGGTTAAAAGAGTCCTAAGCAATCATTAAATGCAAATTGTCTGAATTTGTCATTAATAGCTTAAAATCGATTTATTAGTGAATGCAGGGCGGCGTTGTTAATGTTATTAAGCAACCAGCAGCATTTTGTATAATTGAAAAGCAGTTACAACTCATTCAGAATATCTCTACAACTAATATTCCTACCACCATTGTTAACCATAATGAGCAAATTAGGATATTTTTTTTTTTTTTAGGATATTTTTGTGTTATCGGCATAAAATAATTAAATTTACCAATTTTTTAAATTTTAAGGCGACTGAAAAATGATGCTTCCAGACTAGCTGCATGCTTGTCGTACAAAGCTAGTGTTTTCAACTGCTTTGCCAATCTTAAGAGCAGCTGGAATTCATTTATATCCATCACGTTGCACGAACAGATATCCAATTCGATCAAGAACTGGGCCACCATCGATATCAAATCTATACTATTGCAATTTATTTCGGATCCTTGCATTGTCAAAGATCTCAGTCGTCCGCCTTCATTTGCTTCAACAAACAGGGAATGCAAAATATCGCCGGAATAATCCTCTTTTACGATTACACTTTGCAAGTGTCGCCCGAGTGAAGTGTATATATAGAAATATATTGTCCAGACAATCGTCGCTCAGAATTAATAACGAAATATTTTCTGTTGCCATTGTGCAAGTTAACTGAAACGAGGAATTTAAATCTTTGAAATTGGCGCCCAAGTTATCGATAGTCAATAAACTGTTTTCGCGCTATAACGTACGTGTGTGTGTATTGCATGTGCTCCTGCACATACTCACATACTCCATATATATATATATATATATATACTATATAATTCTTATTAAGTGTCTGTTCGAGTAAATGACTAATCTTAAATGACTTATCTGATCTTATGCAATTGGAGAATGCATCGTACACACACACACACACACACACACACACAGATAGAGTCGTCGATTTACCCCAGCTAGAACGAGAGTTAAGCAACGGATGCAAATTTATGCAATAATTTTAAAGTGCTATAAAGTTTAAACAAAGAAACAAACGCAAAATGTTTAAATGCCAATTTGTTTTATGTTATATCACGTTTGAAAAGGAAACTTTAGTTTTTATTAAAATATTAATTAATTAACTAAAATTAGTCAAAAACTGAAAACATATCCAAAATATAGGTCAACGCTTATTTCGGCAGTCTTAGAAAAGTAACATATTAGGCGTATAAAAACTTAAATAAGGATAATAATATGATATTCTTTAGCCTTAATAACATCCCTTAACCTATTATTCATGGGAGATACCAGCTTCCGGGTAGTTTCTGGACTGATTTTACTCCACTCATCCAGCAGAGCATTTTTGAGATCGGATCTGTGATTCTGGATGTTATTTTCCAGCAGATCCCACAAATTTAAAATAACATTTAAATCTGGAGCCCGGGCCTGTGGAATTAGCATGTGGGAGCAGTTCCAGAAAACCCAGGACTGTACTAATCCGGACTTATGCTTTTCTGTTGTCCTGGTCGTTGTCGTGGTAGAACCGGAAAGATCGCCGGATTCCTAGCTTCTCGGCACTTTGGAGTAAATTTTCCTTTAATATATTGAGGTACACATTCTCGTCCATTGTTGGTTCAATAAAAACCCAAATTCCCGACGCCGTCTGCCGAGATACATGCCCATACCATGACACTTCCTCCGCCGTGCTTCACTGTAGCCTTTAGATGTTTGGGATTCAGCTCAGTATTGGACTGTCGGCACACATAATTCCGTCCGTCGTAGCCAAAAATGTTAAATTTGGGCTCATCTTCAAATATGAATGTGTTCCAGACCTCCAAATCCTTGTCCAAGTCGGTTTTGGCGAACGTCATTCTAGTCCCTTTATTTTTTGCGCTTATAAAGGGCTTCTTCCGTGGTACTCGGACATTAAAGTCATGGTTGCGCAGAACCCGGCGCACAGTTTCCAGACTGCACTTTTTCCCCATTTCATCCTCCACCTGTTGAGTCAGTTTTGGAGCCGATAGCTTGGGATTTGCCCTTATTTTCCTGATGATCCCCCGCTCCTCCTGTTCGGTGAAAATCTTGTTTGGTGCCTTTCTGCCCTTGTCCTCTATCCGATCTTCGTCGAAGAAGCGGCGAATGATGCTGCATACAGTTGACATGTTTAAATTGACCATTTCAGCTATTTGGCTATGTGAATATCCGATCTTGAAGTGTTCCAGGATGAGATTCCTTTTCTCGATGGTAGTCCGTTTGTCCATAGTCCTTGTTGGCTGGTTGCACCAAATTGCAGGATATAACTAAAGTAACTATGAAGGATTGGTATATTGATACCGAAAATAATCAACCCGACGTAAAAAAAACCGGGTTTTATGGCATCCGGGGTACATAATGCCACTATTGGAAATAAGTTGTGACCATATTTTACGGCACTTTTTACATAACCCGACCTAGCAGGTGGGGAAATCCCAGTTTATGGGGGTCATATATCCATTTAGGTGGTTAATATATGTACCTGCCATCGGTCGTTGGAATTTTTGAAAAATATTGGTTAATTATTTTATGGCAGGCAATTCAAATTTTTGCTAGACACTGCCGAAATGAGCTGTGAGACACTGTATTTGTTGCAAGCAGGCGACTTTGGTTATCGATGTGTGTCAAATTTAATGAATCAGCTTAAAGGCAAAAATAAGACAAAGCCTGCGATAAATAACATATTAATTTATTCCGTCACCAGGTTTTAATTTATAACAATAATAGTTTAAATAAAAAGAAAAACGAGAATCACACTGCGTTCATATAAGATAATATAGTGTTACCACTTTTCATGCAATAAGGTAAGCTGTATCCGTCCTCAATTCTCAAAAGTGGCTATTTCTCCCTGGCAACATCCACATCGAACTCTCTTTTTTTATTTTCAAGTTATGCAGGCGACTAAGCATCTTTTCTTCCAGAAGATCTGCATATTCCCCACTTAAGTCCAGTTTTTCCAAATTCGTTGCCGATCGCAAAAACAGCTGAAATTTATTTCTATCACACAAGATGGGATGGCCGATAGACAATTCTACCAATAGGGGAGCCACCAGAGAGAACATCTCTAAATATTCGTAATCTATCTCAGAACAATTAATTATCAAAGATCTCAGTTTACCGCCTTCCATCACTCCCTCACATAGTGAATGCAAAATATCGCCTAAATGATGATCGTTTACGATAAGAGTTTGCAAGTGTCGGCCGAGTGCATTAAGTTGATTTCCATTAAGTTGAGTGAGGGAGAAATTGTTGAGCTTTAAGTGGTCAAATCTGCACAGCTGTCGTTCGACGGCCTTATCGATATGAGAGTGAATGCTTCCAAATAACAGCATCAGTTCGTCCAGTGTAAAATACACAAATATTTTGTCCAGACAAGTTTCGTTTAGTATTAATAACGAAATCCTTTCCGTTGCCATTGTGACAGTTAACTGAAACGCGGATGAAAACTATTAAAGTGGCGATCAAGTATCGATAGTCAATCTACGCGCGTAAATATATGTATGTATAAATATTTATATATATATATATATGTATATATATGTATAAATATTTATATATATATATATATATATGTATATATATGTATAAATATTTATATATATATATATATATATATATATATATTATATATATGTATACATATAGTCAATAAATGTGTGTCCGAGGCGTGACAACACTTATGAAAAGTCAGTGACTAATTTCGCCTAGCGCAATTAGAGAATTCTTTAGATGCACATCCATACAAAGATTGTTGCATTTACCCGAAGAGGAACGATTCTAAATTGAAGACGCACTTAGGGTTGCAGCAAATTAGTGAAAATATCGATATATCGATGTTTTTGAATTTATTTCAATCATCGGGGTTTTCCTTAAACATCGTTGGATCGCGTTCGCGACCCTATTTATATAAATTTTTTTATAACTATTGACCATCACATTAACCTCAAAGGTACTTTATTTTATGTTATATTTAAAGTAAATATAAGAAAATGTATACTAAATATTTTTTATATATTATTATTATTAATAGCGTATTAATTAACGCATTAATAATATCTCAACTATTATTTGAATGAGTTTATTGCCTAAAAAGTTTTATCAATGGTTGGCTACGGTCATTGACGTTTTAAATTGAAATTAACAGCTGCTGGCCGCATAACATAACAGCTGTTGCTCAAAAATGCAATTATCGAAAGCAGGGTGCTTTTTCTTTTTATGTTTTTAACCACCAAGCACCATCTATTAATTGTTTGCAAAAACTGATTTTATTTCAAATATCATGGAAATATGCAATTTTGCCGACAGCAGGTGGTCCGTATACATCCACTTGATTTGTCTGGTAAACAACGATACTCAAAAATGGATATTTTTGGCTTAGTGCAGCGACATCAAACAATTGTGTTCCCATCATCCAATTAATTTTTAAGAGTTGCAGGCGACTGAGCAACGATTCTTCCAGAACAGCTGCGTGCTCGTTGTACAAAGCCAGTACTTTCAATTTGGTTGCCGATCGCAAAAGCAGCATAAATTCATTTGTATCATCGACGTCGCACCGACTGAGATCCAATTCAGACAAGGAGTGAACCACCAGCGAGATCAGCTCTATATAGCTGCTATTAATATATGTGTGTTGTATTTTCAGGGCTCTTAGTCGACCGCCTTCCTCAGCTGCCGCTCCCGCAAGCAACGGATGCAGCATCAGACCGATCACACCGCTATTAGACCGAACGGAATATCCCACGTTTACGCTGAGACTTTGCAAGTGTCGGCCGAGTGCTTGCAGTTGAATCTCATTAAATTGAGGTGGGAAGCGCATGCTGAACTCAAAGTGACGAAATCTGTGCAGTTGTCGTTCGACTGCTGCGTCGATAAGCGAGTGAAGACTTCCAAATAACAGCATCAGTTCGTCCAGTGTAAAATACACAAATATATTGTCCAAACAATCGTCATTTAGAATTAATAACGAAGTCGTTTCCACTTCCATTGTTAAACGTAACTGAAACAATGAAGAAAAACTCTTTGAAAATGGCGCGCAATTTATCGATAGTCAGACAGCTGTTCGAGCGTTTGCTTGCATGTCGAGTGTGTGTGTGTATTGTATGTATTGTTTATGTCGGCGCTACTGTCTGCGTGTCTGTGGTCCGATGCCGCTCCAAAATTAAAGTGAATCATATAAAACTCGTCTCCAACTTACGCGACACACTCACGAGCAGCGTTCACTGCCGTTTCAGCAAAATTATTTTCAATTCCAAGCGCGAACCCGACGGATAAAAAACGGCGACCAGTCGTCGTTGACTCTAAAAAACTGCTGTGCTTTTCTTGTTGTTGTTGTCGCCGCACAGGAAAAAAACTGTTTGCGTGGAATAAAAACCTAAAGTCAGTTAACTACCTTTATTGTCTGACTTCAAGCATTCCAACTGGAAATATACAGAGTATATATTTATATTTACATATACGATTGATAATAAGGCGTGGCAGCACTTGTGAAAATCGGCGTATTATTTTGTCTAACACAATTGGAGAATTCACCACACACACACAGAGTTGTACATTTGCCTAAAGTATAACAACAGCAAAGGAAACGGCGCAATGGATGATTTAGGTGAGTGCACAAAAAAAACACATAAATACATTTCCTGTTGGCATGGCACCTTGTATTTGGCACAGGGTGCTAGTCATCAATATGTTTTTTATGCTGCGTCAAGGTCAACTCACGATTTCAACGGCATGAGCATACATAGCTAATTAGCATTCCACGTCTATAGTTGCAGACAGCTCCCGGTAGATGGCGATTAATAATTCTTTGAATTTGAGCAAGACTCATGCATCTCTCTTATCTGTTTTTTTTTTTAAAACCAGTCGCCTTATCTAGAGATAAGTACGATTATAAATGTATATACAACATACACATGAAAAAGTGTTATTCACTGCCCAAATCTTATCGGTGTTCACGAATATTTTGCATCTTTGCATTTGCATTCCTGGCGATTTTTGGAACTCAGAGCAGCAGAGTTGCGCTGTCGACGTTTCAATCATTTACACGTTGACATTTCAACCATTTTAGTTTCGAAGCTGGGCTTGTCATGTACTTTGGTATTGTTCATGATCTGGCATTGTTAGGTTGACCCAGCACATAACTCTGTTTGCTTGTTTGTTTTGTTTTTTTTTCACACAATTTTAGTCATCATCAGCAGAATTTTTAGTATCGTCATCGTCATCTTCTGTTATTCTGCCTTTATTGTGCTTTATTTTCTTTATGACACAATTTCTCGGCTGTTGCTGCCTGTTGCGCTTTTTGTTAATGTCTTTTGATAAACGCACATACAGCCAGGCACACATACACGAGTGGAGACATTCCTAAGAGCTGACTAAAGGCCACTCATGCTCACAGTGTGGAAAAGCGAGCAAGTTGACAGCACTTCACCGAACTTTAAAGTTGAAGCGCAGCTGACTGCACTCTGCCCACGCACAGTGGTGCACTTCTGCGCAAAATGAATGCACTCACATTCCATAAGCTTGAAAGCGCTTGTCTTTTATATAGAGTGAGTGAGTGTACCCACTTTATTGATTACTTGGAGAGGCTGCCCACTTGCTGCACGCAACATCCGGAATCGGAGTCGGGTTGCGTGTGCAGCAAAGTTGTTGATGTCTCTCATCTTGTTGCATTTTGAGAGCATTGTCACTCAGCACAGTGGACAAAATGTTTTCGATCATCATCAGGATTTTCAAAAAATTGGTCACTAAGACAATATAAACTTTTAAAAAAATATAAGAGACGTACAAAAATGATTGCATATTATTTTTAGTTGATGTTTTAAAGACCACTGTGAGCGTAGATCGCTTCACAATCTTTGTTTGTCCGTCTTGCTTTTAATTCCTCCTTTTGCCTCCCACTTGCGGCTTTCGCTTTGCGGTTGTGTTGCTGTCGCTGTCGCTATAGCAGCGGCGTTGTCGTCACAACCTCATCATCACGACATGCAGCAACCGCAGCCAGACGAACGCTGGCAGCGACGCTGATCGAGCGATAGATGAGGAAGACACACCGCAAAAACGAAACAAATGAATGAGCCACTTTTCGTTTGTTTATTCTCTCTCTTCACTCTCTCTCTCTCTCTCTCTCTCTCTCTTATGCGCGCGTCGCTCGTGAGTGAGAGAGAGAGAGAGCCGCATTGCGTTTGTTGTTTTTAATGAAGCTCCATTGACGCTGCGTTTGTAGTTCCATTTCATGTTCCGTTAGAGTGCACAAGCGCCAAGTTCTATTTCAGTCGTTTGCGACGCTTTTACTTAGACACGACGCAACGCGCGCGTTTCAATCGGCTGGTGTTCGTATTGAGAAATAAATAACACCAAAATATATATGAGACAACAACAGTTTGAGCAAAGTGCAATCAAAATCAAAATTCAAAATAAATAAAAAGAAAAAAAAACATAGTGACAACGTGTAAATCGATAACGGTGCAAAGAGTGCATCTAACAAGTCAATCAAACGATCAACAAGTGCTCAATGCGAATCAACAAAAATCAACTGCACAAAAAGTCAATGAAAAATTGTTGGGCATTTCGAATGCGACAACAGGTGTTGTAGCGTGGGAAAATTGTTTACTTCTGCTTAAAGTCGTCTCTTCGTCGTATTATGTAGGTAAAGAATGATAATATAATGCGAAGGAAGATAAAAGTGGAATTCCAGTAGCTAAACTGATAACACACACTTCAGACAAATGAACACATCAAGCAAAACCACTCAAAGAAGAGACGCAAATTATATGCAAACATTTTTTTTCTTATTTTTTTTTTTTCGGTCAATAGATTAATGATCTTACTCTGTCACTCGGCAAATCCCGCGAAATCTTGAGCATCACATTTAGAATTTTAATTTGTAACTAATTATGAAGCTATTTCTTAAATTGAATGCAGCATAAAAACACAAGATGAAAAACGAGAAATATGCCTAAATGTGACAAGAGGCAGTGAAATTTGGCTAGTGCCATTAATTTTGGCCCGTCCCCGACAAACGGATTATAAGCGATATTAAAGAAAAGACGACATACTCGTGGGCGTCGAAGAGGGAAATTTGTTTGATCAGATCTCAAAAATCTGGAAAATGGGAACAAAAATAAAAAACAAGCACGACAAAAAAAAAATAAAAAAATAGAAACCATTAAAACGGCAATTACGAGAGGACGACATTTTACACACAACACACACACACACAATAAACATATTTCAATAACTTGAAAACAAAGTTACGAAAGTGCTTGAAATATTGTTATATTGAATGTAGTAATGAATGTAAAAAATGGAAAATGTTTATGGGAACTGTCGCTCAAGCAGCGTTTGCAGGCCAGCCATTAAATGCACTTATTGGAATTGCCGCCAAACGAATTTCAATTGGTCACAGTATGTATCTGTAACTGTATCTGGGTATCTGTGTATCTGTGTATCTTTTGAGTGCCACACAGTCAGTCTTCTTGCGCTGTTTGTGTTTATGACGAAACAGCTGGATCTGCCCACCCCCCAGCTACGTTCGCCCACACGTATGCAGCGAGGGGAACTCTAACGGGTTGCCTTCTTCCACTCCACGATTCCAGATTCAGATAAATGGTTTATGTGGCAAATATATAATAGATGGAAGTTGTTAGCACCTCTTGGCTGCTCGCATGACTGCCTCCTCAAACGTCGACCGCTCATCAATGAGTTCATCGTTGATTTGGTAACCATTGTTGCGACTCTGAGTATAATGAGTACGAGTACGAGTGTCAGTATCAGCAAACTGATTCTAATCTCCAAGTGGCAACTAATAAAATTTCAATTAGTGTGCGTTGTGTGCGACGACAAAGGGAGATCTTTACAGCTGGCATTCTCCCTCACTCTCCCTTTCTCTCTCTCTCTCTCTCTTCTCTGATTGAGCTAAGCAGCAGAGTCTTGAGACTTTTCCCGTATATACGAGTAAAAATCTTTTGGTTGTGTTTTTTTTTTAAATCAATTCATTGACAATAAACTTTGTTATTCAAAGTTGCGCGATTAAAAGTTCGAATTTCCATTAAAGAACTGCACATTCATATTTCAAAGCTGTGAATCAAGTGTGAAAATTAGCTAGTCTTTTATATGATCAACCACAGTTGATCAAATGCATCGAATTTGGCCAATATAAAAACATTTTATTGTGTGGCATAAACAGAGCATATTTAGAGGCGAAAGGTCGGCCTAGCTTTATGTGTGTATATATTTGTGTATATATGTTTGTATGCCGATCCGAACACCCACGTGAGTGTAAATCTCGTTTGGTTTGGTTTCTTTGGGCCACACAGATTGCGTTTTCACCTTTGGCGCCTGCGGCAAGGTCAGCCACACACAACACACACGGCTTTTATGTACTTACCGATCAAATGTTCACACATATATTTACATAGAGATCTCGACGAGTTCATCCGAGGCGTCGGTCAGCAAGAGTCCAAGTCCATCGAGCACTGGCCGTCAATGTGCTTGGAATTTCCTGCGCCCAAAAAAAAAATAAATACAAAAAAAAATACCGTCGAAAAACAAACAGTTAATTGGCTAGAATATACCCTATACACCAAAAACAACAAGGAATCAAAAGTAACAAGCTATTGGCTAAAAGCTACCCTGTATTTTTACCAATAAAAAAAACTGAAAATATGCTTTTGGATAGAAGATTCACTCTACTTTTATCATTCATATTCAATCATAAAGCAAAGTATTTGATCAGTCAGAGATAATCTGAATTTTGCTTTCTTTAGCAAATTTCTGTGGTTCCACACTGATCTCAATGAAATTTCAACAGCTGAGGAATATAATGAACGGCTACAACTCCAAAATGTTTGCTTTTTGTGCAATCGAAAGTATTGAGTATCGATAAGCAATGCAGATTATCGATAAAGTCTAATAAACCATATCTATTCACTCACATAAATCATATTCTTTAGTTTTACTGTTTCTATATTTATACCAATATCTATATCTGGCCTCACTCGCATATTTCTGATTTATCTCTTATTTCCGTATACCCTTTTCACTGAGTCCAGGGTATACCATAAAATTTGGTGCCTTTGACTATTATATTTAGAACTGGCAAACACAATCGTTTGCTTCTCGCTGCCCCCGACGTCATAGCGACTACTCTCCCCCGCCCCTCCCTCTGCGCCTTCCCCAACGCGTTGCGAGACCTGGAAAAGTGTGCATGGGATTTGTTTGTCAGGGTTCCCAGGGATGCTGCCAGTGGAGAGATAGTTGGCTACCTTTTTGGCAATGCAGTGCGGAAATGTTGAGGCTTTTTATTTAATTAATTTTCGCTTCGCTTTTTTTTTTAGTCGAGACGAGAACGTCGCCTTTGATTTGCGAGAATTCTTTTTCTATTTTTTTTTTTGTGTTTTCTTTCTTATTTTTAGTTCTCTATCATGATGCTGTTGACGTAATTTGGCAACCTTGATTCCCCGCTAGCATCCATTCCAACAAAAAAAAGAAGAACAAAATCAGAATTTATAAACCTGAATGCTGTTTTCAGCGTTTCTTTTTTTCTCTCTCATTTTTTTAGTTCACTAATTTATGTTTTTTTATTTGTTACCTTTTCCAATGTGTCGTTATTTGTTTAGACACATGTTGGCTGTATGTGTGCCAGTATAATTTCATTTTGGTATTTTAATGATTCATAAATCTGGCCAATATGACCGCTCGGATCACCCTGATCCATGCCATGGATGTCCGCTTGTCCACCGCGGGGGTGATCATAAATAAATCAAGTCTCATGTATCAAGACTGTTTGAACTTTCGAGTAACCCACTCATTTAATTAAGCTATTGACTTCAAATTTACACATTTTTATTGATCAGCCAACTTTGGATTACTCGAATGATATTAATCTGAGATAAATCTGATTTTTTTCTCGGAGATTGTCTGCTCAAAATGTGATATTCAAAAGTAGATTTTGCAAGCATTATGCAGAGATTTATTTGATCTAAACTGTATTATCTATTTGAAATGTGAGGCAGATAATTTCTATTCTTTTTTTTAAGCAAATATTTAACTTATTTATTTAATCGACAGTTGTCTTTATAAATGTTTGCTTGTCTACAGAAAAAAGGGTGTCGAACCTAAATCTGCATCGGAACTTTATTATAACGGTCTATATACGAACTTCTGTTCCCCTTATAGGGTTGAAGATTATTCCTTTTGTCCTTCACATATCTCTGCACAACTTCATTAAATGGTTCTAAATTATTTTGTCAAACTAACGTAAAAATCAAGGTATTCATATAGAATGCAGAATCGATTTGACATCCTGTTGCTAAGAGAAAGTGCTTCAAGATCTCCTTTATTGTCTATTCGAACTGTGAGGAAGATAATTGCTAATACACATTCAAGTTTTAAACAAATTGTAGAATCATTTCCATAATCGACATTTAGTCTTATAAATGTAAAATTTGTAATTTTAATTGAATTCACTTTGTCGTTGGCATTTTAAAACAATGAACCTATTTTGTTTTCCAGACAATTACAAATTTATATCATTAAGCTGACGTGGGGCACAATGGGGCGGAGCGGGGAGTTGTGGAACAAAACTCTGACAGACAAGCGGATACCAAATGACAGCCAAACTCAACACAAAAAACAGAGAAAAAAAACGACGACAAATCCGTCGACGGGCCACAAATAAAAATGCGCTTATAAATAATGCAAACAGAATATAGACTAGGGAAAGTAAGGGGGGGGGGGGGGCAAAGCTTTTAAATAAACCAACACGGTGCACCCTCTAGTTGTATGTATATATGTATGTGGATATCTCGAAAATAGTTCAAAATCGCAGCATCCATTTATGAATAGTTGTTTTTTATTGACTTTTTGATGCAGCCAAATTTCAAAGTGTTTCACAAAAAATGGATAGAACAATGTATGGTAAAATCGATCCGGGAGCGCGACAACCCTATCGCACGGTGCGCAGCAAGGGTATCCAGCCAGGCTGTAAGTATGCCACAAACTAAACTTTCCAACGTGCAACACAAGTTGCAACGCTCAAAATATTAACAAACTATTAATTAAGCGGCTAATTTACCCAGCTCTATCAACTAGCAGTTTGATAAGGTTTGCAATATTCTCAATATTCTTATTTTTACTATTTAGGTATAGCCATTACTTACAAATTGGTGCGGTTAATAAACATTAGGCCCAGAAAAGATTGTTAATCAATTTCAATCAAATTTAATTCGATGTAGCACAACGCGCCATCTATGTCCCGTTTATATAAGTATACTGAAGTTTGACTTACCGTTGCATACTTTTGGGCATATTTGTCTTAGCGTCCACAATCGAAATTACAGACAATTTATTTTATTTATTATTGAAAATTACTTCCCATATATTCATTTGGCTTATTTAAAAAATAAAGAGAACTTGGCACTCATTTTCGCAGCGTTTAATTCAAAGTTAAATAAACGCTGCAGTTATTCAATCAGCATTTGTAAGCGCGAATATTAATTATGTGTAACGAAAATTGTTAAGCAAAAAGTGTAAAATTCTTTTGGTTTCCTGCAACATATCAATTATTTTCGTTGCTGTTGTTTTTATTGCTTACATATTTTACAACGCCTTGCAATCGCTGCGTAAACAATTGAAGCCCAAACAACACAAATATGACGTAACAAACACACACACTTTATTGCAACTGTGCGTTATGGGAAGTCGAAATTTTGGGGCCCCGAATCGATCGGAAGTCTATAAACAAGATGCCCATCGGAAAATCGCTTCTGTCGATCTTTTTATACCCTGCATTCATAAAAAAAATCCAAAAAGGTAGTTAATTCAATTGAAACTAATTGAAGATAAAATTATGCCGAAATTTGAAAATTTTAATTTAAAAAAAATGGATTTTTACTACAATTTGTACTACAATTTGAGGCTGAGTTAGGCCTAAACTTATCTTTTATTAAGTACAGATTGCAGAGTAACTTGTAGTCTGTAACACTCGATCAGATCAGTGATATTTGTTTTAGTTGGATCTTTGTAATTACACACACACACACCTAAACATTATTGGAAGATTGCATCAAAAGTGAAGTCTCAAAACTTGTCAGACATCGATTTGAATATTTTGAATTCAGTTTGTAATTAGACGTTGCCCGGAGTGCATTATACAAAATACAGTGAACACAGTGATTAGCAATGAAAATCGGTAAGCTGCTGGCTGCAATCTGTGAGAATGTAGAATTGTTGGGTGTTTTACTACGTCGACCCTCACGACGTGGTTCATTCATTAGATCATTCATTCCATTCAGCGACAACTCAAAAGTGCCATTCCAAATGTGGGCGTCGTTCTATTTATTGTCGTTTTTACTAACGATATGTATGTCTGCGTGTGTGTGTGTGTGTGTGTGTGTGGCATACACCTGTATGGGTGATTATGTAAGCGTTCTTAATTGCAAAGGTAAATGTGATTCAATGCTATATCAATAACAAGCCTTGATAAACATGAACTCAGGCCAGATGTCAATGCAACGCTTGCTTTGATTAATATTCAGCGTTCCCCTGTCAGACCGGAAGTTGTCTACTACGAAACCAGTTGGCCGATAATCTTTACTTGGCTGTACATAATAGAGTTCGAGGCATAAATTTGTCAATTTAAATTTCTACTCGTTAACCTTGAATTGAACTGCCCGAGAACAAATAATCTGAGCCATCAATTGTGTATCTCATCGTAAGGAAAATAAGAGACAAAATAAAAACAAAACAAAAAACACCCAACTGTCAAATTAATACGAAATAATCAACAGCAACACTTTTAATTTGTTGCCATTCGGCGTTGTGTTTTTCTGTTGTTTTTGTTTTTGTTTTTGCTGCATACTAATTTTAGTTTTGGTCAAAGTCAAGTGAGTCATCGGTGGCCAAACAAAATCACTAAAATTGCGCGGCATTCTGTTTGATGATTCTGCACGGCAGGTGGCGCCACTGCGACAAACGCCCACCCAACGCAGCTTGTGGCAGGCAAGCAGACATCAGGCAGTCAGGCAAGAAGCAGGCAACAAATGGCAACGTTTACCCAACACTTTTATACAACTACTCATAAAAATGTGTTGCAATCAACAAGCAGCAAGAACAACAACAACACTCACAAACAAATGCTCAATTGAGTTTGAGCTAGTTTTCCCACCCTCTCTTGAGTGAGTTATGCGCTGCACACTGGTTGCGCATAATGCAAAAAATGTTACACACATTTCAATAGTCTTATTTTATTATAGTGCTTTATACATGTTAAGAATTGTAAGCGCTATTAAAATTAAAAAGAAGACTATAATTTTTGTATGATTAGCAATAGCTTATATAAATACTAAAGTTGATTAAACTGGCAATTACATTATTACCCTCTGTTAACAACTAACTTTTTAATGGGTTTGCAAACAACAAATGTGACAGCTGTTTTTTTTTAGAAAACTTGATTTTGAACAATGTACCAGTGTGCGCTGCTGCCGTGCGTCTCGCAGCAGCCTCAGCAGCAGCCTCAGCTTCAGCAACGGTTTTCGTCGAACGTCTTGTTCAGTTGCTTTTAAGATTTTGCCGAGCGAAAAATAATTTTTGGTGCTCTGTTTTTGCCGTCGCTGTTGCTCTGTGCGTGAAAAACCGTCGATCGATTGTTTGTGTGTGCTAGTGTGTGTGTATGTGTGTGTGTGCGAGTGTGCCCATAACAATATTTATACTTATTTGTGGCAATGCCTGAGTGTGGAATTTAATTAAAGTAGCGAATCACGATTGAAGCAACAACTGAATTACAACAGCAAACAAACAAGTGAATCACATGAAAACGAAAGTGACAGCCGCAAACTGCAAATATATGTAACAATGTCAACAGCAATTGCGAGCTGTTGAGTTGTTGAGCAGCAGCAGCACCAGCAGCAGCAGCAGCAGCGCAGTCAAGAGCATAACATAAACAACAACTACCAAAAGCATACCATTGAACATGCGCGTGCTGCTTGACCCGCTCTCGCCCACGCTCTCTCTGTCTTCATCTGTCTTCCTCTCTGTCTCGCTCTTTCTCCCTTGCGCTGCATTGTGCAAGGCAACAGTCGCCGTCTTAACAATTGTCATCTGTTCAACTCCGCCTGCTGCTGCGACTATTGCGACTGCAACTGCAGCTGTCCGCTGTCAGCGACTAAGCCTCTCTGTCTTTGCTGCTTCTGCTGTTATTTTGTTTAACTGCATCTCTCCACAATTTTGTTGTGTTGCTCGCTCAATTGATACTCTTCGTCTTCCTCTCCATTAGCCTCCCTCTCCCGCCATTCGACGCTCTTATGCTGACTCTTAATTGATTTTAATTGTGTTTTTA
Organism: Drosophila macrothrix; assembly: GCA_035042055.1. NCBI lineage: Eukaryota > Metazoa > Arthropoda > Insecta > Diptera > Drosophilidae > Drosophila > Drosophila macrothrix. Next base: position 331,388 of record JAWNLX010000604.1, read on the forward strand.
TGAACGCCATGAACAACTTGACGAAAATGTTAACCAATCGCTTAAATTGTCATCGAGGCTGCATTTTGTCGCCGATATTTGATGGATTTTTAATGAATCTCTCATTGCGCTTCTGGGCGACGAACACAAATTCAAAATTCAATTCCAAGAAAATAATAAGAAAAACTATGAATTTTTCTATATATGCATCTCAGCTGAAAATTCGACGAGTCATTTAGTTTGAAATGCATCGTTTGTTTAGGGCATATTTCTCTTGAATTTATGTACTTTGCATCAGGCATATTTCTGATTTTATTTTATAGACCATCAGTCGAGAAGTCTCTTTAAGCCCTAAGCACAATAAATATTTTCCTAAATATTGAACTTAATACAGAATCTGTTACTCACAGCAATCATTTACAGTCACAGCGGCATAAAGAATGAGGGAAAAGATTCATGTCGCTTTCCGTGTCAGTTCCTATTCGCCCAGTTCGCATCATAATTCTTTTTCAGTCTTGACGTTGACCCACTCAAGCGCGACGCTCTGATAACCCCAGCAGTTCTATTTTTAGACATGCATGTATATATACATATATGTATAAACGGCTACACATACAGACACACTCCAAAGATTCAACCACATGTTCGAAGGCCCGTTTTATGGATCGGTTCCTATCGATTTATTTATAAGCGAATTGCGAAATGTTTTGCCATTTGTTCCAAAACCAAAACAAAAACAACAAAAAATCGAAAACTAAAGAAAAAAAACCTTTTAAATATAGATTATCGCTCAGCGATCTCCATGCATCACCTCCCTACGGTATCCCTGCCATTTGGCATTTTTATTATTTTCACAATAAATTTTGTTGCCAAAAAAACGCGTCACACCTTTTTTTTGACTCCACTCACTGTGATGATGATGAGCTTTACATAACTCAACTGAGCGCAACTCAATGCTGAGTGATTTTGTTCGCTTTCCTTTTCTATCTATATATGTATATATATTTATATATATATATCATCAGTGTATATGTTGGCATTGGCCCAATTGCAGGTGGCTCTAACTTTTGAACCCATCCCATAGAATCAATGCCAAGAAGCGAAGAAGAAGACAAAAATAAAACTCGCTGATTTGTTTGATTTATTTATTTTTGTTGTATTTTATATTTTTTTCTGTTGGTTGCTCGTTAAGTGATGTCTTAATCGCTGTCTGTCATGTTTCCATGTTGTCTTCTGTTCTCTCTTGGGTTGGGCAGTTCAAGTGGCAACTGGCAAGTAGCATGATTGACATTTTGTAGAGCTAGCTAGCTGGAGTGCACATCAGACGCATTTTTCATCTGGCTAAAATCTCAGTAACCACTTTGGGGCCCTGCCTTTGTTGAGTTGAGTATTTTGTTTGTTGCTTTTAGCCAAATTATAGCCAAACAAAAGGCAAACAACGCTAATTTGATCAAATATGCCTTAACACACACACACACACACATGTTCATATATTAATTAATTTATACATATATATAAAAATAATCATATATGCGATATTTCATGCCCTGGTGCGATTTTTAGCTCGTTCGACTAGTTCGTCCCACGAGCATAGATATAAAAAAAAAAAAAATGTATACAAATAAATAAATAAAAACATAAGTATGTATGTACATACATATGTGTTTAGACCTCGTCTACTCTCGATGGTCGTCTAACCCCGCTGCCAGCTCTGCCCCCCCTCATCCTGTTGTCTGTCCCTCGATTTATGTCTGTTTTTGGGGTCGTCGCAGTGTGGGAGTTGATTCGGCTTTGGCTTTGCTTTCCGATTGAGTTTTCATGCACGTTGCTCAAATTCGGTCAGTTGGCAACTAATTTTGAACAAAAAAGAAAGAAAAAAATATTATTTGTTTGCTGTTGTTCTTTGGTTGGTTGCTGCCAGTGTTTCAATTTGGCCAATAAAGGAGTTATACCGTTTATACCTCGTTCAGCGTCTTCATCGATTTTGGCCATATTTGTGTTTGGGCTGAGAAATGTCTTCGAAACTGATATCATCGTCGTTCCACAGCACGCCCCTCAACGACTGCTTCAAAGTAGGCGCGTTTGAGAGACGTTTGGGTAAGTCCATTCTAGATGTGACGAGCTTTCGATGTGGGCACAGACCGAAGAGGAATGATTCTCCTAGTGAGTTAGCCTAAAAAGTTCTCTCAGAGAATTTTCCTAGAAAGCTCTTCTAGATGGTTCTCCGGCGAGTTAGCCTAAAGAGTTTGCCAAGAGATTTATCCTAGACAGTTCGGATAATGAATTCTCCTAGAGAATTCGCCTAGAGCGTTCTCCTAGGGAGTTCTCTTATAGATCTTTTAGAATGTACTCCTAGTGAGTTCGCCTAGACAGTTCTTCTTGGGAGTTTTTCTAGAGAGTAAGCCTAAAGAGTTCTTCTAGAATGTTTTCCTAGCGTTAGCCTAAAAAGTTCTCCTAGAGAGTTCTTCTAAAAAGTTCTCTTGGTGAGTTGTCATAGATAGTTCTCCTAGAGAGTTTTAATGCCAAGTTCAAGTTTGAAATGCATTTTTGGACAGCAACACTAATCATTAGATACGCTTTAAGCAACTACTCCATTTATCTATTTTATTCCATTTATGTGTTTTTGTTTCTAAGTCCAAACTTAACCAATAATTTAAAAAAGCTTTAGATGCTATTTGGCTTAGTTGTTGGAGCAAAGACACAAACCTGGCTAAACCATAAAAGCCCACTTAACCGTCAAGTTTTCATAAGTTTTGCCTCGCCAAAAATTGCCCACCCAAAAGGCAAACAAATGTTGACATACTCAGAGGTATTTTCTTATCAGTTACGTTTCGTTTCGTGAAGATATGTGAGAATACGTATAGATACTTTGCCGTTGGACGGCAGTTATCAGTTTGGTATGTGTCAGAGAAGTTACGTTAGTTGAGCAGAGTCTATAGGCCATGGCCAACTATGGCGATTACGATAATTTGGGTAGATTTCAGATGCTCTACAAAATCTTTTGCACTCGAGTACTCATCGCTTGTCCCTTTTTAACTCGTTTTTGCAGATGCACTCCTTGCCGATTTGCAGAACAGCGTGCCGGGACAGCCGGCACAGTCGCAGCCACAATACGGAACTGTTCAGCCCAAACAGCAGCAGCAGCAGCAGCAGCAACAATTTGTGGACAACACGCCCGGCTATGGCAGCTTGAGGGGCAAGGCGCAGCCACAAGTGGTAAGTGGCAAAGCATCCAGCTAAGATTGATGGCTATCTAATTTCGTTCACTCTTCTCAGTATCAGGAGCATTATAGCGTTGAGACCCGCTCCCCAACGACTGGCGACTTCAATGGTAGCAGCAGCCAGCAGAGCAACGGCTACCAGAATCATCACGGCACCGGCTCACTGCCCCGTCAGTCCTACAAGAATGGACAGGCTAGCGCGCAGAATAGCTCTGGTTTGTCAGAACTCGACTCCCTGCTGCAAGATTTGCAGAATGCACGCTACAACAACTCGGCGACAGAGCGAAAGGGTGAGTAGAAAGAACTGATATATAAAGATAGACACAGATTGTAATCTCTGCATCTTCCCTCTCTTTGGTTGCAAGCAGATGTGGATGTGCCTGTCAATTACAGTTCGCCGGTGTCCAAATACAACACCTTCAACAGCTATACATCCGTCGAGGAGCGACCCACTGTGGATAGCTTGCTCAATGAGCTGGACACTGCCCACATCTATGCGGTGCCAAATGGGTAGGTGCACTCTTCGCATAGCTCCAACTGTTGAGCTCAACTGATGAGCTTCTTTACCTCCTTTAGATCTGCACACAAGTCTCCGACGCCAGGACGACATGTTACAATCACTGTGCGCGAAACGAAGACCGAGAAGCTCTCGGGACCAGATGGACCAGGTACTGTGCAATGTGCAGCTTACTCTATGTGCAAGTTTACTCACTTAGTGATCTTCGTCTCTGATTTTAGTTGGTTCTATTGAGGAGCAGATCGTGCAACAGAAGGAATCGTATTCACCAAATCTTGCAGCGCCAGCGCCTCAGCATCAAGGCTACACATCGCAGGCCACCAAGGAATTGGATGATTTAATGGCATCTCTGTCTGACTTCAAGGTGAGCTGACTTATCAATACTTTTGTACCAGGTTCAACATTTTGTTAAACAATCAAATCAATAGTTGTGTTTTGTGTGTGTGTGCAACAGGTTCTTCAGGCAGTTCCTGAAAGTATGCAACATTAATGGCGTCTTGGCAAAAATCAGAACAGATTGCATTTGTAATAATGTAATGCACTAATATTTATAGAATCCAATTGGTGCATATACCTTTTGTAAAGTTGAATATCATTTAAAATGAGAACAGGCTTCATACAGTCAGTGATCATTTTACTATCACAAAAATGATCGATATACGAATTAATAGTGGTTTGGTTTGTATATTCTCAATCAGCAGTCGTCACCTAGTTTCTCACTTCTGAAGCTATTTTAAATGAACGTGCGCAATCATTCCAATTTTGTATGTACCCTGAACCCATTAAAAATGGGCCTAAAGGGTATAATGGTTTTGTGCAAAAGTATGTAACAAACAGAAGCAAGCATTTCTAACCCATTTTATATATATATATATATATATATATATATATATATATATATATATATATATATAATCTTGATCAGGATTAGAGTGATTATAAGAGCTGAAGTCATCGAATTTTAGATATAAGTTCTCTCTCTCTATATAACTTTATTGATCACTTGCTCCATCTCGACATCGCGGACATCGAAGAATTTATATCTTAAATAACAATTAAAACCACAATTTTAAAGGGCAGAGTCTACTAAATATAACAATATACATAGAAATATCATTGAGCAACTGCACAAATTTCATAAAGATCGCGTAAGAAACACGCAAGCTAAGATGAAAACATTCCTCATATTGATTTAATTGTTTTACATTTGGATGTGCCAAACTTTTAAATGGCAAATATATAAACTAGAATATTGTTAACAGCTGGGTTCAGGCTATTAGCTTTATTAACAAATTCGTTCTGCTTTGCTGATAGATGATTTTAATTGGCAAACAAATTGGGTTAGCAATGTAAGAACGAATATAAATGCTTTTCAGATGCAACTAAAAATAAACAAACTACTTCAAAAAGCGTTCAATTTTTCTTCAACGCAATTGTTGTACAAATGTACATCTGGCATTTAATTGATTTTAGCCATCCCAAGGGATTAAAACAGATGCAATCAGTTCTCTACAATTGACAATTCAGATTAGCTGCCATTATGATATTATAAGAACAAATACAGGTTTTTATGATTTCAATCATATCAGAGAAGAAAGCGTCTGCCATTTATTTAAAAATATTTTTAAGCCGTGACATTGTCTTTTTAAATATTATATTTTTAAATACAATTTTTGTATTTTAAAACACTTCAAATCTGAGAATAGGGTATGATTTACATTTATATTTATTTATTTGTTTGAATGTCGACTAATACCAGTTGACAGAAAAATAAATAAATAAATAAATAAAAAACTAAATTAAATTAAATTAAAAAATATAATTTTGTATTTAGGTTTAAATTAAAGAAAAATAAGAAAAAGCCATTAGATTTATTGGGGTATCTAAATGCAAAATTGGTACAACATTTGTTGCATGGATTGGCAAAACCGCAAAACTCACAGTTGGCCAGAGTATTTCTCGTTGTTTATTTTGGGCACCAAATGTTTTCACTTTTTTACCTGTCGCCTGAGCAAATTAGATAAATTTAAATATATATATATATATATATATATATATATATGTATATGTACTGGTGCGTATGCAGCTAAAGGATCCTTTGTATACATTGTAAGAATTTTTGCTGACAAAAAGAAAATAGATAGTCTGATATTTTTAGCACATCCACATCCAAATCGGTGGCCAAACGCTTAATTGTGTGTGTTTCTCATTAAACTTGTTCGTTATGGTAATAAAAACTATAAAATCAACAAAATATATCATGTCAAATCGTGTGACGCATGTCGCTCAAGCGAATCTAAAGACGCCACCTCGACTGTCCCTCCGTTCTCAGTATGCTTGCACCTTTACAAAATTATACCACTCTTTATATTGAGTGGCTAGATGGAAAGATGGAAAGTCACAGACCCGAATAGCTCTTGACTTTGACTTGTGCTGTGGCAAATTGTAGGTGGAACATAAATTCTCATGCCACACAATAAAGAAGAAAACGATCACGATCCAAAATTCTTGTCACATTTATGCGATTTATTGCACACGGCGCTATAAAACTAAATGCCAATATTTCTTCACATTAATAATAAATAGTAAACTCAACTCAACTAAAGTCGTCTCTCGGTCCATAAAACAATCAATCAGTGACTATTAAGTCAAAAACAAAACATTTGCCATAGGATTTGCATTAGGCGCAAATGTTTCCGCTTTTTTGATTGTGCTTTTCATTTCTGGGATTTGTATTATTTGAATTTTTATTTAGCTTGTGCTGCTTTCATATTTGCCGCCGAAAGTTGGCCGCATCTCGCAGCTCTGACAGTTGTTTTTAGAACTTTCTGTCTGACATTGTGCACAACGGGTGGATGATGATGATGATATATCTTAACAGATGTTCTCTGCATTATTCTTGTCATTTTGTATTCGACTCAGCAGTCGCCTGTTCCATATAAGTCAGCCCAGTTTTGTGTTGTTTTCTTTTCTTGTTTTGTATTTTGTCCATATTGGGTCAAGGCTGCACAACCCACCCTTGGCGGGTCCTTGGCGCCTGCAATGTGACAGCAATCACATTAATGCATTTACGACTTGTTTAAGCAATCAACTTGGGTGCATAACAAAACAGAAATATTCAACAGAAATGTACTTGTCTTATTGATATTGGTACAATACTCTGTTTATTTCATTTACGTACGAAATATTGAATATGCCTTGATTTCGAAGTGAAATGAAAAGTTTATATTTGCCCCATTTTGTGGGATAGACTATAGTCTATATCTGTATACTCTACCCTTGTTGATTGTTTATTTCTTCTTTGGCTATGAGCAATATATATAATTGGAAATTTTCTTTATTTTCATGCCATATAAAAAAAAGTGATTTTCCAAAAATGTATTTTTTCCCAATAATATTGAATGTTGTTATGAAAACTTAATTCCCTTTAACCTTCACGCACGCATCAAGCTGCCAAGTTGTCGTCTTTTAACAATATAGTCTTTATGTATTTATATCGTTTTTTTTTGCCAAGAAAAGCAGGAAATGTATTACGCATTTAAGGAGACACTTTCAGAACGCATAAATATTTTAAAGGCAGTTTCGATTTAGCCACTTTGCTCTTTTTTATTTTATTATTTTTATTATACCCCTGCGATGGGTATTATAATTTGATCGAGAAGCTTGCAACACATTGAAGAATCTCATAGATTATATATATTCCCGATCAGCATCACTAGTCGAGGCGTTATAGTCATTTTCGTCTGTTGGTTTCTTTCAGTTTTCCAGCTTGAGTTCATCGAGACGAATTCATTCATTCATTTCAAGTAATTTTTAAGTCTGTTGTAGCTATAAAGTTGGACTTTTGTATGGCGATCATTGCAACGATCGGTTGAAAGATGTTTTCTTGCATGAAGAACATTTCAGATTACCAAAAATTCTTCCTAATATTTTTAATCTTTAAAAAAATATTTTTTAAGGTTGTGCAAATGCGTCAAATATAAATGAATATTGAGAATATAAATAATTCTATTAGTCGTTCGTGTCGAATTATTTGTAATTTGACTGCTGCTTAACCCTTCGAGGTATTATTACTATTATTATTACTGGCTACAATCCAACATATAATTAAAAAAAATTAACGGGTTGACGTTCAAAATAGTTCATGTAATCTGGTTCTTAATATATACAATTAAATTAATTAATTAAATAAAATACGCAAAAAATAATTACTGTGGCTTAAGACTACATTTTGTTCAAATTAGCCACTGAACTGTTTGTTTTATTGGTCAGGATGCGGTTACTAAACTGTATTTCCCTGAAACATGTTCAGCTATAAATAATCCTTGTCAAATCTTTATTTGTTTTTTAAATTAGTTCGAATCGGTTGGTTTTGGCTTAAGCAAACATTTAATTTTTTAATGAATTTATTTGCTATGGCTTTTAATCTGTGGCAATAAGTATTCTATATAAATGTTGACCTTGGTTTTGCCACAAACATATAGAAACATCAATTTATGGCCATATCAGGTTCTCAAAAGGTGGCTGAGAATAATCTTGGAAATTCACCAACTATCTCGCAATGCAATTCATTAGTCGGGGATAGTTGCTTAGATTACTGCTAAGATGTAATTAATTAATAATTAATTACTAAGTGTTGAAGATTTTCTTGGCAATGCGTGATGGTCACCCACAGAAGTGGTTGGTGTTTATTGAGGAGGGGGGAGGGGTTATTGAAAATTGCAATTCAATGTCATTGACGAATGCAGAGACATGTGCGAGTGGCTGTGTCTGTGTGTGTTTTGTGGCCGTGTTTTTTAATTATTTAATATCATTTTCAATTTTTGCCGTCACTTTTGAGGCGTGGCGTGTCCGTGACTTTTGTTGATACGCCGCAAAGAGATGATAAATATGAAAATGAAATTGGCTAGTTGTGTCTGTGTGTGTGTGTGTGTGTGGAAGGCGAAAAAAATAAAATACATGAAAAGTATATAAACAATATTGCACACGGCACCTCAGCAGAACTAGAACTGTGGTCGCTTTGCCTCGCCTTGCTTTGCCTTGCTTTGCTTTTGGGTTCTTTTTGGGGCGCCCACACGACACTGGCAGTCAGATGCTGCCGCCCCCTCACTGCGGCCACTGCCACAACCGCCCACCCCCCTGTCAACAACTTTTTCACGGAGAGCAGCTTGTTATAGTTTTTCTAATTTTTTTGTGATTTTTCTTCTTTTTTTGTTGGTTTTGTAGCTTTTTCATTGCAAATCATTTGCACGTCTATTTTTGAACTCGTTTTTTAATACACACACACACACACACATATATATATATATATATATATATATGTATTTATCGATGTGTGCTATGTGCGTCTATATTTATTTCTCAGTGTGTGGATAAATATTGTATATTTTTATGCTCTTTTTCATTGCCGACCCGAATTGGCAATCTGCTGTCTGTTAAAACTGCTGTCCTCTGCTCCACCACCCGATGATGGCCCCTCGCCATTCATAAACACCGCTCATTGATCGAGATTTCCTCCTGGCCTCTTCCTGTTCAGCTTGTGCCCCCAGCCTCCCCTCCCCTTGCCAGACCTTAGCTGCATCCATATTGGCCAGCGTGTGCCACAGAGCAAGCAGCAGCATCGGGAACGTGCCCCTGCGCTTTTTATGGGGAAATCCTGTTGGCCACCCGACAAGCTTTCTGTTTTATAGCGCCCCAACGAGAGCTGCCGTTCTTTTCAGTATATCTGGCTTGTGTGTACGCAACAACATTATTTTTTTCTTAAAATAGCCCCCAAAAAACCGCCAACGCTAATAAAATAAACCAAGTAAATCGATTGCAGTAGCGGATTGCGGGTTTTTCAGCAATGGGCACTTCAAAATGTTGTAATTTTCAAGCTTTCAAATAGAGAACCATTTCACTAAATGTACTTAATAGTTTTGTACTGATGAAATGACGATAATTTGAAAGAATTGCTAATTAGCACATTATTTGGAGTTTTAAAGAGCTGAGCGTATGAGATAGCAGCCACAACTGTATTCAAAATGAAGGCTATATTTAGTCCAATGATTTCAATTGAAACCATGTTTGTTGTCTCTGATATTAAAGGAGCAAAAGCAAAATGGCAACGAATTATAAGTCTGTTATTGGAGGATGTCCTTCCAATAAATCAATTAACACAGCTTCTGTGCATTAAAATTAACGAATATATGGCTAAAAATCAAGTAACACCTTATTTAAAAATGAATGAAGAATTAAATACTATTCTGCTGAAATGTGTTTTTGTTAATTAAAGGACTCTTTTATAAACGAAAGGATTGTGTTGAGTTTCTGATGCAAAACTCAAACAAAAAGTTCTTTGATATTTATTGTTTGGACATCCAAAGACGACGACGAGAATCAATATAATAAATAATGCGTTTTGGTTGTTTCTTATTCGACCTTAATTACATTTTTATATTTTATATTATGATAAATAAAATAATTTTAAGCTGTGCACGGTACACGATAACTTATATTTAAAATTTGAAGTCTCCGCGATCCGGGTGCTCATACAGACTGGTAGACGGACATGTCTAGATCGATTCTGCTTCTTAAAAGACTTAACTTTTTTTTTGCTCTTGAACTTCAATTGTGGTTTATAAATTGATAGCTGTTAAGAAGAAAAACCCTTCGATAGCTGTTAAAAGCTATGTTCGCTTTTGGCGCCCCCTCGGCTCCTGTTAGCTATTCTAGAACGTCACTGATCTCGCTAGATAAATAGATGGAAAGAAAGATAAACACACACACAACACACACACATGTGTGTATTATATATGTATAAGTACAGCACTCAATTAGGCGTCTAGGTTAGTTATGGGAAGCATACATAGATACACACACACACACACACACACACATAGAACAGAATATGAAAATACAAAGTTTATGAAAGAAAATTGAATGTTGAAATGGAAACTCGCACGACACGCAGCAAGAACAACAAAAACCGAAATACTGGCAAAATCCGAATACGAATTCGAAAAACAGAATAGCAGACAGACATACAGAATCGAAATGATTGTTGTTGTTGCTGTTGTTCTTGTGGTTGTTGTTGTTGCTTTTTGGTGTTTTTCTTCTTCTTTTTTTTCGTATTTTTGGCAATGAACAAAAACTACGTCAACTGAAAATGCTGCTGAGCAGCGTATTTATGAGAAGAGCGTCGTGCGCAACGAAAGCCGCCACACAAACACAGAGACACAGATCCACAGCAGCAACAAAAACGACAACAACAATAGCAACAACAACAACAGCAGCAACAACAACAGCAACAAGAACAACATTTGTAGCAGCATCTAGCCATTTTTGTTGTAAGAAAAATTATTTGAGGCGTCTCGACGGGTAAGAAAGCAAAAAGCAAAAGTTATTCTGTTGGCGCTCGCATAAAATTGAATTCAGTCGAGCCGAGCACATCGAGCAACGACGTAAGCGAATCTCCTTCTCCTCAAAAAAGAAAAAAGCAAATAAACATCAACTAATTTGAGGCACTGTATTCCAACAGGTCAACAGCAGCAGCGGCAGCAACAGCAACGGTTACGATCAGCATACGGCAGGAAGCGCGCAACAGTTGCAACAGCAGCATCATCATCATTATCAGCAGCATCAGCAGCCGCAGGTGACGGACTACGCACAGCCAAACAAGGGCACACAGCAGGCGCATCTGACGCAAACGATCGAGGAGACAACGATTGTCCAGGAGGAGGACGATAGTCGCGAGGATCAATTGGATTCTATGCTTGGCAATCTACAGGCCAATATGAGTCGTCAAGGTGTCAATACGGTGCAGAAGGGCTGCTGCAATGCATGCGAGAAGCCAATTGTTGGTCAGGTGATTACCGCATTGGGCAAGACCTGGCATCCGGAGCACTTTACGTGCAATCACTGCAGCCAGGAGCTGGGCACACGCAACTTCTTCGAGCGGGACGGTTTCCCCTATTGCGAACCGGACTATCACAATCTGTTCAGTCCACGTTGCGCCTACTGCAACGGCGCCATTCTCGATAAGTGTGTGACGGCCCTGGACAAGACCTGGCACACGGAGCACTTCTTTTGCGCCCAGTGTGGCCAGCAGTTTGGCGAGGATGGCTTCCATGAGCGGGATGGCAAACCCTATTGCCGCACCGATTACTTTGAGATGTTTGCCCCCAAATGCAATGGCTGCAATCGTGCCATCATGGAGAACTATATCTCTGCCTTGAACTCGCAGTGGCATCCCGATTGCTTTGTCTGCCGGGTAAGTTAGACCCCCTCCCCTGCCCCCGCCCAACACTCACAACACATTTCCATAACAATTACTCAAGATTTGTATTTATCCAACTGTATATGTATGTATTATCTAGGATTGCAAGAAGGCTGTGCGTGGCAAGTCCTTCTATGCCATGGAGGGCAAGCCCGTATGTCCGCAGTGTGTGGGCGTTGACGAGGAGGAGTAAGCAACACCAGCAGCAGCAACAGCAGCAACAGCAGCAGCAACAGCAACAACTTGTTGAAGTTCAGCAGCACGAAAATAGCCCCCGCCCAGATACAAAAAATTGTTGTATCTTTATCCACCCAGCGTCAGCTGCGTGCCATTTTCTCACTCACACAACGCAATCAGAACACGGTCTCTCTTCACATCTCTCGGGGCTATTTTCGTTGAAAGTGTGCACATTTTTGTGTGTTCACCCTTGCCGCGATTTGTTGTCACCTGCCATCCAGCAGCAACACACACGGCTACACATCAACATCAACATCAAAAACAACAACAACAACAACATCTAAAGGAGCAGCAGAATCTCCCTTTTTTTTGTGTATTGTGTTTCGGCCCCGGCGTCGGTTCTCCCCTGGGAACGGTGTACGGCTGACCACCAGGCAACTGGGCAGGTCGGCTGTTGCCGCCTACAAGAACCGTACGCTCCTCTTTCTCCTCCCTTGTTTATGAAAATGCCACCCCCTTCTGCGCCCCCTTTATATGTGTGGCCCCTTGTTGAGAGTCTCCCCCCGCCCCCTTTTGAAAACTGTTGAGCTTTTCTATGTATGCAAATGTAGTCTTAAGGTTTTTAGGTATTTTTTTAAATTTAAACATTTATGAAGCAATATTGTAATTTGTTTTTGTAAATAAAATTTAAATAATTATAAAAAAACAAAACAACACACAAAAAAAAACAATCACAAAACAAAAAAAAAACCAATAAAAACGCACAACCAAAAAGCACAACAAATATTCAATTGGAGTCTGACACATGGCTGGTTGTGCATGTGGCTAATGCTCCCTCCCAGTTGCCAGGTCACTCCTTGCCAGAGTTCAAGTTCAGTGTCAAGCACTCTGACCTTGATATATCTCTAGACATGATCGCATGTCGCTTTCAGCGACCTTCAGCTGCTTCGGTTGTACGTGTGTGTGTGTGTGTGTGTGTGTGTGTGTGTGTGTGTGTGTTGGCAAACAAATTACAGTATTGCTTCATAGATTTTTGGAATTAGATTAGTAACGGCAAAGTACGCGCTAGACCCCTGCCGGGGCGGAGAGGGGGTTGCTTCAATGGGGATGGTCTTCACAACTGAGTGGAAACTATTTTGGTTGCTGACGTTTCGATCATAAATAAAATACACAAAACAAATTTACGAAAATATTTGATATACATTTGATATATATAACGATGTGTTTGCACTCACCAAGTACTTTTCTATAACACAATTCACATATTGTGTATCTCCTGCCCATAAATCTCAATCATTTGTTTCAATATTAATTTGATGTGCAAACCAGCTTGAAATCAAAGAGAGTGCAAAACTCTTACAAATGGAAAGGAATTTCTCTAAAGCATTCTACAGTTATCAGTTGTCATCTTTCGAATTTCACATGCACATTTCCAAAAATAAACGAATGCATATTTAATATATACAACAGATTCTTTCCCCATTCAATAAATAAATAAATTCCAATGAAAGTATTTCTATATACAAAGATGCCAACGTTTTTGAAATGTGTGCACATTTCAGAATTTGGCTCAGTTACAAATAGCTGCTAATAATTTGAAAAAAAGACTTCAAGAAACAATTGCGCCTGTTATTAAAGATAATATTAATGATAGCATTTTAGTTAAGCTTTGCCTTTTAAATCGTTTAGTTGAAGAGTTTGTGTCTCTTCAGCTGTTGCTATTATTTTAATATAATTTTGCAGCAACGCTAATCACTTGAAGATAAAGCTTTCCGGTCAAACAGAAAGTCAGTTTACAAATTTGATACTGCGCATTGACCAAAATTGTTGTATTATCCAAACATTCCAAAATCTTTATCTGTTGAATTTCTTTCAATTTCCGATTAAAAGTTTTGGATGCATGAATATTTAATTGTAGTCAGCTGCATACTTTATATATATATATTTATTTAGATATTCATTTCCGAAAGTGATTGGATGCCACCAAGGCCATATTTAATTTACTTTTGAGATTGGCCAAAAGCGTGCGCAAAATGTTATTGTTGAAACAAATGTGATTTGTTGTCGTTGCTATTGCTATTGTTGTTGTTGTTGTTGTTGTTATGGCTGCTGATGCTGATTTACAAATGTTTTTTCGAAAAGTATTTTTAAAAAAAGTCGTCCCGAAATGTGCCAAAATTTATCATTTTTATCGTTGGCTATTCTTATTTTTATTTTTATTTTTCAATTAGCAAAAAGACCATTTTGAAATTGGCTTGCAGAAATGTGAATTGACTTTATCTGAGTATGAGTGTGCGTGTGCGTGCACCGCCCACTGTGCACAGTGGTACAAGCGACAAGCCAAATCACATTTCAATATTTCGTCTGGCAATTTTCTGGTATGGTAATTGGTCTACTGAGGCCAAGCATAAAATTGCACGGAATTGCAGTTTGCAAAAATATATATCTTTGCCAAGACACCGAAATCGGCGATGCTTATACCATATGACCGCTAAGTTATAGCTGTAATTAGCGTTCGTGGCGGCGAAAATTTTAACGACACTTGTTCTATAATAGATCATTCAAAATGTGTTCTTGTATTCTTGTATATAGCTGTTTATTTTAATTATATTTTTCGAATCATTTATGGCGCAGTAACATATTCTAAATATTTCGGCACGATTTCCGTTCGTTATTTGGTTTTTTGCAGGACTGTCGACAACCGTTCCAAGGTGGCTCGTTCTTCGATCACGAGGGACTACCGTACTGTGAGACACATTATCATGCCAAGCGTGGCTCGCTCTGTGCCGGCTGCTCGAAGCCCATAACGGGACGCTGCATTACGGCGATGTTTAAGAAATTCCACCCGGAACATTTTGTGTGCGCCTTCTGTCTCAAGCAGCTGAACAAGGGCACGTTCAAGGAGCAAAAGGACAAGCCCTACTGCCATGCCTGCTTTGACAAGATATTCGGTTGAGCCGGTTCGTGAACATGGACTGGATGGCCTGGATGGAGTGGACTGGAGCGATGATATCCAACTGCATAACCCATATAGTTACGATATGATGCTGTTTTTGTACGATTTATGTCTTTTTACCAATAATACTTGCAATAATTCATCTGTGCTTTGTATAACCGAGTCAAATTAGTCATATAAAATTAACACAGACACTTGATACGATCAGAATAATCAATTAGACGACACTAATACCCAAGCCAATAAAATGGTCGAACGATATTTCTGCCATTTGAAAATAAAATCATTACAATAATTAATGAGTTGTTCAATTTTTGAGAATGCATGTGGATTGTCGACAATTGATTAATTAGTTACAAAATTATTCAAGTAATAAAAAAAAGTCGACATATAAAAAGGGAAAAGTGTAATTATTTCAAAAGCTATCGTCTGAATTGGTGCCAAATTATAGTGACGACCATTTAAGCGAAGACACGAACCCGCGCAAGCATCACTAACTGGCAATGGTCAGTTTCTGGCGGGTCGACTACAGTTTGGATTGCATATGTATCTTATTTGCTCACCATCTGCGCACACACACACCGTTTTATGCTCTCCCACACTGTTTCGCTCTCAGTCTCTCTCACAAACATATGTGCGATTCTTATATCTAGTAAAGATGCCGGCCGGCTGGCTGTTCGCTTGCCGGCTCGCTCGCACTTGCCACTTGACATTGAGCTCAGCCTGCGTACTCGCGCCAACGTATTAATGTGTGTATTTAACTTCCCTCTCTCCAACATTGCTGCATGTGTGTGTTGTGTGTGCTGTGTGTGTATGCGTGTACGTCGTTCCCTATAAACGTAGGGTTCGCATCACGAAAGGTTTGTTATGAATCAGTCGGCGTCGAAGTCGCTTCGTTCATTCACTCACTATTTATCCGTTCGCTGTGTCGGTTGAGTCGCCGCTGCCGGTCCTCGCAATTGTATTCGCATTGGACATTCTTGCCTCGTCACATTTTTCGTATCGCAGCATTTGTATCCGGAATCACGCGGTCCAATTTCAATTTTTCTCGTGGCTTGCACAAAGAGCGCGAAACACCCAAGGTAAACAGCGAGCAGCAAGTGAGCAAAGAAAAAGGACAAAATTAGTCGGTGGAGTCAGAAAGAAGCGCTACAGGTTGGTGAACAACAAACAAACAAACAAACAAACACACACACACAGACAGAGAGACGTACACACCCGTATACACACACCCACACACTCAAAGATGATATCACTTGACTCTCATTCGCATTCAGTTCCATGCCGAAGAACTGTTTACATGCAGTTATTGTTGCGGTGATGTAATAGGAGCCTATGCTCAAGTCCTTAACAAAACAAACACACTGTTAATAGCGCGCAACGTGCCAGTTGCACAGGGTGCCATTTATTTGGATTATTTTTTATTTGCACTGCCAGTCATAGTTGAAATTCGATTTAGGGCCAGACTCAGTCACGCACGCCACCCGCATAAACAACAGCGTCAAGCAGAGAGAGAGCGAGAAAGAGGGAGAGCAAGAATACAGAATACCAAAACAATTAAGTTTACATACACACTGGCACACAGAGAGTGAGAGGAATCAATTGCCCGCCAGAATGTCAAATTGTCTCTGTGTTTGTTGATGTGTTTTTGCAGCAATTTGTCAATGATTGCGCTGTAAATGTAAATAAAAGTGAAATTCACTATTGCATCTTTTATTATAAGCGTTACTCTTATTGTTAATGCCAATTGCGGCACTTGAATTTATTTTTAAATTGCATTGTAAATTCATATAGCAGCCGCCCCAACACACCGCTGCATTGTCCTAGACCAATGCTTTGAAAACTGTGTGTTGGATACATATGCAGATACGATACATAAGTTTGTATTTATTTGGGGGGGAGGGAAATGACATACAACACGCAATAATCGCTTACTGATTAATGATAAACAGTATTTGTTGTCCGTTAATCAGATTTTATGTGCAGCGTTTTGTTTTTACATCTAAACATACATCCAAGCTCGCTGATAAATTGGCTTTTAATGGAGTTAAGCGCATGTCACAAAATGTGTGCAGTTTTAGAGGCGTCCACGTACGTTTCACTGTTTGAGATTGACTGCATTAGCCGTACACTGAACAGTTGCTCTCCAACTTACACTGTATTTACATTGCTTATCGCCCAAACTGAACAATTTTTTAATTTATCTTTCTGAGATCTAAATGTGTGGGTCTCTTTGCAAAATAAAGTGTACTCTTTCTGATGCCTTATACAAAATTAAAATAATTACTTATATTCACGTTTATATATATGCAAATATAATAAATTCTTCAATGAATGAATATGAAAATGTATATCTTAGAATTGCACCCAGTTGAAGCAATCCTTCCAATAGCTATCTATTTTCATATACGAAAAATAAAAATAAATAAAATCGATATGTCAAAAACTTTTCTACCTCAATAATAATTTATTAAATTAACGTCATTGTCTGTGCCCGAAAACAAAGTCGTTAAAGCCGTGCCCAACCCTCGACTGCAGATCAAAGTCGAAATAATTGATTGAATTATCAGGAATGGGAACAATTATCTTTATTTCGGTATATTAATAATATTTCGGACTTATGGACTATCTGAGTAAACAATATATGTAAAAAATCCCCACGTATCTGCAAATGCAAATTTTGCTTTACATATACCTGATAAGATTCAGAAGTCTTTAGTCTGCCTACGATAAAAATACACCAATTTGAACTAATTTCCTCAAATCACAATTTTATAATTAATTAAATTAAGAATTGATTAGAATCCAACCGGAATTAGTTGAGCTATAATAAGAGTATTGATTCGTCGATATTAACCATAGTTTTTATATTGGCTGACTCACGCCCCCTTTTCTATTCCAGTTCTCTTTGAACGGGGTAGCAAACGACTTCTGTGGTTTGCTGTTGCTGAGCAATTGATTGCATCATATTTCCTCATTTTTCTTCTTCTCCCCTCAATTATGAGTGCAAGCAACACATTTATCGGTGCATCTCACTCTAAAACTGTAAAACATGCAAATATCTCTGCGTGTAATCTTTATTTATTCGAATACCCTGTACTCATAAAATCTTCCAAGAGAGTCTGATAAGATAATAACACAGAGCGAGACCCCCTGAGAAGGTGAAATTCACATAAATATGTCGGAGAATTTTCAAGTGGCACCAGAGGCAGATAGAGGCAATATTAAATATATGCCGACTAAATTTCAATTGGCAACAGAGTATCTGCCTCTATTTATTATTGTCCAGTCATCTTTTAGAGAACAAGAGAGAGAGAGAGAGAGATTGAAAGAGAGAGGTGCTAATAAGGCATTTCGGATACGAGATGAATATGTATAAAAAGCGCATAGTTTGTGCTCCCCATTTATCATCCCGTGTCGTATTCTTATCACACACTGATGCTAAGAATTTTGTTTCTGGCTATGTGCTAATAACTACTAAATGGTTTTTGATATAAGCGGAATTCGACATGCTCTCAGCACCTTCAATTTGTGTGTCATTTGCACAGTGGAGCTGCAAACTAAACTTTGTTTTTGCATAAAATATTTGATTGGTTTTTTTTTTTTTTTTAAATACTTATGTACAAGTAATTTTGGAATTTATTCAATGTTAACTTTAATATTTTTGAAATAAAATATAAATTTGCAACTTTCAAAATTAGCAATAAAAATGGCTTATAAAATTGATATGAAATTTTTGATAAGATATTATGGTTAATGGTTCACAAATAAACAATTTCGGCTAGACCTATAATCTTCCATAATCTTCCAAAATTCGTTGATTGCTTGGTTTCTTATAAGCGGCACTTTTGTTATAGCCATTAGTGAGTGCCTAAATTATAATCGGAAACACTTTTGTGCCCACGTAGTCGCGCACTTTATTATTCTTCAATAATTGCTATAAGAAAGTCTGGATTTTTGTACCGGCATAGTATATATGGAAAGCTTGAGTGTTTCCTTATCAACAGTACCTTTGCACTTCCTTCGATTTCTTTTGCGTTTCACAAGAGTCAGGAAATTTGTGTCTGCGAGTGATCTTATCGTAATCATTTATCTGAGATTCGATATTTGGAAATTGTTTGACTGCTGGTTGAGTTAATTTTGACTGTGACTGTAAGGCCTGTCAAACTCTTATCATCAAACAGTGACTGTAAAACAGCGACGTGCCACTTAGCCACGTAACAGTTGCTCTGCAACTGCGCCAGTCAACCGGCTCGTTATTTGCTGAAGGTTTGCAGCTGGTAACCGTCTGTGTTCTGGTTAAGCATTCCATATTACTAAGGCTTCGTAGTTAGCTGAAGTGCTCCACTTCAATTGCAGCCAAATTGAACATTACATTCTCGCACTAAGAACCGTAAACAACTCAGCTGATCACTCATTTCTGATTTGATTTCTTTGAATTTCTGATTTGCAGCTACATATATATATATATAGATAAGAGAAGTCTAGACATCACAAATAGGAGTACAGGATGGAGAAAATGGACACAAGCTTTATTCCCGATCTGCCAACGGGCGGACCACTTGAAGTTTATCGCAAACGGGCCAATTTTGACTGGAAGCGTTTACGCTTGATTTTAGAAAAGGAGCAGGGATTGCGCATTAAGGTAAGTGATGAATAGAGTAAAGTGAAAATATGTAGAACTTTATATAAACTGAAGCAAATGTTTTAATTCTTATTTGTTTTAAAATGTTTGTTCTTTAATTAAAGTTGTCTCCAATTGATAAACCTTAATTGGAAAGATTATGTATAAATAGAAGTGATGATATTCAAATATTAAACTGTATATCCCTATTCCGAATAGTACAAAGTGTGGCGTCGTCTGGAAAGTGATCCACTTTTTGCACACCCCTCACGCACACCGCCCGTGGACCAACAGAAGCGTCTGGCTGCCATGCAGGTGAACCGAATGAAACAACTGCAGCTGGTGCCCAAGGAGATTGAGAGCCTGAGCTTCTCGGCCAAGACAAAGTATCTGATGGAAATCAATCAGGCGCTGGCGAGCTACTCGCCCAGTCTGTCAGTGAAGATAGCCCTCAGCGTGGGCCTGTTCAACAATGCGATACGCGCCATGGGCACCGAGAAGCACAAGAAATACATTGAGGCTGCCTGGAATCGGGACGTGATCACCTGTCTGGCCGTCACAGAGCTCTCGCACGGCAGCAATACGAAACGTATTCGCACCACGGCCACCTATGATCCCCGCATGCAGGAGTTTGTCATAAATACACCCGATTTTGAGACGGCCAAATGTTGGGTGGGTAATATGGGCAAAACGGCTACCATCGCGATGACCTTTGCCAATCTGATAACGGCAGACGGCGAGAATCATGGCTTGCATGGATTCCTCATACCCATTCGTGATCCGAAAACGTTGATCTCGTATCCGGGCGTACTTGTCGGTGATATTGGCGAGAAGTCTGGCCTAAATGGCATCGACAATGGCTTTGTGGTATTCACCAACTATCGCATTCCCCTCGACAATCATCTCAATCGCACCGGCAATGTGACACCCGAGGGCGTCTATGAGAGTGTCTTCACCGATCCCAGTCAAGCTCTGGGCGCCGCACTCGAGAGCTTCTCGGCCGGACGCATTGGCATCATGCAGGAGGCGGCCAATACTCTGTGCAGTGCGGCTGTTATCGCGGTCCGCTATGCGGCTGTGCGTAAACAGTTTGGCCCCGAACGCCAGGGCGAGGAGATGCCCATCATTGAGTATCAGTTGCATGTAAGAATTTAGAATCCCAGAATCAATTTGAGAATTGAGTATTAACTGTTGATTTACACTCGCAGCAATATCGCATCTTTCCCTTCTTGGCTGCTGCCTGTGTGCAAAAGATTGCCGTCGAGGAGCTGAGCAATACTTATCTGGCGATCATAGCTGGCTCTCAGGATGATTCAAATGGATTCGATGTACTGGTAAGTGCAGTGAGGCAGTAGACTTGTGTATAATATATATGACATTTCTATATGTATTACAGTCGCAGAAAGCAGCCGAGATTCACGCGATTATATCGGCGTCCAAGCCGCGTCTCACTTGGTCGGCACGCGATGCCATTCAGGAGGCACGCGAATCATGTGGTGGCCATGGATATCTGCAAGCCTCCCGTCTGGGCCAGATGCGCTCCGATCACGATCCGCTGTGCACCTACGAGGGCGATAACAATGTGCTTGGCCAGCAGGCATCTAACTGGCTGCTGCGCCAGTGGAACGCCAAGGAGCTGGAGACGCCACTTGGCAGCGTTAAGTTCTTGGAGCGACGCCACCAACTGCTGCAGTTGAACTATGCACAACTGGTGCAGCAGAGTCCAATCGACAGCTGGGAGTGTAAGCAAACGAAAGATTTGCACATCTGTAGATAATCGACTAATCCCCGTGATTTTCTTGCAGTTGCGCTCAGCTGCTACGAATGGCTGCTCTGCCATCTGATGTCCCGCACCAGTGCCCACATCGAGACCCAGTTGAGCTCAGGCGTGCATCGCTTCGAGGCGCGCAACAATGCGCAGGTGGTGGGTGCACGGGAACTGTCGCTGGCCTTTGCCGAGTACATGGCGCTCAGTCGCTTTGTCGGTCACGTGCGACAGTTGGGTGTGGAGCAGCCGTATGCGCAGGTGCTGCGCCTGTTGTACGATGTGTATGCCATGTGGCTGCTGGAGCAGCATATGACCATGTTCTACGTGGGCGGCTTTGCTGTCGGTGGCGCCTTCGCTGGCGCTGTGCAGGAGCGTCTGCTGCAGAGCTGTGGCAAGCTAAAGGATGTGGCTGTGAGTGTGGCAGATGCCATTGCTCCGCCAGACTTTGCCCTCAAATCGGTGATTGCACGTGCCGATGGGCTGCTCTACGAGAATTTGCAAAACGAATTTATGACCAATGAGGGCGCCTTCCAGCGACCCGATTGGTGGCGTGACGTCATCATCCCACAGTCCCCGGAAAAATCAAAGCTATAAGCAGACAGAGAGAGAGAGAGAGAGAGAGCTTAGTGGAATGAGAATGAATAAGTGCCTGGGCAGATCGATGGGTCGGTCACCCAATTAACATCAATTGTTATAGTTTCATATCACATCAGGTATTACTGCTAGTTCTAATAGAATGCATTCCATATACTTACACAAATATCCGTTCTACGTTATACGCATTCTCTAAATTATGTATAACTTAAAAGCAATTGACAAAGTTCTTGTACATTTCTACTAGCACTGCTAGTAAGCCTCAGTTTCTATAATGTGGCATCGACTGTCGGGCCACAGTTGTATTTTATTTTTAAATATTGACCGTTTTTTCAGTATATCTGTAACAACATCATTTGTATCTGTATATATATTAAATATTTGAATTTTTGTTTTTCATTTGTATGTTGTTGATTGTGTGCTTTGAAAAATATATATGTATTCAAATTAAATCGTATTAAAAAGTGTTGCATTTTTGCTTTATAATGTTGGGCAGGGGGAAAGCTGCCCCGACAGACCCAAAGTGGTTTGGATTAATATATGTGAAAAGATTAATTCGCAACTAAAAAGAAAAGAAAATATTATAGCACTGAACACCCCTAAGCCGGTTTCGATGCTTACGTTATCTCCCAAACTATCAATTGTTGATCGCATCACAGACTTTCTACATTTACTAAACATACATAGACTTTATTATTGTTTTAGTCTGTTGAATTTGTATCAGTCAAAACTTACCAGGTTTACTAAACTCCACGTAGACTTTAAGAATTCGCTTGCATTTGATAGAGTCTAGTTTAGGTTAGGTTAAAACGGTTGTCAGCCCGAAGCTTGACACACAAAGGCCATGTTTGACCCGTTGCGTTGCCGTTTGGGATCTAAGGTAGATTTCTCCTACACTCGTGTATTAAATACCTCAAAAAGTCAGAGATTTGACCAGCCAGTTTCGTTTATAATTTTTGCAATCCTGGACGGTCTCATGTTCGCTATCTGTGATAGCGAAATGTTCCGGGAATTCTACTTTTTCCTCTTCTTTGCAGCTTCTGCAGAAATCATTATGCGGCACCTGGAGTTTATTGGCATGAATGCCGACCAACCAGTGATCTGTTAGAGCTGGGATTACACAGCTGGGATTACTCAGCACACAATATTGGGTCATATTTGGTGTGGAGTGGTAATACAGTTGCTTTCCTAGCTAACTTATCAGTTGCCTTCAATGTCCTGGTGGCCAGGAACCCATAGCAGGCATCTCATGCAGAGATTTGCCATAGAGTCGAAATTCAAATAGTTAATTTTAAGCCAGATTCTAAAATAGTTTTAATAGTTGTCAGACTTGTAAGGAAATAGCTTAAAAGCTTTAATTCGTTTGTGAACACGGCTGAAAACAGAAACCGTCCATTGTTATAATTAATCAGTTACCGAAGCGTATAAACAACTTTTTACATTCAAACACCCACCGCACTATATATATATATATATATACTCACACATATATACATACATGTGTAAAGATATCTTTATGTGTGTGTGTATGCATAGAGTAGGCATCATCATCATCATCACCATCAGCAGCAGCAATTCAAAAAGGTGCGCGTCACTGTCAATGAATAAGTGAACTGACGAGCAGGCAGGCCGGCTCTGCTGCGAGCCCCGTTTATAAGAGGACCTGTACTTACCTGTTCCAGCTCAGACGCTGCACAGTTGCCGCACAGTGCAGGTGAGCGTGATTCCGATCAAAGTTTAGTGAGTGACTCAGTGTGAGTGAGTCAGTCAGTGTGTGAGCGAGTGAGCGGCAAGAGTGTAAGCCTGGCTAATAATCGTGCCTGGCCTGACAATAATACAATTGAGCTCCGACAACGCCAGAGTCGAGCTCATCAAATTTATGACGCTGCTGCGCTGCGCTCCCCAGTCGAATCAAGTCGAGCTGATGAGCAGAGAGTGCTGCGAGCCGCGAACTGAGAGATTTGTAAATAGACGCTTCGTTTGTTGGTTTTGCAAATTTGTGGCGCAGTTTCAGTCTGTTTTTCGGCATTGTGTGTATATGTTAGAAATTGGGAAGGGCATTCAATTACTCGTGTGCTTATCAGCAGAACAACCTGTTGCGACATTCAAGACATTTCTAAAAAAAACAGTGAACTTCAAAAACGTGTTAGTACCACAAAAAGTGTAAAGTCAAAAAACAAGAACACACTTCTTCACTTTTGTTTTTTGTTGTTGGGCTCCATAAATAGGGCTCCAGCGACATTCAGTCTGCGCGAATTTACGAAAGATATGTTAATTTGATGTCTGGTTTGTCTGGCTCTCGAAAAGAAAGCGCCGAGCGAGGGGAAAGATCATTTGTTATTCTGTTTTTAATATGCACAGTGGCTGGTAAACCCAAATTTTATTATTGAGATCAGTCGAAAAAACCCCCAATAAAAAAACGTAGAAAAAGTGAGCTGCAATAATACTACTAATAAAATACACAGCGTACGACGGCCACAATTTATTATTAATAATTATAATAATAAACATATTAAAAAGAGTACTTATGGCTCGCATCTTTAAAGTGTTTTACGAAATGCGCACCAAATTTTAAATGCTTTCAATGAATAAACCATTTTATTTAATCGCAAATAAATAAAGAACCAACAACACAATAAAAAAAAGAGCAACCAATTACCGAAACCGGTTTAGAAATCTCTAAGCTACCAAATCGAACCGAAAAAATATACAAAGTCATATAGAAATCCATTAATTTACATTTGGGTATTTCCGCTTGAAATATTTTTTTGTTGTTATTTTCTCACTCAACGGCCCAGGCCCACTTCACAGCTCGCTCGCATTCTATTTTTACATATATCAACTCTCTTCTCTATCATTTTCGGAATTTCATAATAGAAAAATCGTGTAATGGCAATTAACTGGGTGGCCAAAGCCGATGACAGGATTTTTTCAAATAATTATGGGTTTCAATAAGCCTCGTGAGGTGCTCAAAAGTATCTCCGGTTTTGGGGGATGTTCCCTTTAAACGAGAACAATTATATGCAGTGCAAGAGTATTAAATGCTATCGCCAATATGCAATCGCATCATCAATTTATTAGTTTGTCATATTAGGTAAGCTCTGATTAATTGATGCCGCCCCTTAACCTTTACTTATAATAAGTGAGAAAGCGGCGAAACAATGGCAAACAATGGGATACTATTCCTATAACAAATTGCATTAATTGCAGATGAGTACTTTGTTTCCGACTCCCATATATATCTATATATATATATATATATATATATATATATATATAACTTTATATAAGCTCATTATCTAGGTGCATTAGCAAAATCTTGTAATTAAAACAGACGACTCAAGTATAACATCTCATTTCGAAACCGGATCGCTTACACATAGTTTAAGACCTGTTTCAATATTTTGCCGCCTTAACTAATATTTAATTTTTTAATACTTATTAATTTTTTGTTTTTAGCATTAACCAACCGAATTTATATTGCAAATGCAAATTGAATAAAATGTGGAAATTTTTACTAATTTGTGTCGTTATGAGCAGTTTATACAATGAGAGTGATGCCGTAGGTGAGTACATAACAAATGACAGTCGTCACCACACATCTATTAAATATTTACTATTCAACAACATTTATTTTTTTGCCTAACACATTAGCACTTTTTCCATGTTCTTGATATGAGGTCGTAAAAAAGTGGAGAAAACTAGAATATTGCTCAAAGCAGATGAAACAAAAAGCGAGTCAAAGATTAATTGATCTGAAATCTGATGAAAAGAAATGAAAAAATAAGAACTACTGTCCCAAAGCAGATGAATCTGAAAGCAAGCCAAAAATTAATCGTTCTATTAGTAATACAAATACTTTTAGAGAGAAATAGCTTGATCTTTGGTGTGGTCTTTTAAAAACCCCATTTATAATTAATACATATAAACTGCTTTCGTGTATTGCTTTTGAAAGCTGTTTCGTAATCTTCGAATGTTCCTCTCACTTTTACAATTTGTTTTATTGTTTTTTATTGTAAAATTCACCAAATTTTGAAAACACCACCTGTATCAGTCTTATAGTTCCTGAGCCAGTTTTGGGCAAAATATTTACAAAATATCTCTCTTAGAGTATATATAAAAAGCATCTTAAAATATGGCATAACATTTATATATATAATAAGAAGGTTTTAAATTGAAAAAAGGAATCCGTACTGAATGAAATATCTAAAAAAAATTTAAGACACTTAAATTGAATAAATATATGCAAAAATGAGGAATAGTTAATTATAGGTAATTTTTACATGTATATATATCGGTGTCTGTATTCCAGCACGTAGAGCTGTCCGCCGCCGTCGTGGCTATGCCGGTGGCTATGCGGGTGGCTATGCCAGTGGTGGGTCAGCTGGTGGCTACACTGGCGGCTACAATGATTACGATGACTATGGTGGCGGCTATACACCGTACTTTGGCATCACGGATCCCTATCTGTTCCATCAGCAGCTGACCAATCAGATTCTGGCCCAGAACTATGCGACCCAGCAGTAAGTGGAATGTTATATATTGGGTGGTTCATCTCTTGGGTAGTTTGTAGTGGGCGATGGTGATGCTAACAGCGCTTGTAATCTATTCTTGTAGAGCTATAACGGGACTGGCCACTTCTGGTGATGCGTCCGTATCCGCGGATGCTGCCATAAGCGACGATGACACGTAATTACACACAACTGCTTTTCCACTTGTCAATAATTTTATATACTAATCCGCATTGCGCGTGTGTGGCCCGTGCTAATCAGTTGCTAATCCTCGTCCCGTTTCCTGCATCCACTTTCACAGACGCATTCAGCATCAGATCGCGGCCAATAGCAACAGAGGTGGAGGTGGCTACTATTCGCATCGCTATGCGCCCAGCTATGCCGCTGCTTCTGGCTCGATTGGATCCAACGGATACAGGCAGACTGCCTACATTAGTCCCGCCAATCCGGTAAGTTCTTCAGCGATATTTTACTTGCTTGGACTTTCAGCTAAGCAACACCTTCACTTTTGTTGTTTCAGGCCCAACCCAATATTGTGAATCGCTTTGGTGGCAGCAGCGGTGGTGGTGGTGGTAGTGGTGGTGGCTATAAGGGCGTCTCCGTCTCCTCGTTCAGCACCAGCAATGGCGATGGCACCAGTCGACGTGGCGCCCAGACGACCATCAACGATAATGGCAAGGTGACGTCATATTCGGTGCACTCGTAGAGCTGACTTGACTACACTCAATTCAACTCAACTCAACTCAATCTTTGGTGTTTAGCATATTATAAACCTTAAGAACGCTAACAGTTCTCTATTTATATGTTACAATACAAAACAAAATATATACATACATATATAATATATATATATATATCGTTTTTATAACATATTTGCAATTTGTGCGACTTTCATATTTATTGCGTTTTTACCATGACAGCGAAAGTTTATTGCTACCTTTCTACTGATAATTGTCTATTTAAATAAAAATCACATTTTTTGCTCACAAAAATCCTCTTGACCTTGATTTTATAGCTCTTAAACGTTATATTTGAACAATCTGCTATATAGTATGCATGAGTATATAATTGGTAAATGTTTGACAGATTATTAGCCGGGCAAAGTTTATCAGGCGCCACAGGAAATTGTCTATGTATTGTTAATTAATTTGACTCATGAGGAACAGCAATTATTATTGTATTATCTCGTATCTCCTACTACTACCATATATAAGGCAGCTAAACTGTAGACAATGTTCCTACTGATCTAAACAGTCTTAAAGAATACGTCAAAAATCTCAGGCAAGTTCAAACTATTTTAAATTGGCATCATTTTTGCAGAGCAGACAAATCTTACATAGCTCAAGATCAAGGGGAACTTCCAGTTCTAATCAGTTAAATTTCGATTATTAGCATTTAGCGGAAGTAATAAAACAGAGCCTTTTGTTTGTAAACAACTTACAATTTTTTTTTAAATTTACAGATCATAAAAATAATCAGTCAAATTTGATTCCGGGAAACGTCAAACAAAATACACTTGAAAACGAATGCGCAAAAATATCCCATGCGTAAAAAAACCTGTTCTGCTGCTAAGTGAAGGGAGTATTATTTGACAATGCAATCGAATACAATATTTAATTCTTATTTATTTAAAATGAATTTCTTGCATATAATATAAAAATACGAGTACTGTAATTATGGCAACTATATGACTGCAATAATTTTATAGTTATTTCATCAAAAAATGAGAATATAGTTGAAAATTAAAATGAAACCTATAAGAATGCAAATAATTATAGTCAATCCCTAAAGTATGCTTTTGTATAGCTATTATATAATTATTGAAGATCATAAATATATAGTTATGCAATCTTTCTCAAACGTCAAATTAGAAAGAAAGAATAAAAAGCGTTCACCTTTTTGAAATACATATTTCTAAACTTTCGTATTTTCCAATATATTATAATATAATACTATTAAAAACATATGTATATATATAAATAAAATTATCAATCAAGCCTAGCTGACGTATACAATTCATAAAAAAACAACGCTTAAATGACGATTTGCATAATCTTTGAAATTAAATATAAAAATTGAAAATGTTAGATTAGAAAATCATGAATTCCTTCACCTAATGTAAAGAGAGAGAGAGAGAGAACAAGTAGTTATATATGTATATATGTAGTATACATGCTCTAATGCTCCAATGCTTCTATCTATATACATATATACTCATATATATATTCTCAACAGAACTGTACATAGCAACTATGTATGAGTATTGTGTGCATCCCAAGGTTTCGACACGAAAACAATTCCTATCAGCTGTCCATATGAAAGCTCATACAAGGTAATAAACCTACAACTATATATATATATATATATATATATATATATATATATATTTGCATGTCGCAATTACTTTCATCATTGTTTGAAAACAGAAAAATACATATATATTTTCAAGATTTTCTGCACCAATTCCGATTTGAATTTTATTGAATCGACATCCATAGACATACAGACATTATCTGCTCTCTAGGTCAAGAAGCTGTTTCGATCTGTTTCAAGTCCGAGTAGAGCTCAGGCCTTATCAATAATTGTCTGAGCCAATCGTCTGGTTTTTAAAGCGAGTTGCCAACGCTCCTGCTCATTAGTACAATTTCAGGCGTGAGACCCGCACGGTTTTTTCTACGCTGCTAAAAGATACATTTTTCAAGTAACTCAATATGAGATCATTGTTGCTGCTCGCCCTCTGCCTGGGTGTGGTCTGTGCAGGTAAAGAGCTACTCCTATTTATGTATGCACAGAGACTAGCATAAAGTGTTCAAATAATCCTTCTGACGTTGGCCTATTTGGTGACAATTGCAAAACGTGTTTTAACTCGTTGACTTAATCAGTCGTTGTGCTGAATGTACTTTTAACACAACACAAATTGTGCAACGCCTGACTTACAGGCATGTGTCGAGATTAGATGACGCCACAACTATTTGAATTACCCAATTAAAAATACAATCAAAAAATAGTAAAACACGAATAATAAAAATACCCTTTTTAATGTTTCTCCTGCAGATTTCCAAGCCAGGTAAGTTGGTCAATGTGAAAGTCAAGAAGAGCTTCAACTTTGATAATTTTTTTTGTTTATCTTGGGTAATTAATGCTTAGACTCAAACGGGACGATTTCCACAGTCGGTAAGTGCCCTGCGGCAAATATTGAAGATATCATTTTGTAATTGACAAAATAGAAATTTCCAATTGGCTACATGGTACTAACACTACTACTATATAAACTTCTAAATAATTCGGCACCTATGAAACTGTACTCTTATACTTATGTTTTTGTTTT
This sequence comes from Drosophila macrothrix, assembly GCA_035042055.1. Taxonomy (NCBI): domain Eukaryota; kingdom Metazoa; phylum Arthropoda; class Insecta; order Diptera; family Drosophilidae; genus Drosophila; species Drosophila macrothrix. Next base: position 361,320 of record JAWNLX010000604.1, read on the forward strand.
TAAATTGAAGCCCTAATGAGAATCACCTTGCCATTAAATCCCATTATTAGCCACTACAATGCGCATCAGCAGGCAATTGAAACGGCTCGCAGAAAGGCCTACGGCTCCAGTGGCTACAGTTCCGGCGGATCGAGCGGACTTGGAGTTGGTGGCAGTGCGGATCTCTCGCTTGGCGGCGGTGCTTCGTTGGGCAACTTGGAGAGCTCCTACGATTCGGTGGGTGCCGTTGAGGGTGCCGACAGCAGCTCGAGCGGCGGTTCCGCCTTTGGTTCCAGTGGCTCTTCTTTCGGTGCCAATAATGCAGCTGGTTTCGGTGCCAATAGTGGCTCTTCTTACGGTGCCAGCAGTGGCTCTTCTTTCGGAGCGAACAGCGCCTTCTCCTCGAACTCGGCATTCCAGACCAGCGCCAACTACAACACTGCACAAAGTGCTGGCAGCAATGTGCAGTTTGCTGATGCAAGCAATGCTGGCACTGAGGTCAACTTTGGTGGTGCCGGATCAAGCACTTCCGAGTCGCTGCACTCTAGCAATCTGCAGGCACCTTTGGCTTTAACCGCACCAGTTAGCACCGGTGGCAATATGGAGTACATGCATCACGAGCGCGTTGTGTCCAGTGCGCCACAGCAGGTGGCTTATACAGTGCCCGGTGGCGCCCAGAGATACATGCAGCATGTGGAGCGCGTTGTCGAGCAGCAGCCCACGGTGCAGTATGTGCAACTTCCCCAGCCCGCGTCCAGATCGGAGCATTATTATCAGCGCAAGGTGACAACTACTGCCTCGGCACCACAGATTGTTCAGCAGCCCGCTTCTAGGTATACCTCAAACACTGGCTCCGCTTTTGGCACCAACTCCGCCTTCAAGGTCAACCACAATGTCGGCTTCGGCAGCAACTTTGGACACCATTCGGGCAGCCAATCTCAGCTATCCGCTGGTCAAACGAGCGGCGTTCACTTTGGCGCCGGTAGCTCCCAGTTGAATCAGCTGATCAACCAGGCTCATCAGACAGCAAGGCAGCAAGCATCCTCTGGCAACTCATATAGCGGCGGTGCTGGTCTGGCCTCCTCCAATCAGATGCAGATGGGCGGCTCCAGTGGCTTGAACTCCAACTATGGTTACAATGCGGGCAGCTCCATGAACACGGCCAGCTCCCTGAACTCTGCCAGTTCCCTAAACGCTGGCAACAGTGCCTCCCTCACGAGTGGTTCACTGTTGGGCGGCTCCCTGTTGGGTAGCTCCCAGTTGGGTAGCTCCCAGTTGGGCGGTTCTCTGTTGGGTGGCCAGTACGGTGGCTCCCTGCTGGGTGGCTCCTCGAGCAACAGCCAGCTGAGTGCACAGAATAACTTTGGTCTATCGACGGGTCTCTCAAGTGGACAGCAATTGGCGAGCTCTGGCAACTTTGGTGCTGGCGCAGACCTGGGTGGCAATAGTGGCTACCAGACCAAGCAATGGGAGAAGCAATCCAAGTGGTCTTCCAAGTCTGAGGTGAGTTCGATTTTAGGCTTAAAAACCCTCCATTTACTGTGTACAAGCAAAAGCTTGTGCATCTGTCTAGATCCGCGCTTAATTGTCTATGTATCTTCAATTATTTCCACAGTACGATTCGGATGGACATGTGAAGAACTACAAGGATCTGGCCACTGGCGAGAGCGAGAGCCAGAATGTCAATGGCCAGCAGGTTGGCTACAATGCAGCCACCGCCTCTGTCGATGACAATGGCAAGGTCAGCACTTACAGTGTGCACTCTTAAGATACCCCACACCAAAAGATGTAACTGTAGTAGTAGTAACGAATTTCACACCTACCCCGCCGTAGGTCAACAACATGTCAACAATAAAATAAAACGAGTTTCAATAATAATAATAATAATAATACTATAAAATGGGTTGTTTGCGTTGGTCTTAAACGTTTCCAACTGGATTTTGGAATTTTTTGATTTATAATTGGAACCCTTTTTATTCGCCGCATATCGGGACTGTTAATTCTTTGTTGAATTGAATAATTTTGTCTACACAACCAATACAGTTATTTTTGTAAGCAGTGTAATTAATATGGAGATGCATTCTTCAGGAGAAGGGCTGCTCCAACTTGCCATCGATGTGCACAGCGTGACTTTTGACTATACCCTTGATTCCAGTGTCGCTTCTTCTGTTGGTCTTGCTATCCCGACGACGTCTGTAGTCGGTGCCATATGAGGACATGCAGTAGCAGGGCTTCCAGGAGGGGCCTCGTTTCACCTGGCTCTGCTCATGCGGTGAACGCTCTGTGGTCCACACGGGCACATAGTGTGTCCAGGTTTCCCCGTTGCGATAGATGCTGCCGGCATCCACACCAGCACTCGTATACACATGCTGTGGATAATACTGTGGATAGTAGCCATCTGAACTGGACCGTGAGCCACCTCGACTGCCGACATCGTAGCCACGATGCTCGCTGGAGAAGTTGGGATTCCATTGTGACTTGGGATCGTGGTGTGTTCTCGACTTGTGCTTGCCATCGTGGCTGCTAGCACGACCCTTATAAATGGGCACGCTGGCATCCTCTGTTATGTGGCAATAGGGGGGATGGGGGTAAGTGAAAGTGGAAGTGGAAGTGAAAGTGAGCTGGCAGGTGATGCAGTAAGGCTGCTTACCCTTTTCCCCCTGCTGCTGGCCGGAACTCGTCTCATTTGCGTCCCCCTCGGCCGTTATCTCGAACGTGATGTCCGTGTGGATGCCCACACGTTTCTTGTGTTTACCCAAGTCCGTAATTTCGACACTCTCCTTAGACTCTGCTTTGAAGTTCGCTTTTAGTTGTGTTCAGTCTCATTTGCTTTGCATTGCAGTGAGCCAAATTTAATTACCTTTCGTCTGCTGCTGCCCATCGCCCGTATCGACTGTAACACGCACGCCGTGTATCTTTGGCCGATTGCCACTGTTGCCTCCACCAGATCCAGTTGCTCCGCCTCCACCAGCATTTGCAGCGCGTCCAGTTCCCGGATCATAGCCACCGCCACCGCTACCACTACCCTGTTGCCCCTGCCCTTGTCCCTGTCCGCTTATAACTGGCACACCCGTTTGGTTGCTGTTGTTGCTCTCCATGTCATCGAAATCCAGCTTGGATGACACTTTATTTGCCTGACCTGCTTACGGTATACGGCCCGTGTCCACGTACCAGTCGTCATCAGCGTTGTTTGTTTTTCGGTTTAGCATAGAAATTAGATTTAGCAGAGAAATTTCATTTAAGTTATGCAAACACTTCGACCTCCACCCCAACCACAACCCGTCTCCACCCCAACCCAAAAGAGCATCGGATGAACTGGAGCGTGTCTCCAGCAGCATCTATAAGTGGCGCAATTAGCTCACGCTGACTTATTTATGGATACTTCTCTCGTAACCACCGCAAACGATTGACTGCCTACCGAGTGGACCTGGCGCACTTTGACCAATTTTTAATTGCACTTCAATATTTAAAGTTTGCACTGCCAACTCAAGTTGATTACAGAATGGGGTTAGACTGAACTGGTTTTGGATTCTATTTGAATTCGTTGAGCATATGCAAGCACAATAATTATCTAATTAATAGTGAAAGTGAAGAGCAAACTATAAGTTAAGCAACTCCTTGTCGAACTGTTTACAGGGCTAAACTAAAGTTCAGAATGGAATAACTTAATAACTAATCTTGAATTGTTTTTAAATAGATAAATGTCAGTAGAATTTATTACAGTAAAAAACTGCAGAAAACATTATTGTTACAAATTCAAGGTGTTATTAATTAAAAAAAGCAAATGAGCAAACAACCTGATGGCTTATAAAAATAAATTATATCATTTATTATATTCAATTATATTGAATTAAAGATGCGACACTTTTTTAACAGTACTGTGAATTACATTGGGAAATTCAAATATTGAAATCCCTGATTGCTCAGACAATAATATGTTTATTTTATAAGTAATTAGATACCGAAATGCTTTGAGGAGCTAGTAATTGGGAGAAGAAATTTAATTTCGATTTTATTCCCAATCATTTATCATGTTGTTTACAACATTTTTGAACTAAAGTTCCTTCACCTCTTTTGGTTAATTTTGGCTAGTTTTGTAATGATTCGCAAAGCACTGGAAAAACCCACAATTGATTTGCGTGGGTGGGATTCTGAGATTGGGATCTTTTATCTTTTCATCGAAAACAATGACTGCACTTATCGCTAATTGGTAAATAAGCCATCAATAATTAAATCTGTTGTACCACCTTGTGCGCAATGATGAGTCAACAGAAAGCAGCACAGTCCCAAATAGACTACAGATCCCAGGAACATTTCAGGAACACACACAAAAAGAGGCTTCTATATTAAAAAGAAGTAAGTTTCGATTTTTTTTATTGACACTTGAGTTATGGGTTTTTTTTGGGTAAGCACTGTTGAGAACTGGTGGCTTGGATTGAAGCGCGCCTGATGTGCGCACTTGAAAACTGCCGACAAACGACTAAAAAAATACGTAAAGCGACAGCAAACCGATTTCAAATATCTACCGAGATTCATTAAAAACTTAACTAGCAAACTGCTCAACTGTTCAACTGTTCAGTTGTTTTGTTCAGTTTCAGTTTCTGTTCTGATGTTTTGACGTTTGAGCTTTTGCGATAACATCTTGACTTGGGCCCCTAAGTGAGTCGCTGAGCTTGTTACCGTACCCGGATTGCAGTTGCAGCTGGAGGGAGGAGTGTGTGGCTGGTCAGCCTTAGCAGCAGCTTTAGCTTCTAAGTGTAATGCGTATAAAGGCGAACCCCAACCAGTCACCCCCTCTCTCCAAGCCCCGTGCCAAATTGCCAGTAATCGGTTGGCTGGCATCTTTTGTTATTGTTTTAGTGAAGTTTCCGCTGTACATACGTACGAGTTTGTATCTTGAAGATTCCATTGTGTCTGCTTTTTTTTCTTTTTAATTTTTTTTGTCTAGGTATATTTTTGTTTTTGGTCTTTTTCATAATGCCTCCCATCGTTAATCATGCGCTGGCGATTCGTGTTGCTATCACAATTATATTTTGTGGCAGTTTTGACAGCACAAACGATTATCTTCATTAGAGATTGGTCGCACAACCACCAAAATACCCAAATAACGCCAAAATCACATTCCAGTTCAAGTTCAAGTTGAGCTTCAAGTTTATTGCGTTGCCAATTTGATCCCTTGGCCAGTAAAACCCCCAGTAAGATAAGCCGCAACGCATTAATGAACTATGCGAGTTGCAGACATTTGCCAGCCTACGCCCCCAATTTGATCCTTTGTCTTGCGCCAAATTGCATTCGAACAATATATATATATATAGCATATATATATATACATGTAGGAACTCACACATGTTGGAATAATAATATGTCAAGCCGAACAAATGTATAGACCATAAATTCACTCATTTCGATGGGTCGGGCTCTTGAGTTGTGGCAATTAATTAGCAATTGCATTTGCTGCTGTCATTACGTGTGATAATTAAAAGGGCGCACGAGTCGGCCAAGTGCTCATACAAAAGAAAATTCTGGCAAATGTGTATGGCCATAAATTTGATGACCCGGCTCAGCTCGGCTCGGCTTGGGTTGGTTGGGTTTGGATTGGTTCTGTTCCTGGTCTTGCCCTCAGCTCAACTGCAAATGTACTTTAATCTCGAATTTATCAAATGTAATAGTTTGGCCAAGGGTTGGACCTCGTCTAATGGGGTTGGGATCATGGTTGCCCGTTGCCACAGCTCCAACCTTGCCGCACACTTTTGTAATCTGGCGGATTAGAAGCGCACACCCATCGCAGCACCCACAATCATGTGTGTGCTTGGGCTGGGCCTGTCTTGGCTCTGGTAGACCCATTAAACAGATGGATTTCGTTGTCGACATTATTTTCTTCTTTTTTTTTTAATATACTTTTGCTAACTAGAATCTCATCTGTCCGGCCGACTGTCCTTCTGCCGTTTGCGTCTTTTTGTTATTTGCATAAAGTTGTGCGCTGCTTGCTTGCAACAATTTAATTTTCATTGTCTCTATGCATTTGTGTTGCACTTGCCCTGTGGAGGGGGTTGGGGTGGACTCACTCGAGTGTAGCTGGTAAGTTCAAGTGCGGCACATTCCACTCAACATTTTCTTTGTGCACTTGCATAATTCTCAGCTTCACTCAGCACCCATCGAGTTATTGAGATCTGACACTATGCATTTTTGCGGCATACTTTTAGGCAGGCATAATAATGGCAGTGATTGCATTTTGCTAGGGAAAGTGACCAATCCAGTCTTTATTTATTTCACACTTAATTTTGTTTCTTTTATCATCTTGATAAAATTCCAATAACTTTTTTATTGACATATCTCGTTATTCATCAGAATAGTCCTCTTGTGCAATTGTTTTGAAGCGAAAAAATAATTAAGTAATAGCTTGGGAGTAATATGTAAATAAATATGAAAAAGTCCATTTAATTTATGGCACAAACTAAAAAAAGTTGATTATTTTTTGAATATTTCAGCTACTGAATTTTGTGCTATAAATGCCTTTAAAAATTGTAACTATGAATATTTTATATAAATATACTTGTATCTTAATTGAGGATTTATCCATAAATCCCAATAAAAGCCGATTTGAATGTTCTAACAATTATTTAGTGATTTGCTTAAGCCGATAGAAAAATGATGTCTGCAATAGAATACAAGGGTTTTAAGAATCTTTATTTCAATTTTCATTGCTGGATTTATTGTGTTGGTATTTCCTGTATTTTCTGTGTCAATTATTGATTGCTAATCTCAAATTATATGTAAAATTATATTTTATTTTTGTGTGTGCAAACAAATATATTTTCTCTCTCTGATAATCAACTGAGTAAAAATCATATTTCTACGAATTATGGGAATAATCGGAAGCTGGCCATTTTCCTCAGGTTTAGTTTGGCCAAATATGAATATCTCAAGCTTTTGGGCATAAATGTTAATTACAAAAACTAAACACAAACTACGCAAAAATTGCACAAACATTGCTGAAAGCCTGCTCAGCTACAGATGCAAAGATACAACATGTTTGCCCAACAAAGACAATATAGACATAGGGACACAAGGGCAGACAGGCAGACAGACAGACGGGCATATAGAGTGTGGCAAACAGACAAAGGAGCAAGTGGCAAAGCATGTGGCAGAGTTTACAAACAATTAAAATGGCAAAATCAAAATCGAAATACACAAATTTATGCGTCTAGCTGCCAGTGCCATTTTACAATACTTACGCAACCGAATACAATACTGAAAATAAATTGCACAATTTTCAGAAAGGGGGAGTTGGCTGCCGACGCTCAACTAATGAAATAATGGGCCAGCTGAATTAAATTATGGCCTAACAATTCCCTCGAGTGTCCCGACTCCGACTCCAGAGTCTAGACAATAACTAAATTTGCACCAAGGTAAAGGAAAACGTAAATTTTGATTGCATTGTTACCGTTTGATTTCCACCACCAACACAAATACAAGCACCAAAACCGCACCACGCAACAGCAACATCAACCACCCTCGAGAGCATCCTGTCACCCACAATGATGCGAAGAAGCATCACTTGATCCGCATCCGACCTGTTTAACCCACCCACCCCACCAGACCAAATAACACTCATTGACTATTCACACTCATGTTTTTCATACACAACAACTATATGCGGCATTATTATAATATTTTATTTTCACGTTGTACCGCTTTGCTATATACAATTTTTATTATTTGCTCGTTTACGGCTTTAGCTGTGCAATCCTTGTTGGGTGCTCCGTTTTATCGCTTCGCCTTTCTCGTTTCTCGTTGCTTTTGTAGTGCGAAATTATCACAGAACGCATTGAATTTGCTTTTATTGTTGTCGGGTGTCGGACACCCACCCTCACAATCAGCATCATCCTCACCCTCACCCTCATCCTCGTTGTGGCTGCAGTGCAGCGGAAGCAATGGGATGGCTGCTGTTCCCCCGACTCCGACTCCTACCCTGACTATGTCCTTGCGTCTTATCGTTTTCCCGTTCTGAGTGCACAACGCAGACACCATCGCCGCTGCCGCTGCCGCTGCGGTTGCCGCGTAGCGGGTGGCACAGCCAGCCACACTGGTACACAATTTTATTTGCGAGATAAGACATTAAGCAGCTGTTGGGGTTAAAACAAAACCGACTATAAAACTCTGGGCTGAAGAGGAAAATATATTTCTCACATAACATAAATTAAAAAATTTAAAAATATATTTCAATTAAACTAATAATAGCTTGTTAATAATATACAACTTTGTAAAATTAATTATTAAGAAGAAGAAAGAAGGAAGAAAACTACCAAAGAATAAAAAAAGTATAAATTCAAAATCAAAGTTACAAATTAAATGACTTATAACTTCATATGATTTAATTATTAACTTAAGTTTTTCTTTTAAATTTTATAATACAATATTTAAATTGATTAAATTGATTATTGTTATATTTAAACATTAAAAAAATTATAAATGTTTCATATATTGAGCACAATTTAATGAGCTCGTGTTTTTTTTTAAATTTTTATTTAGAGAGATGACAAAAGTTTGTGCCACAGTGCATGCAGGGTTTCTTTTTGCCACCTTACCATCCAAGCGAGCAGGTTGCGCTGAGAGCAAAAAATTTGGTTTAGGGCCCTTGAAAATGAAAATGGTTTTAGCCACTGCAGACGCTGCTGATGCTGCTGTTGCTGTTACGGCTACAGCTTGTTGTGCGTCCGAACAAACTGCCCCAACTCCAGCTAGTCATCAACTTCGCCCATTGCCCGGCACTTAGCTGACAATGAGCAGTGACAGCTTCGTGGACAATGATGGCTGGGGTGGCGCCCCCTTGGAGAGCCGCTTGTGGTTTCACCACAGACTCCGGACACGTCTGTTGCATCTGTCGCATACCGGAACTAAACAACAACAGCAGCACCCGAGAGACGAGACCCACCCCATCGAGCGGATGCGCTCGTATAGCAAACCAGGAGCCCGATCCCGATAATGATGCGTACGCGTTTGACGATTATGATGGGTTTGATAGAGACGACAACTACTCGACTTGTCATGCATGATTTAGTGCGCTGTTACAACCTGCCCCACAAACAGCATTTGAACTCTCCACCCTTGCCATCTGCATCCCCCGTACGAATTCCACTCGACTTTCGCTTCGTTTTCCATTTCGCAAATTGCAAATAAGTCGCCGGGCAGTCGCCGTGTGCCGTGTGACATTTCTCGCAAATTATGTTTTTGGCGATGCCAGCCAACCTAATCCGATTAATGTCTGCCTCCAGATTCAGCTCCGGCTCGAGGGCTGCACTCGCTGCAGTTTTGGATTGTTTCGATGCCAACATATGGCCACCGCATGGCCAGAGGTACACCTCTGTCTGCATTTACGACCATTGTCCCTGAACCAGAATTCGGGGTAACACACACACACACACACAGTTACACGCCCGTACGTAATTGGATTTCGATGACTGCAAATTGGTGATAATTTCGATTCGCTTCCGGGCAGCGCACGTGGTTCGACGCAGTTCGCGGAATGTGAGCATCTGCGCCGAGCTCGGATCCGCACTCCTTGCGCCAGTTCGTGACTGGATAAACATGGCTCCGACTATTGGCAAAGCCGGAGCCACGAAATATGCCAGCTTGTCAGCACTGTGAGCAGCTAGACACATTCGCATTGGCTACGCAATTACTTATCAGCCAGCTTAAAGCTTAAATGTTCAACAATTGACGTACACGTATCTTCAGAATATATCTGAAGAGCTTAATATTGCATTAAGTTCGTGTTGGTAATTGGTTTCCTGAGTATAACAACAAACAAGATCCCACATTAAACACACATCACATTCTTAAATGGTTGAACGCTTGATTGATTGAACTTAACATCAAAAGCCTTATCAGATCGCTAAATTATATACTGTGAGTATTGAGAGAATTTCACATTTATTTATTTATTTAATATTTAAATTAATAATAATAATAATAGTTAGAGCACTAATGACTGGACCTTCAGCTCGAAGAGACTCGAATTCATATTCAAAGATCCTTCATCACTTTATGTTATGGGCCATCCTGAATACAATTACTTATGTATTAAGAGTTATTAAAAAATATGCATTCCCATTTAAAAATAGCATTTTACATCGAGTTTTTGTTCCAGAGCAAAAGAGACTAAGAGATATCTTCTCACATGATTTTGATCCTATCATGAAGCGAATTTAAGATTGCTTTACTAACCATAAAGTAAGCTTCGAAATTAGAATTATAAAATAAAATGCAATTTTTGTACAATTATTTACATAACGCATTTTATTTATTTATTTAATGTCAACAAAGATGTTGGAATATGTTTGAATATCGCAGCAACGATTAATACTTAAGTGTCGCTATATCGACTAGTATCGAAGCTCTGGTCACACATGAATTGTTTTCCTTCTTCGAAAGTTGCTCTCAATTCTTCAACAAGTAAGTGCATAATAAAGATAATCCATAATCATTTTGCCACGTTGCATTTGAAAAGTGTGGTGGTGCATAATGCCTTATGGCCAATTGTTAGCGGGAGAATTGTGAAATCGGAGAGTGCAACTTTGGCTGAAAAAGCTGAGTTTGATACGCGTGACGAGAAGGGATTAGCAAGTATACTGCTGGGTGTAAAAGCGTCACAGATAAGTTTCCTTAAGAACTGTGTTTCGGCAAAAGAAGCTTTGGATAAGCTCGCCGGTGTGTATCAGCCGCGTGGCTCGCTTTTAAAATTCCGGATACTTTTTAATCGCACTTCGCAAATGGTATTTTTAGTATTTACTACAGATAGGAATGGAAGAAGAAAATAAATAGAACGATGTCCGAATGTGTGCAACACTTTCGATTTTGCCCAGCCACATTAATGTCTGAGTCTCATTAGATTGGATTGTGCCCACGGGGCATTTTGTGTCAATTTATGCAACTCTCCTGCAATTTCCGGTATATTAAAGCAATTTCCAGCCCAACGGTTCCGGACATGGTCATGACTTAATGCATATGAATATGTACTCGCTTCTCAGTGGTGCGAGTGCAAGTGGGTGTTTGTGTGTGTATGACGGAAATGCTCTCCTGGGCATTAGGAGTAACCAAGTTGGGGATGCTCATGCCAAGAGCAGCGTACAGATTGAATTCGAAGTGCTCGAAGTCTAGGCCAGGCGGATAGTTGTAGTAGTCTTTTCCACCTAAATCAGAGTTAAGCGCACCCCCGCGGCGAACCCTTTGCCCTCGTGCCCAGCCCTGGAAGACACAGCCAGCGATGAGACGCAATAAAAATTGTTCAAAAAGTGTGTAAAAATGTCAAAACATTTTCAACATCATTGGATGCAGCAGCCTCAGCAGCAGCAGCAGCATAAGCACAATAAAAATGAAAATGAAAATTCGCAAGCAGCCAAATGCAATTTATCTGGCGGGTGAGTCGTCAAGTGACGCTGTACCCAGGGGGACTGCTTGATTTACCGTCAACAGGAGATTAAAAAACAAACACGCACACACAAAATTCGACGTTATACCCAAAAAGTGAATTAAGAACTTGTGTTGTGGAACGAAGCTACCAATCGGAGGGTGGTTCACCAAAATAACAAAAAAAAAAAAAATAAAAACAGTATTGGGGGCAAATTGAGTTGCAACACTTGGCAGGTTTTTATCTACGCACCACAATCAACCAGCCTGCCAGCCAGCCAGCCGGGTGGTTTCAAACAGTCAGCAGTCCACACAGTCCGCAGTTTGAAGTTTGGAGTTCACAGGTTAAAATACAAGCCAACAACAAGGACTGACCAACCAGGACAGCAACTGTTTTGTGTTGGCTCGCGCTGATAACAAGATTTGTTTTTCAAAATTATGGAGGGTTGTACTTAATTACGTTGAAAAGCGCAACAGAACCACACAGAAGAGAAACCGGAGAAACCGCATCCCATATACCCAAACCACCAAACTCAGAACCCCATCCCAGTCGCACACTCGCCCCCCTCAAGGCGGCAATTTAACTAAATTAATTTTAGAGCGTGCTCGTTCTTCGATTTGTGAAAAGTGCCGGCAGCAGTCAAAAGTTAAGAGTGTGGCCCAATGCTTGATTTTGGCCAGATACGGGAATGGCAGACAGGCAGTCAGACAGATAGAGTCAGACATTCAGGCAGGGAGATCGCATAAGCACACAGTAGGGAGGAAGGGACACACCCTCTCTCTGGGCCATTGCACACACGCATCCTTAGACAAATATGGCTGGCTTCGCTGGCTGACTTTGGCTGGCAGGCAGGCAAGCAGACAGACAGTGAACACTCAACATGGATATTCCATTAAAGCAGCAGGCGAATTGAACAATTTTCACTTTATGATTTATTGTAATGAGCTTTTTATTTACGGCTGCTCGTTTCGTTTGTTGAAAAGTGTCTGCGCGGCAGAAGCTTGTTTTGAAAATTAAAAATTAATTAGGCATTTATCATTGGCTCCCCTTGGCGTGGTTGTTGAAATCGAGAATCGCTAACAGATGGCTTGACATTTTCGGGAGAACTGCCTACTGCCGTAGAGCTACGACAATTGGTGTGAAATGTTGAACAATGTTCTTTTTTTTATAGTATTACAAGGCAATACTGAAGTGGACAATTGTGTTATTTCACAACATATGTATATATTTAAATATATATAGATATATATATATATACTTTACTTCCTCAAGAAAAGTAAAACAGAATGATTAAAATTAAGAGACAATATTCATAAAATAAATTCCAACTCGGTCTACAAATTCATAGTTTCGTAGTTAGATTAATCGTGCAGTTGTATAACTAAAATATGATTTTCCTTATAAAAGTTGTACTTTTAATGTTCTTAAATATTTGGTGCCTAAAAAAGCTTAGAGCTTGATAAACTTAATATTTATTCTTATTATGGGTTACAATTTATATTTTGTAACAAATAAAATGAAGAATTATTTTATATATATTTAATTGGGAAGTGAGAGAGGTGAATGGGGACCGGAAGTGGGAATAATTATTAATTTATGCTAAGAATATAGATTTGTTTTATATGCTGATCGGTCACAAAATCAAAGATATTCTTATCTTAAAAATGTTTGGTACATGTAAGCGAGAATTAGAACTAGGAGTTATTGCAATACTCAAAGTGCAATACAGCGGAAGTAAAGTGTCTATGTTGTAGTTAAGATCCTACGGGGGCCACTTTATAATTGAATTCAGGAAGTTCTTCAGGGATCATAGATCGTGCTGATTTCATTTATTGCACTGAATTTCGAACCAAACTGATGATAATTTGTTTTCAATTAGCGAACTCAGAAGCCGAACCGAACAAGTTTGGGAAAATACGGAAGGAACTTGAACACTTATCACGAAATGGACCCCGCATCTTGCCCAGTGGTAACCTGGCAGCGAGGGAAGACGCTGCTCTCATAGGTCGGCACCATGTACTTAATATTAATGAAGGCATTGGGTCCACCACAGAACTCGAGTAGCTTCAGAGTGTCCTCAATGACATCGCCAATGCGCTTACTGCGATCAGGATCGACGCCCTCGCCGAGATTGACGTTCACATTCTTGTATAGATTACACACAGCCAGCAGTTGGCGATAGAAGGGCACCAGGGCTTGTCCCACGCAGGGGCCTACATGGAACCACATATGTCAGATCAGTATTAAATTGTTATGGATACAAGAAAAGAAGCTAACCCAATCGCACCATCAGTTGCAACACCTGGAGGGCAGAGATAATGATGCGCTTGTCTCGTGTCTGAAAGGCGCGCTTGAGCGGAAGTATCAGCTTGGGCAGCACGGGGAGCACCTTGTGTGGCTGCCTCATGATCAGATCGACGGCTGCATTCACAGCCAGCAGACGTGTGTCGCTATCAATGTCGGCCAAGCCATCCAGGAAGATGGGCAGATAGTAGCAGTAGTCGAGTGTCTCGGGCTTGCAATGCCAGCGCAACGGACGATCCTTGATGGGATCCTGCTTGTTGCTGCGACCGGAGAGAGCCACAGGAATATCGCCACGCATAAAGTAGATCTTGAAGACGGTCTCCTTAACCGGTTGACGTTTAAAAATGTCGATTCTGCAAACGTTGATCTTTTATTTTACAAAACCTACATCGCTGATTAGGCTTTGATTAAGCCACTTACTTTTTGGGTGGCTTTACAACGGTGCCCCTCTGCAATGCCTGATAGGTAAACGCGGGCACCTCTCGCTTGACCTTAGAAAGTCCGGATTAGTGCAACTACTCGTTGCCAAATCCTCGGCTACTTACCCGCTTGGCACGTAAATAAAGCTGTTCGCGACAGACTCGACCCGGTTCGTGAATACGCGTGGCGCGCTCATGAAGATCGGGACACTTATTGGCGCTCATTGTTTGTGAATGAGAATGAAGAATGAGTTTGAAATAGAAAAATATATATATATATATATATTTTAAGACTTTTTGTGACTGCGACCGAAATGTTGTTAGTCGAACGGGCTACTCTGAGCAAATGCCAGTTAAATATGTACTGAATACTCTTTCCTTAAGGCCAACTTGGATAGCAACTGCCTGTCACCCCAAGGGGCTTGGGGAGGCCCTGGGTCTCCCTTAGCCCTGTCTATCCTTAAACCCAACCGAAATGTATGTAAATAAATTACTCGTATAAATATAGAAATATTCACATTAATATTTATTTTAACATTTTGCTTATCAAGACGTCGACACGCCAGGAACAGCAACAGCAACGACCGCCCCCAAAAAAAAATTTGCCTGCTCCATCGACAGGATATAACGAAGTGTATGTACGGGGCAGGGGGCGGGGTGGGTGGGTGTGGTGTGGTGGGCAACTCAACACCTAAATGTCTCTAAAGAGTCGTAAAGGGAAAGTGCAAACATTTGCGCACTTTATCATCTTTTTCCATTTCCATGTAACGGTTACTGTAAATATTTTGTAACGCCACCAATTACGGTGTCTGTCAGATCCAACACCTCCCTGCAACCCCCATACCCCTCTCTAGTCCACCCTCGCACAATTTAGCACTCGTATCTCTAAGCGCATTAACCTACTTCAGTCTCTGGGTGCGAACGAGACACGTGACTTGCCTATCTATCTTGCCATCTAACTCACCAACCTCTCTCTCCTGTCTCTCTCCCTCTCTGTCTCAGCCTCTGCCGTTGCCTTCGACTGCGCTCTTAATTAATTAAAATTCAGCATGCGAATTAGGTTTCATCTGCCTCCTCGACTCGTTGACTTTTTAATTACCCACGCACAGGTTTTCACTTTTATTCAGCGCCGTTGCACGTCGCGATTTATCCGTTTTAATAATGCGGCAGAGGCAATTCGAATGCCTGACGCCCCATTTCGACCACGCCCCCGGCAAGTAAATTGAGTTAAAAGCATTTAGGATAATGCCACAAAAAGCCACTGGCATTCGAGATGCCAAATTAATTGTTTAAATTGGCGCGAGAATATGACAAAAAACTATTACGTGAGATACCTTTTTATTTGACTAATCGTGATCTTGTCGCTTAAGCAACATACGATTTAGGACAAGAAATATATAATACATATGCTAAACAGAAAACCTAAGAAAACAGATTGCTTAACAGTTGAAGTAATATTTTGAATTGGTTTAAATTAATGATGTTAACTTATAAAGCTGAGAACCGAGAACTAAAAAGTTATTATTTTTACAAAAAAACGTTGCTGCAATGATTAGACGATAGTTAAGTCTTATTATGCGTAATCGAAACCAAAGATAGCTGATTTATACGGATAATGATAATGATGTAAATTACAGCACGCCTCAATATAAGCCAATGGTTTTTTTGTAGTAACTGGCTGGTTTTGCTGACACTTTACTTAGACATATATGTGGATTGCCAAATAAAAATCTCAACATTTTCCCCAAATTCGATTAACAAATTTCGTCATTGTTCACAGCGCTAAACAAAAATAACGGTCACAATCCTGTGCAGGACATTTTAATGACACGGAATGCCACACGCTGTTAAGGGCCGATGCATACAAAAGGTCCTCTAAAAATCGGCCTGATCATAATTTATTGGCCAAAATGGAAAGCATTTCAAACAAAGCGCATGACTAGGCGGATGGGGTTGGGCTGTGGTTGGGGCTGGGGTTGGGACTGGGTAGAACGAATGACTGTTCGATGATGTCCTTTGGGTTTGGGTGCGTTTGTCTAGCTGACACTTTCATTAACAAAAAGTCAGAGCGATGACAATCAACCCACTGCTGGTCTGTGTGTGCTGTTGTTGTTTTTTTTGCATTGTTACAAAGTGCATTGGGTAGGGAAGAGCTGGCTAAGTTGGGGGTGTTTTTGTTTTTGCTTTGGGGTCTGGGGATACTGGGCCTGTCACACCTCTTGATGGCCATATGTCCGTCTACGTTTGCCATCTAATACTGCTGCACTGCGGCACGTAAATCTAAACAGCCACTGACAGCTTTCAACTTGCCACCGTCGACTCTTCAAACTCCACTCCCCCCCATTTGTACCGCATGCCCCTTTCCCCATACCGACCGCATCGTAAGCGCCTTTTTATGTAGCTCGAAATGTGCAATCTGTGGACAGAGTGAAAATCGGTGGGCGGCTGTCACATCTTGAGCGTCACACAAGCCAAACATATATCTATATCTATGAATATGTATCAATGTGTGTACATGGAGAGAAACAATATATAGTATATTAAACTCACTTGCTTCAGTCAAGTATTTTCCGCTCAAGTATCTTTCGTTGGAAAATTCCAAGTATTTAGTGACGAAGTAATTGCCAATAAAAGAAATTGAATGAAAATCATATTTGAACCCGACCCAAGTATGCTTTCAATTTCTTTAAAAAATATATTGTAAATATTAAAAATGATTTAATCAATAGAAATGTACGAGTTCTTCATCTAAGCTAAGTTTCGAACTTAACCTTGATTCGAGCTTGGAACGCATGCCTCATTTTTTTCTCTGTATGGCAACGAGTTTGCATATAACCGGATTGTTTGTCTGAAATTGACATCGCTTGTTGCTGGTCCTGGGCCGGACTGAACATTGCCATCAGTTGCTTTTGTTTTGTCACCATCCTCGTTGTCTGGCCAGAGACTTTATGTATGTTCGCATACACTTTCAGCGCTTTATTGTTTGCTAAAATGCAGGCAGCGAGTAATCGAGTATCTGCCTATGCGAGTATAGCAGTATCCGAGTATTCCCGAGTATTCAACTTAGTATGTGTAGGTGTTAATCTAATAACTGTCAAATGCAGCATGTTGATACTTCAATCGAAGCCAGGCGATGGATACTTGTTGGTCAAATGGGTTTTGTATTACAACTAAATTGCTCGGCAAATTGATGTGTGAGCCCAACAGCCAAAGGATTGACCAGGGATACACTGTGCAAGGGTAGCTCTTGGAAAGGGTAACACAATGTTCACAATGCCCATAAAAGACAACATTTTTGAAAAAAGCTTATTGAATTGTCGAACCTGGGCTGCTGCCAGTTGTAAAATGTTTAAAATGCTTTGTTTATGCATTTATAAAATTTGATATTGAAAATATATATATTTATCATTTCAATTGATTCGATGTATAACATAATAATGATAAATTTGCGCAGACGAATTTTGATACAATCTGTCATAAATCAGAGTTCAGCTCTGCCTCATTTCTAGCATAACCTTCTAATAGTCTTACAATGCTCGCAGCTTATTTATTTGGTTCGATTGCTGTTGCTAAATAGAGAGCAACATTTCCAAATATTTTCTGCATCACTAAATGGCCATAAAAATCAACGTAGTACATATAGATATATGGTAGAAAAAATGTGTATAGAGACATTCATGCAACAAACTGTCCTGCAGACAGCAGCAGTGGAGATAGGGCAGGATCAGACCAAGTCAAGCATAAAATCGGAAAAAACAGCACTGACCATTTGAAAGGGAGAGGGGCTTAGAGAAACAGTTACGATGCTGGCGCATATAAAGTTGCTAGCATTTTTATGAGTCGTAAATCGAAGCGATAAAATCACACGACCAAAACAGAGGCCAGCAGCCATCGTGGTCGCCACACTCTTGGCCTGGTCTGGTTTTGTCTGGTCTGTCCTGGTCAGCTCAGCCCCAGCTCAGCTGTGGTATGTGCAGCTGTTTTCTGCTGCTGGTGTTGTTGCTGCTGCTGCTGCTGCTGTTGTTCGTCTCATAAGTCACACGATAAATTTTGCAACATTGCGCTAATGACAACAAGCACAAGATGGGGCAGCAGCAGCAGCAGCAGTTGCAATCTGTGAGCATTCGAATCCAAAAGTCGGCGCCATTTTGCGACTACAAACGACGGAAGTTCATTATTGTCAGTGATTAATGACATCACAGACGAGTGAAGTGGGAATCGGGTGGCATGCCTCTGCGGATGCCACATAAGTTAGCCAACCAAATGCGCTGACAACAAGCAACGTTTTCCCGTTCGTTGCTGCTCTTGGCAGTCTCTCCCTCTATGACATTTATGGGTTTACTACTTCCGGCAGAGGAACCAAGGAAAAAAGAAGATAAGAACCAAACGGGGAATGCGACTGCTTTCGATTGCCTACACTCACAAAAACAAATCGCCCTTCATTTCTGCCTTTTTTAATAGCAAATATTTCCGCAAAGTGAAAAAACATCAGCTTTGTTTAATCTTCGATTAAAGTCAAACGTTTTAATTAAACAATAATAAATTTTACATACTGCTTGCATTAGGCAAATAGTACATAAAACCAGGAAAAACTGAAGAATTAAAAGAGAGTTTTATAAAAGTAAGCTTCGAAACTATTTCTAGAAACAAGAACAATTTTCTGTTTCTTTTCGTAGAACGACTTTAGCGTGAAAATAGTTCCGCATGTAGTTGAGGCTCTGTAGGACGGCCGACAAGCTGTTGACAGTGCTTGATATGTGAGTCAGTGCGAGTCAGTCTGTTGGCGAGCTTGAATGCACTGCACCCGTATACGATTTGAATGATTAGCGAACCGATTTGGCAAGCGATTGAGTGCAAATTGGAATGAGAAGCTCAAGGAGGCGACATCTCTCAACTGTAGTCGACTTGTAGTCCTGGGCTCTGGCGTTTCAACTATGCAGCGTTGGGCGCCATTGACAGCAACACGCTGCTCACGACACGCACACCGGGCCCGGCCTCCCAATGATGATGAAGATGATGATGAGGAGCAGCAGCAGCAGCAGCAGCTAGCAACGACAAGTGAAATTAATTTCAAACAATGCAGCAAACAGAAGACAAACAGGCAACGAAGACAAGCCAAGCCAGGCCAGCAGCAAACATACGACGACAGTCAAGCAAATTAAATAAAAATTCCAACACGAACTCAACACAACAGACATTGAGCAGGAGCTGGCAGTAGCAACCAAAGGGAGTAGGACCTGGAGCCGGAGCCGGAGCCGGAGCAGGAGGTGCCAAAGTGCTGCGAAGTTTTCATCATATGGCAGACCGTCTAACTGCCGCTACGTGCCAATGTTGTGCCGTCGATGCAAAAGCTGTTAAGAGCCAAAAACACAACAACAACAACAACAACAACAAAAAACAGCCAACTTGTCGAAAATTATTTCATTTTAATTATGCCAAGGGGCAAACCAAGCCCAAACCCAAATGAAAACTGAACTCAATTCAACTGAACGCAGAGCCGAACCGAATAATGCTCCGCTACGTGTCGCAATGTGTCGCCATTTGTATGCAGAAATGAAATCACATCACGGCCAGAAGGCAGCCATATTTACACATTAACTCCCCGACCCCCTTCACCAACCCTTACTTGTCAATTTTCAGACGCCTACAACTTTAGTCGTCGTTATCAATTTGACTTAATTGACGCGTCGCGCCACTTTCCCTCGTCTTGCCCCAACTTGTGGCATAAAAGTTGCTGTTGCTTTTGCGTTGCCTGCTTTGCAGCGCCTGCCTTGTCGTGAGTCAGCGTGACTCGTCGTGAGTCTTGTGTCATGTGCTTGCGACTGCTTAAAAGCGTTTAGTCGAAATTTATTTGTTTTACACAGCGAAAGCCAAATTTAAATTAAGTAAGAAAAGCTGAATAATTAAATTAGACACTCGACAGATTATGACTTGAATTTACAGCAGCTTCCGGCAAAACATGCAAAGTGCTTGAGTAGCAGTCGGAGTCGCTGAGCGTGGCAATATAAACTAAACACTTGGTGTGCTAATGTATTTTTTAATCTATAACTATGTATGCACATACATATTTTAATTTTTTAATTGCCGTTTTCAGTTGTTATTGTATATTTATTTTTCGAAATTCTTTAACTGATGAAGCTTTGACAATCATGTCAACTATCTAATTTATTGACTATCGAAATATTATAGTGAGGGCAAACAATATACTTTACATATTTTGTAACATCTGTAATGGTCGGCAGATAGATCGATAGGCGAGAGATATCGATGGGGGACCATCTTCAGAGAAAGAGGGAAGAGGAAGAAAAAAAAGAAGAGGGGACCGCATGCGCATGCGCTGCGAAAAGAAGAAAAAGAAATTCAAATAAATTAATTAATAAATTATGAAGTAATTATATATATAAAAACACAATAATGTAAAATAAATAAATATAAAGCAAAAGTAAAAAAAAAAAAAGATAAATAAAATAAAAACATACGAACCGGCGGCAGCAACTATCCATTGCCGCCATCGAGGAGGAAATCGCCACGGACAACTGGACTCAGGAACCAGGAAGTCGAAGCCGGGAGACCCGGAGACGCCTCGGATTATATCAACACACCTGTGAGTTTGTTCCCGCCCAACTGTGGCAGAGTGAGCCAAATACAGCTGATCGGCCCTAACCAATGCAATAGTGATGCTCATTTTTGTCCCTCAGTGATGTGCACTTTTGAAATACAAAAAAAAAGAAGAAAAATCATTAATATTTTGTAAGCTTTAAATTAAGTAGGTAGATTAAATATATATTATTAAATATATATAAGCGAATTTAGTGTTGGCCAACAAAATGTTAGGGACATCGATGTCACCTGTAACATATGAATTGTAAATTAAATAGTCTAAAAAAAAAGAGGTGGTAAATGAATGTCATTGGGTGAGATGAGGGTGTAGAAAACCAGCGAGAAGGGAATGTTTGTGAAAGGGAATTTCTCCAGCATATTTAGAGGAGGAATCACTAGGAAGGGAGGGACACGCAGGCTGTACAACATCCACACAGTCAACACGGCAGCGAGCGGACTGGTTTGATGGAAATATTTGTTTTGTTTTATTTATAAAAGAATACAAATTTTTTGTTAACTTGCCGCCCAAAATACCGCGGTCGAACTACCCCTGAGCCGATAGCTGGCCGGCTGAGCGATATATTGGTGCTTTCGACAGGCAAGGCATAACACATCTTTACTAGGTTTTCCTCTTTTTTGTGATCCGTTTTGAGTTATTGGATAATTTTGGCAATCTCCGATATCTGTTTTGTAGAGCAGAAATGCACAGTTATTTATTTTACACATTTATTTAACAAGACTTTTCTAACGGGACACGACAATAAGCGTGGGTGAAAAAGAGTAAAGATCGATCGCAGTATCGATATATATATGATAATGTGATATGTATCGTTACACTGGTGTGCTGCCAGACCGGTGCTGGGACAAGGTTGCCAGAAAGACTAAGCACGGTTGACACAGATTTATTGTCCGCTTAGTGATAAGAATAAACACTCGACAGAGAAATGCTTTTAATATATTATAATATATGTTTTCAGTTGCCATTGTTTATTTACTTCTATGTCTTCAATTTTAAAACTTTATCAATCATACCAGCTATAGAACTATTCATAAAACTGCATATTGCATACCCAATATTCGATATGTGTACATACATATAAGATTAACAAAAGCTTTACTTCTAGAAAAAACCTGACTACAATCACAGTTTTTTCATGTGAACGGATCGTGAACAACAAAGAAAAATACCCGACCTTATCATAATAATATTTATTATTAATCACAAAGAGTCATGCACTTGTTGATAATATTTAATATATACAGTGTCTCACAGCTCAAACGTAGCAGTGCCTAGCAAAAATTTTAATTGCCTGCCATAAACTAATTATACAATATTTTTCAAAAATTCCAAAGACCGATGGCAGGTACATATATTAACCACCATAATGAATACATGACCCCCATAAACTGGGGTTTCCCCACCGGCTAGGCCGGGTTATGTAAAAAAGTACCTTAATTTATGGTCATATATTATTTCGAGCAGTGGCATTATGGACACCTGGGTGCCATAAAACCCGGATTTTTTACGTCGGGTTGATTATTTTCGGTATCAATATACCAATCCTTCGTAGTCAGTTTAGTTATATCCTGCATCTCGGGTGCAACCAGCCAACAAAGACTATGGACAAACGGACTACCATTGAACAACGGAATCTCATCCTGGAACACTTCAAGATCGGATATTCACATAGCCAAATAGCTGAAATGGTCAATTTAAACAGGTCAACTGTATACAGCATCATTCGTCGTTTCTTCGACGAAGATCGGATAGAGGACAAGGGCAGAAAGGCACCAAACAAGATTTTCACCGAACAGGAGGAGCGGGGGATCATCAGGAAAATAAGGGCAAATCCTAAGCTATCGGCTCCAAAACTGACTCAACAGGTGCAGGATGAAATGGGGAAAAAGTGCAGTGTGGAAACTGTGCGCCGGGTTCTCCGCAACCATGACTTTAATGCCCGAGTACCACGGAAGAATCCCTTTATAAGCGCAAAAAATAAAGGGACTAGGATGACATTCGTCAAAACCCACTTGGACAAGGATTTGGAGTTCTGGAACACATTCATATTTGAAGATGAGCCCAAATTTAACATTTTTGGCTTAGACGGACGGAATTATGTGTGGCGACAGTCCAATACTGAGCTGAATCCCAAAATCCAAAAGGCAACAGTCAAGCACGGCGGAGGAAGTGTCATGGTATGGGTATCTATCTCGGAAGCCGGCGGCGGAAATGTTGTGTTTTTTGAAACAACAATGGACAAGAGTGTGTACCTAAATATATTTAAGGAAAATTTATTCCAAAGTGCCGAGGAGCGTAGAATCCGGCGATCTTTCCGGTTCTACCACGACAACGACCAGGACAACAGCCAAGCATAAGTCCGGATTAGTACAGTCCTGGCTTATCTGGAACTGCCCCCACATGCTAATTCCACAGGCCCGGTCTCCAGATTTAAATGTTATTTAAAATTTTTGGAATCTGCTGGAAAATAACATCCAGAATCACAGATCCGATCTCAAAATTGCTCGGCTGGATGAGTGGAGTAAAATCAGTCCAGAAACTACCCGGAAGCTGGTATCTTCCATGAATAATGGGTTTAGGGATGTTATTAAGGCTAGAGGATATCATACTTAGTATAAACATCCTTATTTAAGTTTTTATACGCCTAATATGTTATTTTTCTAAGACTGCCGAAATAAAGTTTGACCTGTATTTTGATATGTTTTCAGTTTTTGTCTAATTTTAGTTAATTAATTAATATTTTAATAAAAACTAAAGTTTCCTTTTCAAACGTGATATAACATAAAACAAATTGGCATTTAAACATTTTGCGTTTGTTTCTTTGTTTAAACTTTATAGCACTTTAAAATATTTGCTAGGCACTGCCGAAATGAGCTGTGAGACACTGTATGTATACAGAACAATATCAAATGAGTCGCATTGAATTCTCAAGATGTGGCGCACAATTATATCAGCTTACTGAGGTCTCCGTGGTGCGGGTAATTACAAGCTGGGGCTAGGCCCAAGGGCGTGTCAA
This sequence comes from Drosophila macrothrix, assembly GCA_035042055.1. Taxonomy (NCBI): domain Eukaryota; kingdom Metazoa; phylum Arthropoda; class Insecta; order Diptera; family Drosophilidae; genus Drosophila; species Drosophila macrothrix. The sequence goes on from JAWNLX010000604.1 coordinate 385,067, forward strand.
AGGAATCGTCACAGATGCATGACTAAAGCACAGATTCCCTTTCTTTTTTGGGGGAGTTACATACATAGATGCTCATCAATATGCAAGGAGGGGAGGCGAAGGCGAATAATGCTTATTCATAGTGGGTCTAAGGGTAATAGCCTGCGGTTATTCCCTTCCACATTAAGTATTGTATTACATACGAATATTCTTTTTTACTCATCTCAATGCAGATACTGATTTATCGACCGTTATCATTTCTCATCCATTGCGATTTCCTTTTGACTTTGCTCTATTGAGATACAATGTGAATGAAACTATCTTTCACTTGGCACTCAGAAAAACAATCGCTCTGAAAACTATAAAGTTTTTCCATGCTTCAGAAATATAAGAAAAATCATTTCTAAAAATTAGAAATGTCGTTTTTCTATTTTTCACAAATATATATTTCTCAATAATATAAAATATTTATAGAACGTAGAAATTTTAACCCATATTTTTAGAAAAATTCTTTCTTCTGATATAACAACAATCGGTTAATTACTAGCCATGTGAATATGCGATAAGGAAGTGGCAAAAATAATTTTATAAGCAATCATAATTATTTATGAGGTTAACATGGTTAACCCTGACCAACGACCGCTTCTGATAATACATTCTGAAATGAATGGAATTTAGTTTATCTTTGCTGTAGTTTTTATATTTTCTGCGTCCTTCTTTGTTTTTTTACTTGTCTTATTTATTTCCCTAGTTAATTCAAAAATTTAATGATGAGTGAGAGAACCACTGGGCTGTAAAGGCTGAAGTTGGCAAGCGAATGGCATTTTTTGATTACAACTGGCTGTGGCCATAATCAGCTCTCCGCCGATATACTCCAAATAAACGCAGAAACCGGATGCAAAGCGTGGATCATTCGATTTCGGGAAATTGGAGTAGTTCATGGGATACGGGTCGAAGTGCCAGTAATAATTGTCCAGGGTGCTATGATCGGTCTCACTGTGGGACAGACTGCCGCGATGTCCGCCGCTCCAGAAGAATGGTTGTGTGCCCGGGTGGGCATAGCGGCGCATATAATTGGCCAGATAGCTCATCTCCTCAACGGACTTCATGGTCAACAGTTGCGCATTGGCGTCGAGTGTCTCGCAGGCAAATCTGGCTTGCAGCCAATCAAGCTACGTTGGAAGAAGGAACTGTAAAATGAAGATTCACGGAAGGGGAGAGGGATCGACTCACTTCAGCGGGCACACTGAATATGTGACCCTTGTAGGACACCTTATAGTAATCATAGGTGGGCTGTAATATATTTATATAGGTTGCATATATAGGCGAAGTTAATATTTGTACTTACTGCTTTGTTGGTGGAGAGAAAGTAACACTTGTCGCCAATCTCCACAAAAGGTTGCGTGCAACGCGCTATGAATGAGCCCCAAATACGTTAAGTACATATAATTATTGTCGATTTAAGCTTGCTGTACTTACATTTCCAGAACTCTAAATAGATGCACACATAACTAGTTAAAATAAGGAGTACGAGTAAAAATAGATTCCAGGCTATTCCAATTGGCATTGCCATCTTCCACAGAATAAACGAAAACTGTAAGCTAAATCAAAGCTTGCATCAGCTTTTATGTAACTTCAAGTGGAAAGCAACAAATTGCAGAGATCTCAACAAAAGTTTCTTGGTATCGGATATCCAGGTGTTCAGTTGGCCAAGTGTTTAAGTGTACGTTATATACAGTGTCTCCCAGCTTATTTCGACCAGTGTATAGCAAAAAAATTAAAGCGCAATAAATTTTAAACAAAGAAACAACGCAAAATGTTGAAATGCTAATTTGTTTCATGTTATATCACGTTTGAAAAAGAAACGTTAATTAATTAAAAGTTGCCAAAAGAGTTGAAAACATATCCAAAATATTATTATTTCGAACAGTCTTAAAAAAGTAACATATTTGGCGTATAAAAACTTAAATATGGATGTTAATACTTAATATGATATCTTTAACTCCTTGTGATCTGTTTTGTTTGTTAATGAATATGGTGTCCGTTTGTCTGGTAGTCTTTTAAAACAAGCGAATAGAAGTAAAAACAATATCACGACAATAAACAGATAACCACCTGGACTGTGTAGGTGTAACCAAATCATTTGCCATATCGATTCACGTTCACATATATAAAACTGATCGTAACCCCACGATCTGAACATGAACAGCTCCTTGCCGATCAGTTGCAGACTCATAAAACCCTTTAAGCGCGGTTCCTCATTGGGCAGCCATTTGGAGTAGGAAAAGCGCTGTTTCACTGCATCCCAACTGAATGGATATTCCCGATTAAAACTATGCCCGGATGTGGAAAATGTGCTTCCGTTCGCATATCCCATAACCGCTAGATAGTCCTGCAGTTCAATCATCTTCGCTTCCGTCTGCACCGACACTAGCTGTCCTTTATGATCCAAACAGCTCTGACGGGCATCGAACCAATCGAATGATTCCTGATCCTAAAGCAATTAAAATTAGTCATTGATTGGGGAAATTAAACACAAGACTCTATAAAAAGACCGTTGATTGACTTAAATTTTGAAAAAATACATACAAAGGAATGCACTTGAATTGTCTGCGTTTCTTCACGCTCTCAGTTTCTCACCGTGTGTTCCAAGCCCACAAAGTAATAGCCATCGCCAACCCTGTGATAGCTGTAATTGTATTTCCGGGCAATGGCCGTTTTAACAGGCATATATAACAGGAATGCAGCTAAAATTATTGCGTAAATGTTCATTTTTAAACGTCGTTTACGCGCCAGATCCGAAGCATGACTGAAATGTTGAATAACGCTGATATCAAGTATTTACTTGGACTTGAGTCAATTTCCTGCCTTCTGTGATTAAAAACATTAATCTGCGTCGACACATACAAATATAAAATACTAAAAAATATGATTGGTTTAGTTACAAATAAATTTTAATAGTAAAAGTAAATTTAGAAAAAAAATATATAAGAATAACTAATCTTCATTTTCGGAAAAATGCAGATGTAAAGTGAATTAGGATACTGTGACGGTGATATGTCCTGAACCCAGCTATTAAATATATCCTAGTTCCATGGACAAATTTTCCTTTAACAAGTTTAGCACACCGAAATGTAAGCACGTGTGAAAAAAATCTAAGGCAGTGCATATGACTATAACTTGGGTGTTTTTTTAAAAATGATTTATCAATAATATGTCAATTTTTTTTCAATATCAATATCAATAAGAAGTTTTTGCCCATAAACTTCCTTTCGAAAATCGGGTTACACGAGAACTAATATTCCAATTTGAAAGTCTCTGACTCTTTTAATCTCTGATCCACATGTTCATACAGACTTTGTATTTGTTGCTCGTAATCAAGAATATATATACTTTATTAGACATGCTTCCTTTAATGCATTTTATTGTTGTTATCAGCAGACCTGCTATATGTTGAATAACAAAGTAATAATCAAACAACTCAATTTATACGTACTATCTATGAAGATAATGAACATAATCGATGGTTATCTGAATAAAAGATTAAAACAAAAAATGTACAAAGTTAAAGCTTTTGAAAAACTTTAAGCAAAAATGCGAGAGTTGAGAGGGTTCGACTGGCGGATACCCTTTATCCAGCTTAAAAATATATACATTTAATGTTATTGTTGGCAGCAGCAGCAAAGACATTTAATTGAATATGAGTTGCTAACATGCTTGAACTTGGGGCCCTGCGTGGCTAAATATAAATAGCTTATTGTTAGTCTTAATTACATATTCGCATTATGTTACGTGCAGTTAAGTGCAGAGCGGCCTAAATACATTCCATAAAGCTTATAACGTGGAAATAACTTAGTGTTGTTAATTGGAAAATAAAGCTATCAAAAAGCTGATAGCGCAAACAGTTACTCACTTAGTATAATTCGAAGATCTAGTTTTAGTAATTATATATAGTCAAAAATTGCTAATGCGAACTAACCAAAATATTAACTTAAAAAAAAACAAGTAAAAAAATCTTTAATCTATATATCACAATTTTCGAACGATTAAATGTGATGTTTTAAGAAATATTTTAATGTTTTCCGGCACAGTCACATTTGGCGATTAAATGTGATATTTTCAGAACGTTTTGCAACTTATAATTGCCAATTTGACTTGTTTCGACACGATTACGAATTACGCAATAAACGCGCCTAATTTTGTTTCGAGTTAAATGAAATTCTTAAAGGATTTTCAATTTGATTTGAATTAGGTATTCGATTCGATTTGAAAGTGTGCGCTTTAATGGAACTGAGGATGCTCAAGTTTATTGAAACCATTTTTCTGGGTAACCATTTCGAATGGAGCGTTGAGTGTTTGTGCAACAGCAGAATCTGGAGTCAGTGCATTATGGTTGGCTCATTGATGAGCAGCTGTTCGCAGATGTCGACGGCCCGCGTGTGGCATGATTCGGTGGTCATAAAGAGTTCGCCGGCTCGCAGCGTGAGAAGCATACAATTGCGACCCATTTGCAGAGTCGGCTCCCCCTCCAACCAGTTGGTGTAGTTGAGGGCGCGAGCACGTCCAAAGTAATTCCAATAGAAACGCATATCGCCCGGCCAGCGATGGCCAGCGCTCCAGAATTGTGTGCCATTCTGATAGCCATTCGCATACAGATAATTGGCCAGGACGTGCATCTCCTCCTCGCTGTCCAGGCAGACCCGCGAAGTGCGCTTCTCCCGATAGCAAAAGTTGCTAAAAGAGCTCATCTACATATATATAATTTATAGATTAGAGTCTGCTGTAATTGGGATCAAGTCACTCACCAGTGGCTCCCCGTCGGCTATAAAGTAGCAGTAATGCTCCTGCACCTTCTCGTATGGCACCTTGCAACGCATGGCAGCAGCTGTGGGAATCAGCGCAGCAAGTCCAAGGCAGAGGAGCAGCGTCCAGCGACGCTCAGATTGACAGCTGTTTGGCATCGCGACGAATAGCGAACTGCACCTGAAATATACATTTCCACACTGGCCTCATGTTGCCTAATCATTAATCGCTCTAATCAGTTTCAGTTCAGTTTTCAGTTTCTCCTGTTTTGCTTGGAATAAAACGCTTTTGTTACATTGTGCTCAAATTGCGTTACTCTCTCTGTCTCCCTCGCTCTGCATTTCCCTATCTTTGCGTTTCTCTCACTCTTATGTGGTATCTCCGATAGCCGCAACTGATAAGCAGCAGCAAGTTATGACTACGTGTTTATCTGTGTATAAGTCTATATTATACATTCTTTATATACATAATAATCAACTTTTTGTTTGTTTATATGTATATATATATATGTATTTCCGTCCTTGGTTTTTATGCACTGTAGTCAATTTAGAAGAGCATATTAAATATAATATTATTATTACTATTCATAAATAAATAAATAGTGACTAAAAAACTATAAATACGAATAAAAAATGAAAGATACCTTTCATGGAAATTTTTTACGACAATGAACGAATAATATAGTTTTCAAGTTAAGTAAAATTTAATTTAAAATTAAGCAACTTAAAACATTCTTTACATTGATCCTGCTAATCCAATATTTTTAACAGCAGCTAGCGAATTCACTTTTTCCCCTACATTTTAAAACTGTACTACGCGGCTTACACATTGCTCAACAAAAAACCATTTCCGACAGATGGCGCATTCGCAGAGCGACAGAGAAAACAATTTAGTGCGTTGTATTTTTAGCACTTAACAGAAGTGAATTTCTACGGACAATATGCTTAAATAATTTTTTTAACGAAATAACACAGTAAACTTACCTAGTTAAAATATGTTTATTTTAATAATAGCTTAAGTAATAAACACAAATGCGTACAAATGTAAGAGTGAAAAATCAGTGTTTGAAAACAGCGCGCCCAAATACGAACACAGCTGTTTTTAGCAGTGGCTGTGCAGAGCATTAACATTTTAGGTAACTATCGCTGTTAGCTAAACAATTTAGCGTTAACAGGCCTGTTATTCATGAATTTTGTGTTGAAGCGTGTGGTTGTTGCGGCCGGCAAATGAAATGAAAAACGACAAAACATACAAATTTCGCGAGTAAAATTGTGTTAAATATTTATATAAGTGAATTGTGCCCAGTGTAAAAAATGTTTTAGCCAATCCAGTGTTGATGTTTTAAAGATTTTCGCTTTTCCCGTGCGACGCCACTGTTATTCCACTGCGCTCTTCGCTCATCGCTCTTTTCTCTGCGCGTGTGCTTTGCCAACATATTCGCCGTTTATTCGATTGTTTACGAATTTGTGTGTGTGCATAAATGTATAAAAACTAGCGGAAAATTAGCGTTTTCTGAATGAAAATGCCAACAACAAGAACCAATATGATTAACAACAACAATAAAATGCTGCTCGCTCTGCTGGCGCTGACTGCGCTGCTGCTGCGCGCTAGCAACGTCGGCGTCGCAGCCCATTTGAATGTGTTCCTCAATCCAGAAGAAGTGATGCGTTTGCTGGGTGAGTCTACCCCTTCCCCCTCCCTTTGTTATTGATTTCTCCACCTCAGAAAATACCAACAACCATAATTTGTGTCAACCAATTATGCAGCAGCTTTAAGTTTTACAACAAATTATTTCATTCATTGAGAACTGAAAACTGAGAAAATGTTTTTTTTTCTGAGAATGTTGATTTGTTTGCTTTGGCTTAATTTTAGACGGATCTCTTTGACCATCCCGCTCTAGCTCCCTTACAAGCCATCTATCTGCCTCGCTCTTGCATGCTGTGGCTGCTGCTGCAGGTGTTGTTAAACAGTTAAACAAATAAACAAACAACGAGCAAAAGCAAAAGCAAATGCAAAAGCAAAAACAAAACTGTTTCTTCTATAACATAACTTTCTGTTGGTTCGTTAAGAAATTTTACGCTTCGTAAAAAGAAGCAGCAACAACAACAATACAAATTTACAAGCAGCATTAAATTTATTTCACTGCCAGGGAATATTTTTTGAATATTTCTTGGAATTGAAATTCCACTACCAAAAAAAACAACACACACACACGAGAGACGACACGCAAACGAGATGACAACGCAAAGGAAACAACAACAACAACAACGAAAACACTGCAACGGCGAAGGGAACAGGCAAAGGCAAAGGCAAAGCCAAAACGTGACTTGGAGCAGCCGCAAAACGCAAGCGGAGAAGAGAGATGATGAAAGAGGGCAGAATCAGAAGCAGCAGGAACAGCAACAATGAGAGCGCAGGCATCTTTGTCAGCTGTGTGTGTGTGTGAGTGTGTGTGTTATGTGCTGCTGTTGCTGTCGGTGTTTGCTTTTGTGTTGGTGTTAGTGCTTGTGGGGATATAACAGTGCACAGTGGTCGCCAAGGAACATACACAATTTGGAAACTCAATTCGTGATCGGAAATGTAACAGGAAGAACAGCATTTATTTATAATATATGTATATATTTTTGTTATTATTTAAAAAGCTGTTCTAATTTTATGTTCTAATAATTACAATTCAAGTATCCTTCTGCCTGCCCATTCTGATTGCATTTGAGGCCACTGTGCGACGACGCCTGTGGCTCTCGCTTGGCACTCGTATTTTTGGCAAGTCAAAAACAGCTGCCGCCCACTGCATATGTATCTGTTGTTGTTGTTGTTTGGCATGCTGCCTGCTTGTTAAGTTTAGATAGGTTTTTTTTTTACAACCATGTGTGGGAGCTGCATTTTTTTGACGTCGACGTCGACGACGCGCATAATTTGCGTATGCATTGTGAATTTTGGGGCGTAAAATCAAATATGCAAAATATCGTATGTTTGGATTTGGATTTTTGTCGCTTGTCGTTTGTGGGCGCCTTAAGCGCATTCCGTTTTCGCTCAGTGCAGCTTAAGCCAGGCAGCATTGAGACTAATTAAGACTAAGCTAAAAAGTTTGCATACCAAACCAATGCTCTTTTTCTTTCTCTTTGTCCTTATGCTTTATCGCTCTTTGCCTTTTGTTTGATAAATGAGCGCAATAAAGAGAAGCGCTAAGGCCATAAATCAATTAGGCAGCATAATTTGCATTTGATTTGTGTGTGTGTGTTTCTCATTTTGGCAAAAGGGGAAGTTGAAACTGAGCCGAGGCTTGAATTAATTTTTATTTCCATTGCACTTTTATAAGCATCCCCACAGGGAGTCATCGCGGAGTCGCCTCAGAGTTCAATGCCGCTCGGTTTTATTTTTCATTTTGTAAGCCTTTAGTCATAAAACTGGCATATAATATATGATAATCAGCCAGACAGCTGGGCGGGGCAGGGTCTAAAATCCACACACGATCAATTCGACTTGTCGTTCAGTAAATAATATTCTATTTCCCCTTCTCTCTCTCTTTGTGTGCCACAACTCGTTGCACACAAATTTTATGTGTTTTGCTGTGACACGCGCTACATTTTAAAATGAAATTTTTTTTTTGGCTGTGGCATTTTATTTAAATTGAATTTTAATGCCATTTTATTTTGGACATTTTTCGACAATTTTCGTAGTTTTTTTTTCTTTCAACAACTTTTTACGACTTTAACGCTTTGGAATTTTCTGTTTCTTTTCTACACTAAACCAAATGTATTTTATGGGCCCATTGGTCGCTGTGTAATTTTTTGGGTGCTTTGCTTTAATTTTATTGCCCATTTGCTGTGTGCGTTAATGAAGCTGCATTAAAAAAGTTCACTGCACCGCGAGAGAGCTTTGCGAGAGACAAAGACAGAGCGGAAACTTTGGAGTTGAGCTTTACAATTCGGATAGATAAAAGTGATGTGTATTTTATAGAAAACAGTTCCACTTTTATATTAATAATATTATAATTTTGAATATAATTATTTATTAGTAATTGTGTAATTATAAAGCAGCATTAAACATGTAAAATACACATAATAATCATAATAAAATTACTTGCATTTTACTGGTGAAATTTGTAACATCTCTGTTAAGCGAAAAGACCCACAAGCGAAAAGACCCCATTACGATTTCGATTTGTGTTCTCTAACCTATGTTCAAACTAGAGTAAGCTGTACCATCGAAATAATTAAAAGGGATGTTAAAGCAGATTGGAAAGCACACGTTTGCATTTGTGCACATATTGTAATGCTGAAGCTTTCGCGAAGCCAAATTTGTGCTTGACTTAGGAGCTGCAGCATCCAGCTCTGCATACAAGGGCATTACTAGAGAATGAATTACGTTGAATGAATACAGAATGCATTCGGTAAATATTGTTCATTCACTAGCTCGCTACTGGGTGGTTTGAAAGTGACTCGCTCTCATTTCTACGATTTCTCATCTCTCTCTCTCTCCCGTCCTGCTTGAAAGATTACTGCACTTGCAGCAGTGCCACTCCCCTTAAGGATCGACCCTAGCATAACTTGGTGTTCAATGCACGCAGCTGCTAAAACAGGCATGACAACAGCAACAACAAATGTTAAGTCTTTGCGAAGCAGCAGCACAAAAGATAATAATAACACGAACGTGTTAAATTTACCACCAACTGTGTTAAATAAATTAAGGTAAGAGACAAAGCTACGCGCTAAACGATAAACGGGCTCAAACCGGCAGCTCGCTCTTCTTGGCCAATTCCCAATTTCTTTACGTAGACGGATTTGCATATAAATATTGAAACTATTCGGCGCGTCAGTTTGAAGTGGGCTTAGTTCAAGTTTCACACATGGCAAACAAGCTTAAAAATTAAGAAGAAAAATAAAGAAGCAGCTGTTGTTGTTGCCACAGTAGCCACATTTAGCACCTAGAAGCTGACGTTGCCGCTGCTGCTGCTGCTACTGCTGCTGCTTGGCCATAACAAGCATGCAACCACAATATTATCGTCTCGGCTTTATGGCTTGTTCTTCGCGCTACTTGCCAAGATCATTACAGCTGATTGTAGTTGGCAACAACTTGGCTTCTCCTTTTCCAACTCCAACTCCAACTTCAGCTCCAGGTCCAGCTCTCTCCATCTTCTTGTCTGCGTGCTAAATGCCTTCCACGAACTGCCGCCGATCTCTGGGGGCCAAAGTTGTGTTAACGGTTTGTGGAATCGCTGCGATATCATCAGCCAGCACTCTTTTGCTTCGTTCTCTTGGTATGATCTATATTTTAATTGGTTTGTTGCTGCCTCGCTGTCTGACGACCACAACAACAGCAACAAGAATCTGTTGCGCTTCTGTCCTCCAGATCTCTCCATGCTCGCATAATGAAGTGCCCATTAGCTAACGAAGCTATATGTGCGATAAGCACAGCGGATCTCGTGACAACTAATAACCATGTCTTCCCCCACGATGTAACACAATTAAGAGATTATGTGTTGCAGCGAAGTAGGTTTACTGCCCTCAACAGGTGTTGCATCAAACTTGCCATAAATTCTCAGCTAGCGTCATAAAAGGCGCTAAAAATTACCAAGTTGCATTCTTTGGGTTTTTTTCATCTCTTAAAATGCGCAAAAGCGGTGTAATGAAGTTGTGTACAAATATTTAACAGCCAAAAGAAAGTATCTACGACCTCAAAAACTATATATTCTTCAGCATAAACAGTCGTGTCGATTTAGCCATTTCACTCGGAGTATAAATTTATGATTGATGCTGGAATTTAGAATCCTCTCAAAAATCTTGTGTTATTATTAAATTTTAAATTTTCAAGCTTTCTGTTGTTCTCAACGAATGCCCTTTTTTTTAAATAGTGCTGTACAAGATGAGTGAAGCTACAAATTAATTCAAACACAGAGGCAACCTACTTAAATATACCCAGTCAAGCACTGGCGATAATCGTTATCGGCTGCAGTCTGGTTTTCATTGAACCATCTTGTTCGGGGACAAGATGTCATCCTATTTAGTGCTCATTACTTTTTTTGTATGTGTGTGTGTTTTTTTTTTTTTGGAATTTGATGCTCAATCTATTTATAATGCTCATCGATCGCTGTGGCCTCGACTGCATTATCGATTACAGCACGGCGCTGGGCAGCTGACAGCTCATAAAGAGTCACATTTTGATGTCTCAAATTACGGAGACTTTTTTTTTGATGACATTGAAGTGCCTCATTTTGTAAACAGGCGAGGGCCATTTGTATACAAGTTGTTGCCAAGACTTAGCCCTGGCTTAAACGGATTCCAGTATTAAACAAAATACGGCATTTAAATAAATGAAAAATCGCATAAGACGATTTTGGGCGTGGCCACAAAATCGATTGTAAAATATATCAACTCAAATCAAATAAACGTAAAATCGCAATACGATTTTAAAGTTAGCCGACGGTGGAGGTGGCTAGGTGGGTGGTAGGGGGAAGGTGCAGAGTCAGCTTTGTGGGCTTATCAGCGGCAGAGTCAAACTTACCACTGTCAACTGATAACCCCTCCAGGCTACGCGCACGCTGCCGATGTCAATAATAAATAACTTGCATTGTTTGCCATCCGGCAGTCGCCGCTCTCTATATATCTGTATACATATATATATATATATATATACCTTTGTATATAGAGCGCAAAAAGGAATAATCATATTTACATTAAACAATAACAACAAGAACAACAGCGATGTGGCACAATGAATGAATGAAATTTGAAGCTCGTTCACTGTCGCACTTTATTTCCATGCCACACTCGGTGGAGGCAGTTGACGGCAGTGGTAGAAGCAGCAGCAGCGACTGCGCTCGCAAGTAACAACAACAACTACAACTGTGCAAGTGTGAAACTTTGCAACAGTGCAACTGTTAAGGGGAATAAGAGCTGCGAGCTTTGCGGCAGGCAACTCGAGCGCCGCACTCATTCAGCGTTTCCAATGTGCATGTTGCATCTTTTGTTATGTTTATTGAGCTGTACGAGCATGTTTATTTTGGGGGAGTCTGTGGGAATTTGGCACAGCGCACAAACCAAACTCACAGCTACCCAAAGTCATCGGAAAAGCTGCTTGAGCATGAATATGTATATATATATATATATATGCTATAGATACAAGTGAATAAAATCGAGCGTTTGCCTTCCATCTGTGAGAAATGTGCAAATAGGTTTTACTGCAATTTCCCTTGGAGACAGCAGCGTTAATCATGAATATGTTTGATTTACACAGGTTCATATCTTTTACCAGCTCTTCTTTCTTTCCCCTCTCTCACTCTCTTCCCCCTGCTTTTGCTCTGTCTTTATTCTTACCATTTTGTTTTTGGTGTATTACTAATCCAGTCATAAACATTTTTTGGTCTGATTGGGTTTTTTTGGGTTTCCCCAATCCTTGCATTGAATGTTTGAACATTTTATATTTTCATACCCTTACCGTTTATTATTCCTTCTACGTTTTTTATTTTATAGTTTATATATTATATTTTACGTTTTGTTTTTTAATTTTTCATAGTTTATATTTTATCTTTTACATCTTATATTACTTGAAACATTTTACATTTTAACTTAACCGTTCCTTTTAATTTCACACCAATTATTTTTGATGTATTTTATTTATATTATTATTTTTTAAACTTTAATCCTCTAAAGTTTGTTTGTGTTTACGTAATTTTAGTGTACTCAAATCAAATGCTACGGCATCTTTATATATCTTTATATTTTTCAATAACCAATTTAATCAGTTGCGCTATAAAATTTAAATGCTGTCTGATTTCTTAAGCAGTTGTCATGCAAGAGGGCAGCTCGAAGTTGGCAATTTTGGTTTGAGGAACTTCGTATTTTAGTTTAACCTGACTGGAATTTGTTAATAACAACAGACGCTTATCATTTTTCAGACGTTCGAAAAAATACCATTATTAACATTTCGATGAGTTGGTTTTCATGTAAACATTTAAAATTAAAAAAAAAAAAATTGACAGATTTTGAAGTTGATGATTTGGGTTTTTGAAAAGTTCCATCCTCCCGCATTTGGCTAATGGTTAATGGTTAATGGCTAACAGTTTAGTTGGCCTCCGTTGGCAGCTTCTACAAGTCAACACTTGGACTCGAGGCGATTAAGGTTAATTACTATTGATTTTGGGCATTACAAGCCAGCCGCCTTGCCGTCGACCAATAACTTTTGTCAGGCGCAAAAATTTGTATGATTAATTTGAGCCAATTTGCGAGGCAACGAGCCGAGAGGCAAACCAAAAAAAAAAAAAGATGGCAAACAGAAATCTGTGCCAAATGGTTGCCAAACAACTGAAAACGAGACGAGGCCCTAAAAACATGGCTAATTTAGCTGGCACAAATTTGTTACAATCAAAGCCGTAAACGAGTAACAAGAACGAGAACGCTGCGCCCGCGGCTCCCAGAGCGGTATAAGCAGTGCGAAAAACAAGCCAGCTAAACACAAAACAGTAAAAGCGAACAGCGAACAAAATATTAGGCAAAATAGCAACAACAAAAGCAAAAACAACAGCAACAAGCAGAAGAAGAAGAAAAGGCGCATCATTTATCATAACGAAGACGTGAGTCTGCAAGCGGCAAAGATACAGCAACGGCTAAGGCAACAACAGTTGTAGCTGTTAGCTATATAACTAAAGATACAGCTATATAGCTATACACTCAGAAAAAAATCAAACCCAAAATGTAGAAAATCTACATATTTTTAGCGTCTGTTATATAACGAAAGATTGTCTCATTCCAAAGTGGATTTTATTCTAAAAAGTATGTCCAATATCCAAAGGTGTTTTTTCTTTATATTTTATTGCATTCTTTATTTTAATTTTTTTCTCTTAATGTATATATTTGTTATTTAATTTCTCCTTGTTTTGTTAATATAATTTCATAACTAACTTTAATTTTAAATTGAAACCTTTTTAAGAACTGTGAACTGTTTTAGACCACATTATTTAAATAGTAAAATAAACCATAAATAAGATTAACTCATTCATCACACGGCCACTAATTCAGAGATTTATTAAATTTTTATATAAATCGGAACATTTTTCCAGCTTTCAGCGCGATTTTCAGGCGCAACTTAAACTTCAATGCGATCTTTTACCTGAGTGTAGATACATGTTGCAGATAGTTGGAAATACAGACGTGGCTCAAAGCTTAAAAACATGTTAAATGTTGACATGTGGTAGGCGTTTTGGTTCTTTGCTGTAAGCTTGTAAGCGAGATTGGTGTGCGTGATAAGCTTACACATATTAGAAGAGAGAGCGAAAGCGAGAGAGATAGGAGAGGAGGGTGTGACCTGAGGGGGGATTGGTGTGATTTGGGTATAGCAACCTGGCTAACTGCTGCTGTCCTCCGTCCTGACAACAGATCATTTGTTTTATTTATTTTTCGATTTGGCCAGAGCAATGCAGAAATGCAGCCAAGTGACATATTAGCCATTAGATAAGCTTAACTTGCCTATGGACATCAAAGTTCAATGCGGAACGTGCACATCATTTGTCAACGATTGCAATTCGCTGTGCTCCACAGGACGACGATGATGCTGATGATGAAGTTGCCACATAAAGCTGTTGCCGGCAAGTGAGAAATCCAACCCTGCATCAGATGAAGACTATGGCGGGCTGAGCTGCCGAAATGTATCAGTTGCTGTGTAACTTGAACCTTCTCAAACATTTTGCCCAAATAATCAAAGCAGCCAAAAATCATCAAGCAGCATCAGCTACAGAAAAAAAGTAAAAAAAAACAAACTTCACGAACTGCAACGCTAATTACAAGAAAATGGCAAACCACATTCAAAGTTACAGCTAAAAAAAAAAAAAACAATTTTTGAGTGTCTAGCTTAGAGTTGGCAGTTGTCTAGTTGGCTAGATTTACTTGCCTTTGCCTGGGAGTCCTCTAAACTTGGTTTGTTGTTGCCTGCAACAATGGTCACGACTCGGTTCGGTAGCAAGCTATTAAAAAATACTGCCAACCAACAACAACAACAAGAGCAACAACAATAACAATAGCTATAACAATAACATCAGCGAGACAACAACGACAACGTCATGACTGCACGCTCTGAAAAATTCGACATACGTTATGGCTACGTACTCGGCTCCGTACCTGGGCACCTATCGTCCTCCTACTCCTGCTCCTGCTCCTGCTGCAACAAACTGTAGCTGCCAGGCACGCCCCACCAAAATTTCAACAAAAAAAAAATAAAGCAGAAGAAAAACTGCTAGAAAAAAATATACAGCTAGTTATGAACATGGCGCACACAAAAGGTTAAAAAAGTTCAAGAGCCGTCGAGTTGGGCACATGCGAGTGACATTTGCTCGTGACATGAAGGTAGACGACGGCGACGACGGCGGCGACGACGACGACGGCGACACCACTTCAAGACAGCCTCGACTAAGAGCCTACACTCAACAAAAATAAAATCACCTTATTTTATGAATTCGCCATACTTTTGACGCCAAGGGTTATGTTTTTATTTTCTTAAATAGAGTGTAAAATTTTTTTAAATTTACAAAAAAATTATAATTTAGAGTTTGTTTTTTCACATGCAAATTTGTACAAGGAACTCTAAAATTAGCTTTCTTGTTGCTTTTATTAACAAACATTTGTATTTCAAAGTTTCACATATTCAAACCATTTTTAAGAATTATACTTTCTAAAGGTAAAGGTTTGAATTTTATCAAGAAAAACTTTTAAGTTTTCTGGAAGATGTTCTAAAATGCAGATCGATTTTTTTTTTTGACTGTAGCCCCTTCTCATCCCCCACTCAAGTGCAACACAGCGGCAACTTTCACATGAACCTGTGAACTGTGCCTCCTCTCTGCTGCTGCTGTTGCATGGGAATCGAATAGCTGCCTCTACACTAAGCCTAGCAAAGTCACAGTCAAAGGGTCAATGGAAGCGTGCGGCCTGTACAGTTTGCCCTTTCTCCCTTTCTCCCTTTTTCTCTCTCACTCTCAGTCTGTGTGTCTAACTGCATTTGATTAAGCTATGGGCGCTATTTTTAAACTCTAGCGCGGAATTTGTCGCAGCTACATGCATGTACAAACGTGCAACATGTTGCACATTCAAGAGGAAGTCGCACCGACGACGCTGTCTCCCCCTGCCCCTGCCTCTGTCTCTCTGTCTCTCTCTCTCTCTCTCTCTCCATCCATCTGCATCTCCATCGTGTGCCTGCATCTCTGCTTGCCTCCTACTGTGGGCCAACAACGTGTCTATGCCTGACACAATTTATGCCCGCCAAGTTGAGACATTTGAGGCAAGCGCAGAGCTCTCTGTCAACCAACCTACATGCTCACTGATTTTTATTGTTATTGCCAGTTGTCAAAGGAAGTGCGCCCCGTGCTGCCTTTCAGTCTCTCTCAGTTCTCTGTCTCTGCAATTCTCTGTCAGCTTTATCCATTTTTCGTAAATTATTTCCGGTGCTTTTTTGTGCAGCTCAGCAGAGTTGAATGCACCAAATAACAGGCTTAAAGCTTCAGTCATATGTTATAATCTATATATGCGATTTGAATTTTACAATTTAGTTTAGTGTACTCAATTTTTGACTGCAACGCAGGCGTTTCTGTTAATTTACAATTTTGTTTCACAGTGTGTGTGGTCGTTGGCTGGCAATCATTTGAACTACTTATAATCTACTCAAAGACTACCTGCACTTTTCACAATCATTAACATAAACAACCATAATACACACACACACACACACACACACACACCCTTACCCATTTACACACACGAAATGAGTTGGCAATCGTTGGCAGACATCTCTCGGCAGTTGGCGTTGCCTCATTAACTCGATTTTTGGTCAAACCGCAAATAAAACTCAACAAAATGAAAAGAAAAAAAAAGAACAACAACAACAACAAAGACAATGAGATTGAGATTGAGTTGAGTATAAGAATAAGAATAAGAATAAGAATAATAACCAACTCGTCGAACGAACAAATCTCAGACATGCTCATGGCTCATTTCTGTTTGTCTTCTTATACCCTGAGCTCATTAAAGATGGGTAAGAAGGGTGTAATAATGTTGTGCAGGAGTATGTAACTGGTGGAAGGAAGTGCCTACGAGCCGATAAAGTTTCTCTATATATTTTTCACCAGCATCAAAAGCCAAATCGATATGGTCATGTTCGTTTGTCCATCCAATCTCAGCGTCCATAAGAGTTAGTGAACTCAAATTTGGAATATAAGTTCTAGAGTACACCGCGCAGTGTATCAAGCTTATTTCAATTTATAAAAGCAACAATTTTAAAATCGGAGCATTCCAATAGACACATAATATACTGTGTACTCTTTAAAATCAATACTTTGAACTCATTACAATCAGCAGGCGCCAGCATTTTCTGTATTCAACAAAAAAGGTGCTCAGGTATCAGTTGGCGCTAATTTTGCGGGCATTGCCCTGTGACGATATCTGTTTGAATCGACTCAATAGTATATTCAATAGCTGGGCTCAGGGTATCTCCTAGTCGAGCTCTCTCGACTGTCGCATTCATACTTGTTACTTTTTTTTTCTTTTTGCTACTTCTCCTTTAAAACTGAATCTGAATCTTGACCTGGCGACAAGAGGAGTGGCTGTTGTTGTTGTTGTTAATCTTGTTGTTGTTAGTTTGTTTTGCTGTTACACATAGATCCACATACAGATTCAGATGCTGATACAAATACAGATGCAGATGCAGATGCAGTTACAGATACTGATAAACTCGAAAATAGTTTCGAGGAATTCCCTAAACTCGGCCGCGCATGTTTATTTATACAAAACGTAGCCCTCTCTCTCTCTCTCTCTATCTCTCTCTCTCTCTCCCTGTGTACCCCCTCTCTCTTTCCCTTTCCCGGTCTGTAAGCAAACAATTCTCATGTTTGTATATGAGTCTGCATCTAGATAAATTTACATGTAAAGTGCATGAGTTTGTTTTATAAATTTGTTGGGTGGCGCACGTGACGAACGAGAATGGTTTGTTTGCACTGGAATTGAATAGGTTAAGCGAGTTTCGCATTCTTGCGAATCGAGTGAGTTCTTTTCAAAACAAACTTATCGAGTGGAAAGCGCATCCCAAGGCATTTGAATCTGATTGGTAACAATCTGATGGAATTTGGATGGTTACGTATGTGTTTATTTAATATGAGGGAATTATCTATTAGTAGTTGATTCCCTTAAGCAATTTTGTGCAGTTAATTTCAATTTTAAAGGAATTATTTACAAGTAACTTATCCAGTTAAGTAACTTTGCAAAGTTGATTTCAATTTAAATTCACTAGAAATTCCATATAAAATAGTAATTGAATTTTGTTCACTAACAGCTTTTGGTTTGTTTTATATTACGCAAAGCATTCCCTTCAGCAATTTTCTGAGGTTAATTTCAATTTAAATCGACAAGGAATTGTTACTGAAATTGGCTCACTAACAGTTTTTATTCAGTCCGATATTAAACAAGAGTAAGCAAAGCATTCCAGCAACTCACTCAATTCTCTCTTTTAGTTATTGATCTAAAATCTTAAACCTATTCCAATAAATTTGTAAAATATCTTAAGTGGCCTATGCGGCTTAAATGAAACACAAACTAAACCAAAATCATTTTCTTCTATTGCTTTTCAGGCGTTTCCGCAGAGGTTTACTATGTGCGGGAGGGTCACATCAACAACTATGCGCTGAACTTCATTGTGCCGGTGCCATCGAGTGTGAGGGATGTCACCTTTACGTGGCAGTCGCTGTCTGGTCGCCCGCTGCCGTATAGTCTCAATGTGGTCAGTTCGGATCCGGAAATGTTGCCGCGACCGGCGATCAATGTGTCACAGATTGGCGAGATTCCTACGCACATTCAGACGTGGGCCGTGGCGCTCAAGTGCAGCGGATTGCGTGCCGGGGCGGTGGACATCACAATCAGCTTGGAGGTGATGCTGAATCGTGCCCTGAATAATGTGACCCATTTGGTATTTCGACGCAAGAAGATTTGTCTGGTCAGCGAGAGCGGGGAGGAGCTACAGCAGACGTTGGGCAATGATCTCGACGATCCGCAGCTGCTCGAAACGGTGCTGCCACCGCCCACAGGTCTAATCACCCTGGTGGTGGGCGTCACGGTGGCAATGAGTGCTGTCTGCATCCTGCTGGTGATTGCGTATTGTGTTCGTGGCGCGGCGGCAAAGCGCCAGAATCATCAGCATGGCGGTCAACCAATGCGCACCTCCAGTTTCCAGCGGCTCAACACACAGCCGCCGTGCCAATCCTCGATGGGCTCCGCCGCCTACATGACGCCGTCGCTCATTGGTCCCGTACACGCGTCCAGTTTACCCCGCAAGGTGGCCGTGCCCATGGAGCCGCAACAGCAGCCAGAGGAACTTCATCGTCGCATCTCCGAGCTAACCGTGGAACGTTGTCGCGTGCGACTCTCCAGTCTGCTCCAGGAAGGCACATTTGGTCGCGTCTATCGCGGCACCTACAACGACAGCCAGGATGTGCTGGTCAAGACGGTCGCCCAGCATGCCAGCCAAATGCAAGTGCTGCTCCTGCTCCAAGAGGGCATGCTACTGTATGGCGCCTCCCATTCGGGTATACTCTCCGTTCTGGGTGTGTCCATTGAGGATCACACAACGCCCTTTGTTCTCTATCCGGCGCTGAATAACACACGAAATCTGAAACTGTTTCTGCTGGATCCGGCCTGTGCTCGCACCGTTACTACCATACAGATTGTGATGATGGCCTCCCAGCTATCTATGGCTCTGGATCATTTGCACAGTCACGGCGTGGTGCACAAGGACATTGCGGCAAGGAACTGCATGTGAGTAGCAAAGAAAGAAGAAGAAACACATAACAGCTCCTTTGCCGCTAATGATAATAGTATCGCAAAGTTGTACAGACAATTGTAGACAGCTATGGCTAAAATAATATTAAATAAATTAGTTCGAGTATAGTTGAAAACTTTGAATATTTTATTTGAGCACAAGCAATCAATACTGAAGAAAAGTAAACATTGAAAGATGGGATAGCTATAAAAATGATTAATTTGTGTGTTGTAATTATTATTACAATAATAGTACTAAAGCTTTCCCTGAAATAATAATGCATCGTAATACGTTTAGTATTTATAAAAAACCGCCATTTGGTGCTGTTCAAGACGATATTCAAGACCTCTTTACTTTAACAACATTACAAACAGTATTTTTAGCATCGCAAGCCACATTCGCAGTCGGGTTGAGATTTGACAAAGCCATCACACTGACATTGGCATCTCATCAATGAAATATTCATCTGATATATCTAGTAATGATATGTAGAAACTGATTATGAACGAGAACGAGGTGATCGTCTTATATACTGTTGCGATCCTAGGCCATGATATAAAACAACTATGTTTATAATATCAATCTCAATTTGGAATAAATGTTCTCGTTTGTCGGAGCTGCATTTTTTAATTGACCCTCGTATAGTATTGAGATGACTAGACACATTTTCTATATACATTTTCTATATATATATTTATTTATTTATCTTTATGTTTTTAATTTTTCTCTCTCGCAGCATCGACGATCAGCTGCGCGTTAAGCTCTCGGATAGCTCGCTCTCGCGCGATCTGTTCCCCGCGGACTATAATTGCTTGGGGGACAGCGAGAATCGTCCGATCAAGTGGATGTCACTCGAGGCACTGCAGCATAAGCAATTCTCGGAGGCCAGCGATTCGTGGGCATTCGGTGTGCTCATGTGGGAGCTGTGCACATCGGCCAAGCAGCCATACGCTGAGGTGGATCCCTTTGAAATGGAGCACTATCTAAAGGATGGCTATCGTCTCGCACAGCCCTTCAATTGTCCCGATGAGCTGTGAGTATAGGGCTTTAGAAATTCGAGCTATTCTTTGATACTTATGCAGCGATTGCTTTCTCTCTCCCTCTCTCTCCTTTCTATTATCTCCCCTCTCGCTCATTCTCTCTCTGCAGGTTCACAATCATGGCTTACTGCTGGGCTCTGCTGCCCGGAGAGCGTCCAACGTTTGCTCAACTGCAATCCTGCCTCTCGGACTTTTACTCACAGATCACACGCTACGTTTAGGTAGTTAAGGGTGCCACTCACACACACACACTCATACACATACACATACACATACATATGCAGCTTGTCGTGGGGGGCACGCACTTGTAAAGTGTGTGTCTAGTCCATTGAACCTATCAGCTTCGGCGTTGCACCAACTCGAATCCTCGAATTCCACACACTCACTTACCATAGTTAGCCGAAGTCCAATTAGTCCATGTACATTGTTATATTGCCAAAACTTATGTTTAGAGTCTCATTCAGCGGTTGGACGTGCTTTTGTATATAGTACATATTGTAGTTACTCGATTTATGTTCTAAGTTCTTGTTTAGTTCAACAACGAAAGACTCAGATACACACACACACACACACATGCATACATACATACATACATACATACATACATATTGTGTAGATTGTACAGGTTTTTGTGCATTCTGCAAGCATTTTTATATCGAAACAACAAATGAATTAAGTTATATCTAGCGAAAGAACCTTGAACCGAAATCAAATATAGTGATATTTATCTATAGAATTATGTAGTTATACATACATATATCTAATGTAATAAGTTTTAAAAGTATACAACCATAAACATGATAATAACACACGTATTTATAAAACAGCACAATTATATATATTAGATGAAAGAAAAAAAACTAAAATATAAATAAATTGATTTTTTGAAAATTTACGTAAGAAAAAAATAAATTTATAAATAAAATACAGAAATAAATCGAAAATTCCACAAAATCAAAAGAAACCGCCTTTGCTTTGTTGGTTTAACAGCCGATCTAAATCGGATTTTATTGTTTCCAGTAAACAAGGGTATTATAGCCGATAAGCCCATTAAAGCTGAGTCATCTATTTTCCATATTCCAGCGAAAACAACAAAAACGAAGAGAAAGAGTGCGAAAATTTATGAGCACCGAACTAAACTCGGACAGTGCCTGGAAACTGGAAATTGGAAGAGGCGGAACCTTGGCATGGCCAAAAAAAAAAACGACAACAAATATCAAGGATACGCTGCCGATGGGAAATAAAAATGCTTCGGTCACACAAATTAGCCATAAATTTTAATTTTACATGACAATGGAAGGCACTAAGAAGATAAAGGCATGCCCTGCAAGTGTTGGTTAGTGCCTACGCCATGCCAACAGGAAGACAAATCAATTTAGTTTTTTCTCTCTCGCTCTCTCTCTCTCATTCTAACCCTCTTTGTCCTTGGCCGCAAGCACACACACACGCATACACCTACAGCGAAGGATAATGGCACATGTAGGAGGCTAAGATGAGCATATCCATATATATCTTATGGGCAAATTGCGAGAATTGCGCTAAGTAGGTGAGTGTGTGTGTGTGTGTGTGTGAATCGACACAATATGTCCGTGTGCTCCCTGCATGTGTTTGTGTGTGTGCGTGCGTGTGTGCTCTTACAATTTAACAGCCATTGCCAGAACCATATCGTAAATATTTTGACAGAATCGCTTTTGCGATTGCCTTCCGTGCTGGCCATTGTGTTAGCCAGTTTCACCTCGAATGTTTGTTATTGTTGCTGTTGTTGTTGTTGTTGTTGTTTTTGTTGTCTTTGGGCAGTGGGCGGCACCAGCTGTCTCAGTTTGCCTTTGGCCTTGCCTTGCCTTGCCTTGTCCTGGCTTGCGGTAATCCTTGTGTTTGTGAGTTGACCTGCTTCGTTTGCCATGGCATTTGGTTATAGCCTTAAGCGGCTTTAAAGTTACATTTACCGGTGCCTGTTGCTTTTGACTTTGTCCCTCAAGCAGCTAAACCCAAAGCAGCCATGTGATATATGAGGCATTAGCCACGGCCAGGACACACACACACACACACAGGACACACAAGCAGCCATTGTAAACAGTTTGTTTAAGCACATAGTTTGTTTGTACTTATTACTTTGATAATAGCCGGGTTATTCTCACTTTATGGCAAATGGCTAATCTGACAGCTGCAGTGATTCGTATGTTGATAGATATAGATACATATATATATATATATATACATACATTTATAAATATATGGAAGCATATTTATTATTTATGCACATGTGTTATTTAGTTTTGTTTTGCAGTTGCAACATCATTTCCAAAACATGGCCAATAAACAGTTCAATTTCATAAGCAAGAAGACTGTCTTCTATTTCCGACTGCCAGGGCGCCAACAATCAGCGACAACCAGTCAGTCAGACGATCAGACAGACAGACTGACAGACAGACAGTCGGACCGATGCTTGAATTTCCGTGGAAGCTGCATGGGCATCGAAGGGATTTCTTGGTCGGGGCTCCATTTTCATTTCACATGGCCATGCGATTTCCACGTATACGTCTGCTGCTCAAGTGGTACCCGGCTGAACGCGCCCCAATGGGTTGCCCTGCCCACCCCTGAATGCTCCTCATGTGAGGCACACACTTGCAGTGCGCCTCGGTGATAATTTAAAAAGTTTATTTGCCGTCGACTGTGCTGCCTAGGCACGAATCCAATGCCAGCCAGGCAGACAGAGCTGCAGAGCTGCAGAGCTGCGGAGCTGTAGATGGAGCTGCTGCACAATTCTAATGACAACTTAAATAAACAACTGCACAATGGCAGGAAAGGAAGCGGAGCAGTTCAAGTTGTTGTATTTTTCTTGTTTTCTTTTCTTTTTTTTGTGTTTCCCCATCGACGGCGCATTGTGTGGAAATATTTATTTTCTATAAATTATTTTCGATTATCGCGAGCTGAGTGAAGTAAAGCTTCCCCACGCCGCAGTCCAGTGTTTCAACCCATCCAACGTTGAAAACTAAATAAATACAGTGAGCTGCAATTAAACCAAACAAAATGCATAATTTCTGGTCATTTTCCCGGTGCCGGGCGATAAGGCCCCCCTCTATCGCCAGACCGCGCGGGAGCGGGTTGGAGTCTCCAAATTAATGTGAAACGCATCCGCTAATGGAATTTTAATGTTTCATTTGAAAATAGTCGCTGTCGACGCATAAATTTTGCTTTTGCTCAAATATTGAATAAAGCACTTATTGCCTCTTCTTCTTTTTTCGACTATTTAGTGGAACATTATTGTTGTTAATAAGTGAAAATGTGCTTTTGTAGCTCAATTGACACCGCAGTTCCAATGAAATTAAATATGTTCAATTGCTGAGAAAAACTTGGTTAATAATCGTGCGCGGAATAATAATAATTTGAATAAACAGAACAAATAAAAAAGAAGTTAACAATACATAAAGTTAACATAATTCTTATCACTTTTTGTTGGTCAGCACTGAACGTGATTATGAAAAATAAAATAACTTGATACACTTTATTTGTAAAAAGATAATTAATCTTAAACTTAGCACAGTAGATAAGAAGGGATCTGAAATTAATGACACATTGTGCTCAGTATTGACAGCTTCTATAGAATTTACTCACATAAATGTCAATAATATATGAGAAGAAATTAAAATCTTGTAAGAATATGTTTTCTAGCAATCGTTGAGTGCTTTGAGGTTCAATACAACAAAATGAAATATATATTCTGCAAGGGAAACATGCATATATAACATATCCAGATACTATATTCAATATAATCAGTCAATCATTCGAATACAGAGAATACAAATAGAAGAAACTAAGATATTTCAATCTCGCATGTTAGTACTTCAATAAATTATTCACAAGTCTTAATACATTTATAATCAAGCAAAATTCTTTTAATTAAATATTGGATATTTAATCCAAATATTTTCATGAGAGTCCTTCGATTTTATGTAGAGTTGGCTTATGCACATATTGCGTAGAAGAAGCAATTGCTGTGAGCATTACTTCCATGCCATCATGTAAAATAAAAGCCGGCAGCAACTTCTTGCTTAACCTGCAAGTTTGGGCAACTCTTTCAACTATGCCAACTATGCAATGTAAGCCGTGAGTTTCCTATTCACGCAAATCCTTTAATGCCATTTACCATACAAGGTGCACACATCTGAAATGCATGCAAAATATAACGCGCCCTGGCTGATCTCTGGCAAAACAACATTAAATTGAAACAAATTGAACATAAAAAACATTAAAAATACTGCAAACACCTCAACGAAGACGAAGATGACGATGATGATGAAGCAGCGCTACGGACAGGAGCTAGTGCTGGCGCTGGATCTAATACTAGAAGCAGAAACTAGGACGAGATGCCAAAGTAAACACACAGTCTGACATCGACACACACACACAAAGTTGGATGGGTGTAGGGGTTAAGGGGTGGAGGGATGAAAAGGAAAGGCAAGGAAGGGCGACTTGTTGGATGGGTTACTTTGGTACTTTCAAAATAAAACGCAAAATCAAGCAGAGGTACACAACAGACTAAATAGAAGAGCAAGCCAAAAGAGTGATGGAAAAAGAGAGAGAGAGAGAGAGAGAGAGAGACAGAGGTATGTAGAGGGGGTAAGAGCGAGAGACGGGACACTGACAGACTGGCAGGGTAGGAAACGGAAGTATTTTCTGTTGATACTGAACTCAATTTAGACGAAATCAAGTCAAACATGGCAACAGCTACCGGGCGAGGCAGAGTTTGCGGGTTGCTCCGGAAAATGTTGTAGTAAATCATGTAAGAGCCAAAGGTAAATGGAGGAGCGAGGAGGTGCCAGGAGCCAGAAGCGAATGCGAGCTGGAGCCAATGCAATGCACTTGGCGTGTGTCCAACATAATGCTCAAGACGATGTCGGAGGTGTTCCACACCCGCTCAACTCCAGCACCTATCGAGTGAGTTCCTTGACAATGTCGAGCGTCAAAGAGAAAATGTTGAAAATGGAAGGGAAAAAACCTGGGTCTTGATTGATGTTTGTGCTCTTAGTTGTTGTTTGCCAACAGGACAACCAATTCGAGACCGAACATGGCATTCAATTTTCGATTAAAGTTTCGGTAGCTGGCAGCAAATTGGTTTGCCCGTTGGTCCCATTGCTCGCTCTAATCAGTCCCATGTCCAAATATTTATGCCCAGCTCCGAGTGTCAAGCAGCAGACAATAATACATCGCCGCGTCAGACGCTCAATAGAAAGTGAAAGTCAGCGCAAAGGACAAGCACAATATAAAAATAGTGCAAGTCCAGCAAAAAGGATGTTGTTTTCTTCCCATCGTTTCCCGTTGTGTGAATATACCCAGCACTTGAGGTATAGGGTATGCTAAGCGGCAAATAACACTTGCCTTGCTGTGCTGAGTCTTGCTTAATAGTAGTGTGGACGGTTTAGGGTATCCTTCAGTTGAGCCAATTGATATTTTAGTCAATCCAATTGTTTTTTGTTCGGTCTTCCTTGGCCAGGCACATTTAATGGGTTTAGCAGTGACTATTTTTTCTTCTCGGTTTTGCCTCGAACAAAACGTTTTCCTTTCGTGGGCTGGGTGTGGGGTACAATTGCGATGGCCAGACAATGGATCCGGGGTATAGAGAATACCCGGACACCGATACCGATACCAGCGCCCACAGGCAGGCCAGATAGAGACTCAGCATGTGGTGGTGTAAGGATTTGCGTCCTTTTGTGAGCCTCTTTCACTCTCGTGTGGGCTGTCCGCACTTTCGCTGGCCGCTCTATTTACAGTTTAGACCAGTAAGCAGCGCTGGATTTGCTGGGAACTGTGTTTTGTAAACAATTTCGACTCTGTTGTTTTTAATAAGAAAATTGGCCAAGGGCCACACACAAAAGCAGCAATAACAGCAACAAAATAAAAATAAAGAAGGAAACAGAAGGACCACGAGGAGGTGTAGGAGTAACCGGACTTTGGGCGACTGCCTGGCAGATTGCTTTTAAATTTCAGACCCGCTCCGTTTCAGTTTTTATTCCAAACCATTTCTGTGAGTTTTCTGGTGATTTATGTTTGTTTGTTTTGGGCTTGTGCATGGATTTGTGGGTCAAGCCGAGCGAGGACGAGTGATGCGTTTACTAGAATTAGTTGGTCCGCACATTGATGGAGTTTCGAAAGGATAGCAGATGAAATGGAAACGAATGAATTTTGCGTGTGCTAGCTGAATAAATAAGCCAAACCAAACCAAAACAAAACTTAAACCTAAACCTAAACCAAACCAATCTAAACAATCAACAACAAAATCTAGATGACATTTGCATTATGGATAAGAGATTTTCTAATAAACTGCGATAAAAATCTGTGCGTTCTCATATTTTATTTGTGGAAAACTAATTCCCAAATGAAATGCAAATATGCATTGAATATTTCCATATTAAAATGTAAATAAATGAAATCTGAAAACAAAATATGTATGTGCAGTGAAGAGCAAACGAGATGAGAACATCAAAAGACAGCCAACGATAAAAATCACAGTCACAATAATCACTGGGGAGCCTTCCTGCCAGTGCGGAGTTATTCCCTTCCCTTCCCTTCCCATTACCCTTCCCCACTGCGCATATGCTTAGCAAGTCGGCTTATCGCCCAGACATCGCATGCAGAGAAGGGTAACAACAGAAACAAGAATCACAACATGAACCGAACAGATTCTCAACTAAACGTGATTTGGTTTTGAAAGATGGAGCCAAAAAGATGTTGCTGTTGCTGCTGCTGATGCTGCTGCTGGTGATGCTGCTGCTGGCTGCTGTTGCTGCTGCAGTTGTTGTTGATGATGAGGATGATAAAGTTGGAGGCTCGCTTTTTGGGCGTAATCAATTAGGCGGCTCCAAAGGTAAACACGCAGAGTCTCGTTGCTGACAGTGGGAGCCTCGGGGCACGGAGCAGAGCAACAGATGTGTGGCAGCCCAGTTAAACACTGGCTAAACGCACTTATCGATAATCTCTTTCGCTGATTAATGTCGATTATTATTTTGCGTTTTAAATTAATGAGCCAAAAATGTACGCTGCTTGTGAGTTTTTTTGTTTTTTTGAAGTTTTCATTTGTTTAGCTGGTTTCGTTTGATAAATGATGCAATTATGGAAGAGCACTTACCCTTTTGACATGCCCCAGTGAAAAGATCGTGCGTTAATGTGGAGGGTCATTATCTATTCAGTGGTGGCTGCCATTTTCTCTATGGGCTGCAAAGTGTCAATTAATGAAGGAAGGTTTGCAAATCCCTTTGGCTGACTGCACCCGAACAGTAGGCTAACAAAATGATAAATGGCCTTTGGATAGCTTGATGTAAGTGATTAGAATCGCCTTAAGGTTTCAAGTAGTTTGTCGCGAAAGCATCGCGTTTGTCAACCACGTCACTTTGGAATCTTTTCAACAACTCCACAACGCTACTCGTGCACGTATAATAGAAGCAAAAAACACAATGCACTTTGGTCCCTTGATAACCTCAAGGCAGTGGCGAGCGAAATAGCCAACTAAGTATATACTAACTATTAATATACAGCTGTCAGCCATCAACGGCCAAAGTGTTGACAAAAGCAGCCGACAACATCAGACGTCAGCAGCTGTGGTCCACGAGCAACCAGGAGATGACTTAGACAAACCCTCCACTCCGCTCTGCTACCGCCTCCACCCTCAAGGATCTCCTCCATCAACAACAGCAACGAATCCAAGGTATTTGCAACGGAAATAAACTGCGCATGTTGCACAAACTGCTGAGTTTTTATGGCAGCACGGAAAATTGTCTGTTGCAGTAGGGAATGTAGGTGGGTAGGGTGTTTGTGCGGGGTGTTGGGGGTGTATTACGTGAAGTATACTAAACACATTAAAAAAGAGTAGCAAGAAGATATACTCTGGCGACGAGCAACTGTAAAAATTTTTGGCGTCAACTGAAATAAAATAAATAGAGGAAAATTTCTCAGTACAAAAAAGCAGTTGAAGTTGTCTTGTTTCATCTACACTCCGCACATAGACACACACACACACACACACCTCTCTTATTCACCCGCCACGCCCAGCATTGAAGTCTAAGCAGTTGCTTTAATAGCCAGAAAGTTTTGCAGCGCTTGCAGCTGCGTCTCAGCCAGAAATCACTTCTACTGTGGGCGGTGGGGTGTGGCACTGGCTTATTTAGCATAAGCTTGGCACAACTGCGACTCCAACTGCAACTGCAGCAACGGCAACAACGCCAAACATGGCAAACTAATTCCGTATGCAAACGTGGCCCCCAAAAGCCATTGGAAATTGTGCAGGGAGAACGCCAGCGAGAGTTGAGAATCGAGAATCCAGTTCTCAGCACGATGGCATAGCTCTCGAGAGAACTAACTGAATTTTATGGCCAAATAATCATTGGCACTTGTGTGGCCTATTGATTAGCATGTTGCTTAGACAACACTGCCACTACTCTCTTCACACCCCTCCCCCTCTGCTGCTGCTATGCTGCCACGCATTTGGCCAGCTGCTGATCTGCATACACCGAACACATCTATGTCCAATCATCGATATCTATAGGTCTGCTTATGCTAATGCTGCAGGTGCAACGCGTTTTGGCATTTGCATGCAAATTAGCTGCGTCACTCGATGGCCGATTGGTATTTTGAGACCCCTACATACAATAGTATTGCACACACAGAAAAATAATCGATGTTTTTGGCTCCAAAGATAACTCACCTTTTTATTCAGGAAGTATTTATCTAAAACGGAATGTTGAACCTATCGAAAAACAGTGTTTTTTCTAAATTCTAGGGTACTTTTCTGATTTTTATTTATATAATATGTATTTTCCTCCCTGAAAAAATGAAAATTTCATTACAATTTTCTGAATTTTAGAAGGTCTAGAAATATGTTGTATTACTAAGGAATATTTTTTTAAACAAGAAGAAAATCTTTCTAAAATTTAAGTCGGTTTTTTTCTGAGTGTGTGATTGTATGTACTTATGTCCGAAAAGGTGCTAACAGCACCGATTACAGTGTATGAAATCAAAGCCTCATTTCTGTCCATTAGTCGATGAATAGAAAAGTAAACTTTATTGAATCAAGTAAATTCTCTAATCACTGTTATGCTTAAAATTAAACCAAGAGAACAGCAGTGCTGAAAATTTTTACTCTAGAACCTTTGAAATTATTATCAATTTATTAGCATCCAAAGAGTTCCTCAGAAGGTATATGCAAAGATTATGGAGATATCTTCATACATATCTCTATAGTCATTGGTATATGCAGATGTTCTATTTTCGTCTTGAAAAGAATTAAACAATTTACTAGCTATTTTGACACATTTATACTTGTATTAAATCAGTTTTGCATGTAAGTGCATGATTTGGGATTTTTTAATTGGCAAAAAGCTGGATAAATGACTGCCTTGAATGTTATCAATAAAATACAATTTAAAAATTGGTTATAAATTAATTTTTTCTCTTTGATAGTATGGCTAACTATGTCAGCTTTAGTTTTTTGTACGTAAGCATTCATAATTTCTCGAATTTATTAAAGCTTTAATAAAATATTTAAGCTTACACCTATTTTTTTCGCGACCGACAACGGCGACCGAAATAAAAATCAATTCAAATAAAAGTTTACCCAGAATGTTTTATTTTTTATATGCTTCGTATGTTTTTAGGTGAATGGTTTTTGAGTTTAAAAATCGGTAGCAAATGAATGCTACGAATGCGCTTTCAGCACCTAAAATTGTAAAGCGAAATTAAATCTTTAGTTCATCAATACTTAAGATTAGCTTACTTATAATTCAAGCCATAAGGGCGAAATACCATGAAACATTTTGGAATATATTTGGCCTATTTCACGACAATCTCGTTTTATTCACGCGTCCATCTCGAATGGAAATCTTTCTGGCCATGCAAATGGAAGCCCACGTGGCTTCATTTGCATTGAAAAACCTTTAGTTGGAGCCAATGCTATGCATGTTGTATTCTTTTGGGCAGATTTGTGAGCCGGCCTAGACTAAAGCGACGCCTTGCAATGGTTTTTTAATCAATTTCTGTCAGTTGGCTGTCAGAGGCAAATCAGGCAACTTCCTCGGCCCAACTGCAGCGTTCAGCAACTGGCAAATTATGCGCATAGATTTGAAAGATTTGCAGAGTCCACAGTAAGGTTGAGAGTTGCTAGTGACACTGTCTAACATGTGAGCTTGAATTTTCTTTTACACTGCACAACATGAACTTGGCCAGTTGCTATAGCTGCTGCTGATTTTTAATTATGATAAGTCACAAGTGTAGCACAAATTTTCATGGCCCATTGACAAGGACGAACCGGAGCTGGTATAGCATTTCCGCCATTGCGATTAGAATCTAAAGCAAATTGTTCTCAAAGCGGAAAATGTTTTCCGTATTTGTCTGCCAACATTGACGAGCATTTGATGATTGGCCAGATGGAGGGTGCCTCGAGCTGGCTGATGCCACTGACCCAATGGGTTAGTTTTGGTTCGGTTCAACTGAGTATTGATTGGGAAGCGCAGCAGAAAATGAAGCTCGGCATGCGTATAGAAAAAAGGAGGTGAATGACATGCACTCAGTTTTATAAATCATTAAATTAATTATTATTTATTGTTGATTTATTTATAGAACACATAAAATACATAGATAGTTTTTTAAACTTTAATTATTTCCATGTGTCATTTTCACAGAATATATTTATTGTTATTTATTGCTTATAGTTTGGTGACTTATTTTCACAATTTAAATGTATTTTTCGACGTTTTCAGGCTTATATTTAATTTTAAAAAATTGTTATTATATCTTTTCTTATATGACTCATCAGTCTTAGCTCATGCTTAGTCATACAGTGTTAAATTGGGACCTCACTGTCCTTACAGTAAGAATTCTTGGTAATGCCAAAAGTTATCACTTTTGAAGCGGACACGAAACTTCACTCAAGTTGGATTCTACGGATCAGTCTTGTTTGCCATTTCTTAGCGTGGGCTTCGGAGACAACGCCTTCCATTCCAGCTCCTCCTTCTCCACCCACTAATCTCTGCCGCCCACAACTCCCTCGCCCTGGATTGTTATGCCGCATGCTGTGCGTGCATGACGCATTGCCTCGTTGCCATAATGGCCATAATGGCTCAAGTGATCGTGTTTGGGAGGCATCATCATCATCGTCATCGCCATCATCGTCATCGCCATCATCGTCATCATCATCCAGCCGGCCAGCCTGGAGACTGTAGGCTTGTTGCATTGCGTATCGCGTTACTTATGCAAATATAATTTCAATGGAAATGAGGAGACGAGAAATCTGTTGCTTCCCCTACCCTTTACCCCATTCCCCTCATGAGTGCCTTGTGTCTTGCGTCTCGCGTTTTCGAGCAATATAATTTTGTGTCTTTTTCACTTTTGTGCGGCGGTTGTTGTAATTTAATAACCAAGCAAGTTATATTTTGCCTCCCGCTGCTAACCCCGAGGCTCCATTCGGAGACGAAGGAGATTTAGCTGGAACCGGGAGTGGGTGTTGTCGAGAGGGGGAGGGGGGGAGATGGGAGCTGTTGTTTGTCGTAGGCTTTTGTTGTTGTTGCTGTGGTCTTTTAAAACACTTGTGCAATAAATTAAAAAGGCGATTTCGTGTCGCCGTTGCTGTTTCTGTTGGTGGAGCAGCAAGTGGTGGCAGACATGCAGATTTTTGACATACTTGTTTCCATTTTGCTGCCGTGGCGGCTGCTGCTGCTGCTGCTGCATCAGCATCAGCATCAGCATCAAGCGGCAGTTGCAACAGCAGAATCTGCAGCAAGTACAAAAGAAAATAAAAATGTTGCAGTTTTGCTGTTGCTTTTGGCGTCTGAATTTTGCTACGTCATTTCAGTACTGTGTTGAATGTGCACTGTGAGAAAATTATGCACATATGTTAAGTCAGGTATATATATGTATGTAAATTATCAGACTGAGTGTCTGCATACAAAATCACTCTGCCAGTTAAGTCTTAAAGAAATCAGGCGATTCTCAAGGTTACTGCAAATGCTCTTTAATTCAAATTTTATGAAGACGTTTCTCTTTCGGTTTATTTCACAGTGGAGCTGAAACTGGAATTGAATTAGATTAACAAGAGTTCACTTATTAACTTTGAGCAAAAATAATAGACAAAGTATATAATTAATATTTTTTGTAGAGGTTCATAAAATGTAGGGATTCGCCTTGGTTTGATTAGCAGCAGTAGTTGAACTTTTGGTTACTTCAGTCATTACTTTGTAAGAATGCCAAATTGATTTCGAAAACTTTCTCTCAGTATATGAAAGATATGCCCCGCCCAAGTGGCATTGCAGCCATGTCGTTGCTCTTGCTTTGCCAAAGTCGTCTCTGAATCTGAACGGACGCCTGCTGGAGCTGGAGCTGGAGCGGGTTCTGGACTGCTGGTTGCAACGGCTTGGGTGTCGTTGTCAGCTCATGTCCCCAACGAGATGTTTAACATACCCGTAGAAAATTGTTTTTCAGCTGCAGTGTCAGGATTTATGTGCAGTCAACCCGGCTGACCACAGAGGCCATGCTGGCCATGTGCTGTGGCAATGGCTATTTAGTGAATGCTGCAGCTGTCACGCTATGATTTGACCCACATTTCAATGGGCTATCATGGCAAGAGGATTTACAGATGGCGCTCTAAGCTGGCACGTAATGGGCTCGGGCTGCAAGTGGCCAGCAACGAGTGAGAAGGCACCTGCAATCTGCAGTCCCCCAAGTGCATTGGCACCTGCGGAGGTGCTACCTGTAAACTGGTCGCCAGTCGACAGTCGCCAGTCGCCAGTCGTTGGTCGCCGGTCGCTTGTCACCCAGCAATAACTTGATAGCATTTTTGCATTTACTCTGCGCCAAAAGCCAAACAACTTGGCACAAGTCACAGCAGGCCGCCAGCCGCACAAATTGTCCCAGGCGAGTTTCACATTGGTGACCAGCAACAACAGCAACAGCAGCGGCTTCCAGTGAAATGCAAAATTATGACAACTGCATTTGCAGAGTAAGCCAACGCCAACGTAACTGAGCAAAGTCTCTGCTTTTGCCACTCTGGGCGAACCTCAACATCCTTGCATGTTTCCTGGCAGGAGGTCCTGTTCTGTTATATTCTGTCCCATTCTGTGTTGTCCGCCCGTTTTGCAAGTGTCAAAGTTAACTCGAAATTATTGTTGGCTAAACTTTTGTGGCGGTTAGGCCCCTCAGCCAGCAACCCTCGACTCGAGCCGGGAATTTATTGTTTGTGGTGTTCGCTGCACATTCAGTTGTTGGCCTGGCCCGAACCAAGTGCTTGGCCCTAGCATCCGACTCGCTCTCGACCTCAGCTTAATCAACTGCAATTGGTGCAATTTTTGTGTTCAGTATTTTTGCATTCTCATTCAGTTGGCTTTTCACAGTTTTTTTTTATTGTCCATAGTTTCTCGTTGCTGTCTGTTGCATTGTTTTGTCTTCAATTTCAAGCCTGACTGCAGTTACATTAAAACTTTTGATTGCTGCTGCTGCGGTCTGCTTGGGAATATGGCCAAGATTAGAGTAGACGTTAACAACAAGCAGACCTCCCGATTTGCAGCAACATAATTGGAACAATTGCCTCTTCCCAACTTCCCAACTTCCATTTCTCTCTTCTCACCCAATTAAACATTTATGTCAAATGCAAAAGTCCATTTTTGTTTTGAAGTGTGAAATGCTGTTTGTGAAAAGGTCAATTGTTGTTTACCATTCAAAGGTTAATTGAATCAATTAAATCATAGAATTTACCGCCGTGGGCTATTTCAATTTTCCACACACACTTTACTGTCGCTTGACCTCAATTAGACCTTATCTAATCCATTTTCCACTCGCTTTGTTTTGAACTAATCACCTTTGCGGCTCATCTGTGAGGCATTCTCAACTACCTGAGCATCGGTACCCTGATAAATATGTGAAATGCAATCCAACCTTCATATAGACAGCGTGACATTTTCTACGCTGTCATCCTCCTCGAATGTAGCATTTGTTCTGGGCACATTTCCAGCATACAACTAATTCCGAGAGGTAATCATTGACTGGGTTACGCCCTCCAAAAAATATTATGACTGCTGCTGCGTTTGAAGGTGATGTTTGTTTAAGCGAGTCCTTGCGGGAATTTGTGTACGCTTTGTCCTGGCGTATTCGTGGAAACTCTATAAACTGAAGTTTGGGTATTCCTCTCGAGATACGTTTGGGCTATAATAATAATAAGTTTTTCTTCAATAGGTTGCATACACAAAATGAATTAAAATATAATATTAATAGAGGCTATTATTTAGAATCTCCAATTGGCTTCAGTTCAATGAACATTAACTATCCTGATTATAAACCATTTTCTCTATGATATTCTGTGGTATCACCACAAATTCTGAAGTCTGACATTTAAGTCAAACATGAAATGCGTTTGGCTATTTCTAACATTGATTTATTGCGTGGAATGGAAAATGCAATTTAGAATTCATGTCAAGCTTTATTTTTAGCATATTATGGATCAAACCACGGCAAAAATATTCGCAGCTTCACAGCCACAATATGCCATCAAATGAAATGCCAGAGTTGTTAAAGTCAAATGCTAACCAATAATGAAGATCGATATATGCATACGCATCGAGGATGACAACCACTAAAACCGCTGCATAAAAATGCACAAAGTTGCATGCCACAGGCACAGTGGCAAAGGCTACACTGTCTCGACGCCAACTTCTACTTTGGCTTTCGAATGCAACTCAATGGCAACTGATAATAATGACGCTGCATATATTGCCTTTTAATGTCAACACAGAGGCAAATATTAAAATATCCAAACTCGATGCTCGACGCGAGTCTGTCTCAGCCAGTCTGAGGCTGTCTCTGGCAGTTGCAGCCCCCTGGCCAGATGTCAAAGT
The DNA here is from genome assembly GCA_035042055.1 of Drosophila macrothrix. NCBI lineage: Eukaryota > Metazoa > Arthropoda > Insecta > Diptera > Drosophilidae > Drosophila > Drosophila macrothrix. The sequence continues at coordinate 420,546 of JAWNLX010000604.1, forward strand.
GCGAGCTCAAACGTGGAGAATTATTTGCGGCTGCCGAGAGATATTTCCTGTAGCAGCTTTTCATGCCACATGCAACTTGTTGTCGTTGTTATCGCGTTGTTGCTGTTATTATTGTTGTTGCTGTTGTTGCCGCAATCTAATGGAAATTTATGTTGAAAGCATGCTCCGTCTTTGTTCATGCCATCAACTAAAAGTCCACTACTCATCTCTCACTTCCCACACCCTCAGCCCCTCAGCCCCACTTCTGAACCTAGTTGACCAGCCAGCCAACAATTTGTAGGCATTTTCATATTGAACTGCCCCAAACATCGACCTTAAAAGTTACACTAAGCAACATCGAACTATTTTATGAATATTTTTTCCGAAATGTTGCAGAAGTCATCTTTTAATGAGATTCAAAAGCTGTCAAAGCATTTGATTGCAATTTAAATAAATAACTTAATGCATTAATGAAGTTTCGGATTCGTGTTCCCAGATGGGATGTGTATAGACTCATGCCTTAATAACCAAATTGGGATTTTATTTATAATTTTAAGCATAGAATGCTTAATGAGCAGATGATTGCATTAACTTAAATAACTAAATAGAAATCAAATGTTTGATGATTGGCACAACCCCTGTTGATATGTGTTATTTGTTGCCAATTGATGGCGAAACAAAATTGCAGTCAAAGTCCGAGTCTCAACTAGACACAGGAGAGGGGGTGTGGTTGGGGGTGGGGTGGGGTGGGGTGGTACTACAGCTGGACTGTAATTTTGCAATTATTTGCTTGGCGCGGTCATAACTCACAGCGAACGTGGCTGAGTGCCATCACTGCCCCACTACGCCGCACTCGCTGGTTGTGGCCGTTTTCCTTTCACGTTTCCTATGCTTGAACTTTGACACACATTTTGCATTGGACTTCGTTTGAGCTCGTCCAACTCCACAGCGCTGATAATCGCATGCCATGCACAGAAATATGCTCGATGTTTGCGCCTTTGGGGCGTTGGCGCGGCCCAGTCGGTCGATCTGTCCGTTTGGCTAGAAAAGGCCAAGTTGCTGTGAAAGTTTCAGCGGTAAGCAAACATTTTTTGTGAAGCAGAAAGGCTTACAGCCAAATGGCTCTGCCATTTGAATTGGAAATGTGTATGCGGCAGGGGGGTAGGGGGTCTGCGAGATAATGTAGGTACCTGCATTCCTGGCTTATCCCTGTCGTATCTGTTGCTCTGCTCACCCATGGCTATCTGCCCTGACAACAGCACACACGATCTGGCTGCACAGATAAGGATTATAAATCATTTTTATAATATTTTCCACACAAGCCACGACAATAAATCAACTGCAAAATGTCACTTGGCGCCAGGCAACAACCACCATAAGGACTGAGAAACATTCTTTTTCGTTTCTCTCTCATTTTTTTCGGCTTGTGTGTGTGTTTTTTAAACAGATTCTTACATATGCATGACGTTGTAACCATCTAATAGATGATTAATGCAAGTGCTACGCGCTTTTGATAAACGCCTTAAGCTAATTTGCATAATTCGTATCGCTTTGTTTCAGGAAATCAGTTGTGCATGTAGACAGACATCGACCTTGTCAGAGCATTTCCTTTTCCTTTCCCACGTTTTTCCCATGCCTTTTGACATTTGTGTAAACGAGCGAGTTGGCAGCGCCGCGAGCTACTCAAATGACAGGCAACTGTACCAGCCAAGTAGGCGTAGTGGTAGGGGCTATTCGGAGTGAGGGGCATTAGTTTGTTAGCTTGTAAATATTATCGATAATCGCATCGATAGCTGCACAATTGTTGCACTTGCCATAAATCACAGCGTCCGCAGTTGCTGCCCCTTATCAGCTGGCCCCAGCTGTTTGCACTCCTATGTGTGAGTGTGTTTGTGTGTGTATTTGTGTCCTACATGACGCGATAACACATACGATTTATAAGACTACACAAAATATAAAAAAAGTATACCCAAACAGAATTCGACATTTGTAATCGCTGCCTCGAAATCTCCGGTAGAAATTGCTTCATTACAGCTCGACTTCGATTCCCGGGAAGTTTTTGCCAGGCCCGGCAACCATAAAAAAGGTGCTGCCTGGCTGATGCTGCCTTTTTAATTGATTGCTCTCTGCTCTTTCGTACAGTATGTGTGTCTCACATTATCACAACAAGGCAATCGCAGCTTGCAACACACACACACACACACACACACACACACATGCACACACATGCACAATAAATAACAGCACGCAGCGGGCACTCTAGTTGGGTCCACTACGTGCGCTGCCTGTTTAAGGTTAGGCCATAAAGGCCTGTAATGAACCCTTTCTTTGGGCCATCTTGCCTCGACTTGCTACAGCCGATAAGCATCGCCAAGAAATTGTGTGTGCCCATCGTTAGTGTTGCTCTTGCTCTTGCTCTTGCTCTTGCTCTTGCTCTTGCTCTTCATCTTCATCTTCATCTTCATCTTCACCTTTATCTTCATCTTTGGTGTTGGGTCTTGTTTTGACTGCCGTTTGGCTTTGGTTTGCTTTGCTTTCATCCCTCGTATTTAGTTTCGGCTGTTTCGACTACGAGCTAACGAGCCTCTTCCTACCTGCTGCAGTCGATCGATTGGATTGAGCGATTCCGATCGGATCATTGACCACCACTGACTTGTCCATTGCTTCAATCTCGCTTATCACAGCAGCCACACAACTCACACAGCTCACAGGAAGCATGTAATTAAGTGTTTTTGTAATTTGTTTAAGTCCCGGCCAAGTTCATAGTTCAGTGTGCCACAAATTGCTTTGTGGCTCTGTCTGCCACTAAACTGTCTCTGTCTGCGGCTTACTCAGCTGTCATCAGTTGATAGTTGAGCACCACAAAAACACATCTACAGAGCCCAAGTCAGGGATAGAACCAGGCCGCACCCAGAGAACCCAGTGCCACACATGTGTTGTCATTCGCGTCGTCACTTGCATTATTTTGACAGTTCATTTGTCACATCTTTTGATTTGACTGCGGTCTGGATCTGGCTTTATAAACATATATGTATATACGTATGTGTATACATATGGGTATATGGGTATGCTTACATATGGCGGCCACCATGTAACATAATTGGTGCAGATGTGTTGAAAACTAAACCCACACACATCATCATATGACACTCGCAGTTGCATCAACTTCCAACTTGCAACTTATGACTTTGAGCAACATCTTAATTGAGTGACACACATAAATATGACCAGTTTGAAAACACAACTATAAATACAAGTATACTGAATAACTAAATGAATCGAACAGCTTCTCTTATCTAAAGATATTCAATCAATTTAAACTAATATTTCAAGCTAAGCATATTTAAATTTGCATTTATTTATAAAATTATTAACAAATTATACATATCGAATTCAATTCAGTCTCCAATGGTTTGCTTTTTCAATCAGCTTATCAAACTCCTTTGATCAAAAGAAAGTTTACTTATAACTAACTAAATCAAAGTGTTCAAAAGAATCTGTTAAAACAGCTAATCCAAGCTTTGTCGTATAAATATCCAAGATAAACATAACACAGTGTATATGTATGTGTACATATTTATATGTATATTTATATGTATGGACATGTACGTATGCAGATGTATGCATTTCAATTTATTACCCCCTCATATTTGTTTTTTTCCCTATTGTGGCATCGTCAGTCGGACCTCGACAATGACCCCTTGGATTTGTTAGCAAAATCACCTGCAGTGCTGGTCAAGCAGCCAAGCGGAGGTTTTAATAATGCAGACAGAGGGTTCTGTTGCTCTTAACTGGTAACTGCTAACTGGTAACTGGCAACGTTCTCCTTTGCTGGCTGCTGCTCCCTGCTGCTCAATATGTCGAACTGATTTTGAATGATGCATTTGCTTTGTTACTTGGGGCTTTTTAGCTTTGTGCCGGGTAGATATGCATATGAAATATTGGACTCATGTCTGGGTTAAGTTAAGTTATTGATGCTACCATACCAAAACAACTAAGCCTCATACATGTTGTAAGCGAAAGAGAAATAATTAAAAAACAGTCAAATAAATACTATAAACTAAACTTCTTAATGTTTGTTTCACTACAACAGCTCCTGTACTTTTCCACTTGTATTTCCATTTGAACACATCAAAAAAACGGACAGCAACATTAAATTTACTTCATAAGAATCGAAGCGAATCTTTACTGTAAGTACGAAAAAAAGCAAACCCAGAGTTTATTTTAGAGTTATTTTTTGCTTTATTTTGGAATCTGCCATTTTCATTTGGTCTTTCATACAACTGCTTATTGAATTGCAACATTTACTTGACAGGTGAAACAAACCCGACCCCTGTAAGAGTTGGCAAGACTGATTAATTGTCTGGCAAACTTACTTTTAATGTTATGTTTAATTAGTTTTCTCAATAGTACACGAATTAAATTTAGTTTAAATAATTAATATACAAGAAAGAGTTTCATATTGCTTTTGGATTTTGCTTCGAATTATAATATGTAAATCCAATCTGGATTATCTTTAATTATAAATCTTAATACTCTCTCTTTAGCAATTATGGGAGTGGTATATATTAAAAAGTTGAGAGAAAGTTGAGTGAAGTAAGGAAGATTATTATACATATTTCTTATAGGTTAAAAATTCACTTTCACAAACAATCGAAATAGAAATAAAGGAATGTACATCTATGAATCTCTAAAAACCTGTATTCCTTGGAAAGAATTCACTTTAATTTGCTCAAAATAAAGCTCTTAACAATTCAAAGAAATACAAATTTAAGAGAGCATTAAAACAAATAGCGCTATACAATTTTCAGCAGAATAGCCAGATTATTGATATATCACTTAGCGATCGTAAGTATTTTGCCCCACGGCCCAAGTTCTACTTCACAGCATTATCTCAAGAAGTGCTCATAAAGGGCATTGTTTAGGCCAAAATGAAGGAGAACAAGTTCATCTGATGTCCACAATAAACACGCAACATGTGATTTTGATTCTGAATGCGAGACATGCCATGGAAAATTATGTAAATTTGTGGGTCTAACAATGGGAAAACTGTAAACATGTCGCATAAATTTAATTAATTACAATTTCTTTATCCAATCGACCCAGATTGGGGGCCTTGTTTCCCCACTGTACCATGCCGCATGATAATCGTTTTATGGCCGCACAGCAGCCGCCTACAGATCTTCTCGAGATTAGACGACGACACATAGCCAAAGGCCGAAATCACTTGATCGCATCCAGTCCAACCGAATAGGGCCATTCGATTCGATTTTTACAACGAGCGGGATCATTTCTTATTCAAATTTGATTTAGTTTTTCGGCTAAGGGGAAATGCAACGAGGGTGGGGGGGGGTGGAGGTAGGAGTGGATGGTCTGAACGCCTTTGGCAGCTCATTAAGAAAGTTGTTCCGCATTAATTTTTTATCGCCGTTGTCGCCCCGTTGCCGTTGATTATCCGAACTTTTCTCCAGCTTGTCTCGCATTTTATTGTCTGGCGTTTATTTTACCTAAATGTTTTGATAAGTTTACCCAAAGCCCGCCTGTTGTTGCCTTTGGTAGTTCACAATTTATGTGGCATCGTTTGTCATTTGGTTTATGGCTTGTTTAGCGTACGGGCGATGTGTGTGATGAACCCAACCCCGAGATAATACCACATTTTCTTCACGACTGAACTTGAGATTGATCTCACCAAATATCTGCTAGTAGTCGCTTATCTGCACGTTTTCCCTCATTATCAAAGCAATCACAGCGAATATCATGACGCCAACAGAATCACAGCTACTACTTGGTGGACACATTCTTTATGCACAACGGTCACATAAACCATCTTTTTTTTATAGACGACTTCCCCAACTGCCTGGTAGCTATATATTTATGTGAGCCATAATTTCAACATTAGTGCATCATAAAAACGTCATGATTATTTTAGAACTCATTTTCGTTTATTTTTTTCGTCAGCACAAATTACAAAAAACGTTCAATGGAAGGCAATGAAAAGGCGGCGCAAAGAATAATATTTTATTAACACTTCGTTCCAATGAAGATCAATATTATTTTTAAACGTGAGCTGCGCGGAGCGCCAGCCACTTCCTCGCACGGGTTGAGGTCTTTGGGGGCTGCTGGCATATTTCAAGCAACGAGACGGAAATTAATTTCAATTTATTTGGTTTGCATTTCCATTTCCACACTAGGCCGCTTTTAATTGTACAATAAAACCATCAGCAGCCTGTCGATGAGTTGCAGGCCGGCAACTATCTACGGTAATTTGTTTATTTTAAATTATATATGTTGAAGTTTTTATTTATTCCACTTCCATCATAAAATCGGCCAAGTAACGAGTATGTGCACCGGCTTATAAACAAATAAATCGCTCGTCGGAACCCAAACCCAAACCCAAAAACCAATCTTTACTTTTCTCTCTCTGGGGGTGGCCCATGGGCCATTAGCTCGAGAAGTCGGACTACAATTGCAGCAGCGCCCTCAGACCGGCTATTTGCGCCATTTCTCATAGAGCTCTCTTTCTTTCTCCACCTATATTTCTCTCTCTCTCCCTCTCTCCCTCTCTCTCTCTCTCTCTCTCTCGCTCTACCTCTCTTGCTCTGCCTAGGTAATTACCGGTCATTAATAATATGCAGATGTGCCGTTTGTTGCCGCAACGAACGCAACTCGAATTTCATTTGCCTGTTTTGTACACAATTTTTCGGTGATGTTGTGTTTATGTTTTTATGGGCAACATTTTCAAATGCCCAAGTATTTTCAAGTGGCAGTTAAAATTATATAAAAATGAAAGAATATTCTGCCGTTGCGCCCCCCACTTTCTTCCCATGAACCCAAGGGAGTTTTTTGCCGCCGCAACATTTTTACGACGCGAAGATTCCTGGGCAACGTTTTATGAAAATATATATATGTATATATAAATATATATATATGTATGGCCACTTATTACCTGAGTAGGCTCTCGGGGCCACAGCGAGGAAGTCAAACATCTGAGCCGTTGAATTGGGAGTTAAGGCGGGGGCTTGTCGGAATTGGGGTTGTTGTATTTAATGTACAGTTGCAGACTCAGTTGGAATGCCATAAAAGCCAAACTATGTTTCAGTTAAAAAAAAAATTGTGCACTCCATTCAATAACCAAACATATAGAATATATAATGGACACTTTTGCCAGCTGTGTGCTTGCAATTTTTACTGCGCAGTATACAGTACACAACTAGTATCTCTTGGTTAATGAATTGTATGTCCGCATAATAAAATAAAATTTTATTACAGCTGCAGCTGTTGCATGTTGCATGTTGCAACTAATGAATAAGTGTAAATTCTAATGAAAAAGCGTTAAAGCTGCAACAACTGTCGCAACAAGAGCAAAAGAAGACATCTCTAAAGAATACCAACTATGGCGAAAATTCAATTAAAAATGTAAAACAACTCTAAAGCGCAAACGGCAAGGAGGCGTATCAAGGGGGTGGGACAATGGTGGTACAGTGCGGCAGTGGGGCAGGGCGGCAGTCCAGCAGTGGAATGGCCAGCTGATGGAGCGCAAGAGCTGCGACAACGCAAACGAGCAACACAGCATGCAATTAGGGAAGGAGGAGGAGATGGAGATGGCGGCCAGGACAAACGCAACGGATGAAATGAGGCCCAGACGCAGTTGGCTTTGATTGCTCAATATGCCACACGCCACACGCCTTCCTCACACCAAGTTGTTCACTTTGTAGCGTATTTATTGTAACTGCGGCTTTAGTGCGAATAGTTGCCGTTCACATAATGCCCATGGAATGGGCAGCTGGCCGACTGGCTGTCCAACAAACTTGACAAAGAACTTGGCTAAGCCGAATAGCATCTGTGGGCAGCGGCGATTGCATTACAAATCATCGCAGGCCGGGTCCAGCAATCTGCGGGGGCTGGGACTTGCTACTAGGCTACATGCAACGAAGTATAAAAAACATGGCACAATATGGGGATGAAGGTAAATGTGGTATCACTATGCTATTGTTTTTATGATTATGTGTTCGTTTGTAAAGGGTAAAAATTCCAAGTAGCCCAAGAAGTGGAAAATGCGAGCTAAGTACGAAATAGTGAACTGATTGACTAGCTTTTACTGCCCAATATTAAGTTAACTGTAGACCTCTCCTATGGGAAAATGGGCTAAGTCAAACTCCCAATATTAAGTTACATTTTTGTGCTAATAAATGTAAATGTAAATGTACAATTGTTGAAATATTCCTACTTGTTGAAACATACCTACTCCAAACTCCTTTTTTGGCTGAGCGCTTTTAACAGTAGCCTTATCGATTTTTAGCATTAGTATTATCTATACTTGTCGAGCTTTGCTCCAAAGTCAATCTTTTATTATCCTGTTTAAGCAAATTAAATTAAGCGTAATTTGGAGTAAATCCCTTTTTCGGCTTCTTCCTTCCGTTTACAAATCACAACACTTTTACCCGGGGCTATAATTTAAACCGGAATAAAGAACTTTTACGTATCTCCCTCGCTTTCTCTCTCACACTTTCGCATTTTGTCTGCTTGGCCTTTTTAAGCAGTTTGTTGCCAAGATTTATTTGTCGAGATTTGAAAAGAGTTGCCGCAGTTCCCAGTCGCGTGATTATCCAGTGCATTGAACGCGGCCAGCCATTAATTACCAGCAGCTGTTGCTGCGGGGGTGCAGATGATCGGATCAGAGATTCCCCAATGCCTCTCTGCCCATTATGAAATATTATTTTAGTGGCAGTAACTAGAATGAGGTGAGTATTTTTCTTCGATGCAACAAACCAAAGGAATTTCCGTGTCATATTTTTCTTGCGCTTGCTCGTCCCAAGAGAAAATCTGAGCAAATATGCGTGTAGGTGTAGGGCGACTCGGATTTCCATAATTGTCTTTTGGATTGTGTTTTTGTACATTGACTTGATGTTGAGGCGTGTTCCACCCGTTTATGGGGCTTCTGTTTTATGGTGCTAAAGACATTAAAACTGTCATAGCAGCGGGCACTTAATTTGATATTCGAGTGCGGCATAATTGGAACAGACCCCGACAACATGTGTAGGAATGGGTATACAAACATCCAAACATGGGGTAAAAACTGTTTCGTGTGGCGACGAGTATTAATTCTGACGTGTTTGGGGTTTGATGGGTGGCCCACTCACACTCAGACACACACACACACACACACACACACACACATACACGGAGCAGGGGATGGCGTGGGAGTGACTTTCACTGTGGGGGCCACTCGACATTGAAGTGGCTGTGGGGATGATGCTCTATTTTTGTTTTGCGCCTTATTTTGGTTTCAGGATGCTGAAACCTGAATAAGCATTTGACATGTTTATATTTAATGTCTGTTTACTGGCGGTAATGTGAAGCGAACGCCCCAAAAATTACGCACATATTGTCAATATTAATTATTGGCTTTTCTTATTCGATAAAAAGTTATCATGTTTCATAGGAAATGACGAGCCTTAACGTGTCTTTAACTCAAACATCATTTACGGCAGTTAAACTCAACAACTGCTGACTCAACCAGAAGTGTTCTTACTGGTTACTTTTTCCTCAATCGAATTTACACAGAATACACAGCTGTAATTAACGCTCGTTTATGTCCATTTAATAACTTTTTATGTAGTTGATTTCAGATAGTCATTCTTCCTGGAACTTGTTCACATTTTAATCCTAGTTGATTTTGGTCTGTTGCTAACTAAATTTATATACTTTTTTTTTATGGATTAGCTAAATAAAAAATATGTGAAACAAATATCCAAAATTTTTAGGCTGCAAAGTAAATACTTGTTGCCAAGAAGAATATAATTTATCTACATTTAAAGTAGACGATAGATGATGATGTTTTACAGTCATCTCATTGTAGAGAGACTTATTTAATTTTGGTATTGGTAAAGCTAGGAGTAAAAAGTACTCAGACATGAATTTAATTAAACAACATTAGTTGGGTCTGCAATGGCTTCCTCATATAAGCATGTTAAGTAATTACTCTCGACAATAGCACGACGGACTGCTTCCATCACTATATTTCTCTCTCGCAGTGCAGACAGTGTTCCAGCTTGGGCACATTCTTATCGAAATCTCTGGCATAAATCAGAATCACAATCCTCACTAGCTGGCATGGCATGAGCAAGGCCTCATATGACCAAGAGCCATGAGCGGCGACTATTCCCACGCTTTGGCACACACGGTCATAAAGTATGCCACCCAAATGGTTCGCGAGCCGTCAGCAACTGGGTGGAGCTGTCCACACACTAAGACACACTGAGGGAGGTGAGGGTAGGGTGGTGGGGGCGACCATGCTGTTGGTCATAAAACAAACAACGCAAAAACGCAATGTCCTCGATGAGTGAAGCACACATAAAAAAAAGTTCTTCTACAATATAATAAACAATTTCCTGATAAATCGACAAAGACTGGCATTCAAGTCAACCTCAACCTCCACCTTAAACTACACCTCTACCTCCACCTCCACCTGCTTGTGCTGCTACTCTGTCTCATTGGCATGTCGAGTGACGAGTACGAGTCAAAATTTATGGCGCACACAAATTTATGCATTTTAAAATGTAAGCGAAATATTTAGAAGCCAAATACGAGGCGTACGTGTCTAATGTGCGAATAGGCCAATGGGCTCTAATGAGTGTTGAAACTGGCCCCCTCCAAGTGCCTGAGCCAGGCCAATTCATTGGTCGATTGGTTTGCCTGCTGCACGCTGCATTGTTGCACAAATAACTCAAGTTGCAACTAATTACGACGCATTTCGTACTTTACAACTGTGGCAATAAATTTCAAGCGTGTCCCCTGACACGACATCGCCCATGAAGCAACTCTCAGCTCCATACTCCACACTCCACACTGCCACTGCCACCAGCGACTGCCAACTGCGAACAGTCAACTGCCAATTTGCAGCCGGCGACGGCCGACTGGCGACTGTCGACTGGGGGCCGTTGCCAGGCGGATTTCAGAAACTCCTCTCCTTTAATTTTTTTTTTTTTGTTACAGCATTTAACACGCCTCGTCATCATATTCGGAAGCAATGCATCATTCGGCGAGGCAGGCCAGCATCAGCTAGGCAGAGGCCGAGGCAGCTGAGGCATGTGTCATGGCAACCCAGGCACTTGCCGCAAATTGATTTGCATTTCGCTGAGAATCGCTACGAGGCAGTGGGCTGCATCAGTGCGTTAGTTATGTTGCATGTGCAAATTTTGCGCATGTTGCGCTTTTTACATGACACGTTGAAGGAACAGCGGAAACGAGGATTGTGGCAGAGCAGGGGTAGTATGCATCAGGTACGCCAGCAAGCTGTAAATGAGTTTAATGCTGATGAAGAAGCTGGCGACACGACAACTACTCAGACAGCATCCATTGCGGAAGCCTGGCCAAGATGTCATTGTCACGCTGACAGCGCACACATTCAAATGTAATTGGGCCTAATGCAACATGTTCGATGTGCAACGAGTTGAGGTAAGAGTGGTGGCGGTGCAGTAACAGTTGCACTTAACAAGAGAGAGATAATTAAGCGGACATAATACTGCAATACATTGCATGGTAAATATCCATTAATTATTATTGTTATTGTATTATCCGATTTGCCAGCCCATCCTAAAATGCAATTCAATCAAAATGCATCGCACCAGTAAAACAACATTTTTCGCACCTGACCACAACACTTGCAGCCCACACAAGTCCCGCCCCCTTTTATCATATAACAACATGGTGTACAAATTCGCGACAAATTTGATAATGAGTTGTGTGTTGTAAATGCATATACGTATGTGTGTGTATGTCCGTGTATCTGTGTGTGTGTGTGGGTATGAACATACACACATTCGCTATTAATTGTAAGTCAAACATCGGAACAACTGCCGGTCACGCACAGACCCAGACCCCAGCACAGACCAAGACCCAGAGCTAGAGACGCGTGGAGCTGCATACGAATCGACAGCAGTGACTGCTGCCACGCCCACCTATCGCCTAATCAGGCAAACACATGTGTGCTCCATAATTACATTGGAGCTGTATACGTGCCCGCCACCGAAACCCAAAATTAAGAGCACTGCAACAGCAACAGAGACAACAAAAACAACAACAACAGTAACAACAACAGTAATAGTAACAGCAACAACCGCAACAGCAACAACAACACCAAATGCAGCATGGCATTATTTTGTCCAAAATGAGCTACTCTGGAATAGTGCAGTGGAAACGGCAACGGTAAAGGTGTTGCATAGTTGAGCACTCCCATTTCGTGTCCCTTTTTGGCTCGGGGATGTGCACAAAATCACAGAACTTGTGGTTTTTCGTGGCAAAAAATCACTGAATATGAGTAAAAGTCTTGACTCTAATTCTGGTGGAAGCTTATGCCCGTTGACCAGAATTTAAACAACGCATTGCTTGCGTCTGAAATGGAACAGCTAACCAAAAACCATGTTAAAGTTTAACTAGGCTCTTGATACGAGAGCATGAGCAAAACATATAAAATATTTAAAAGTGAAGCACTTTTATGACATGATAATTTAATAATGGCTTAAAAAATAGAAAATAATATTTAATTAGTAATCATAACTATTAAAAATATTTAAAAAAAATAAATGTTTAGCTGCTAATTAAGTTGAATGAGTGAAACTACATTAACTGTAAAACATAAATAATTTGTATATATTTTAGGATAAGAATAGCTGTGTATTATTAAGCACAATTGTTGCAGCATTCATGAGTTAGTCGAATGTTGAAAATGACATTGTTTGCAAAATCACAGTTGCCAGAATGACTCATCCCTGCTGCCCTCGGTTGCACGTGCAATTAGCAACAACAAGAACAACAACAGCAGCAATAACAATGACTACAATTGTAACAACAACCGCACAATCAGTTGACACTCGTTGAGCCCCCTCCAATGCCCCCGCCCTCGCATTCATCGCCATCTCCTGGTAGCACTTCCTATAATTCGGCTGCGTAAAATCACTCAGTGAGGAACATCGGGTCGACGAGGCTATTGAAGTTTTATTGGGCAATGCCGGCGGCGCTGCTGCCGTCGCCGAGCTTCCGTTTGACATTTTGTTAACAATTTCGACCACAATGCGTTTTCATTGCAACGCATATTGGGCCAGGGGGATTGGATGGGGGGATCGGGTCGGGACTTGCGTGTGAATGCGAATGAATGCATGAATGAGTGCGACGCACGCTGCAATGGGACACAGGTCGAGAGGGGCTTCCATGGGTTGTGGGAGCACAATCAAAGGGCCGTTGGCCGGGAGCTGATTGGAAAAACGGAGGGGGGAGGGGGGGGGGTAAGGGAGATGGATGGGGGCAAGCAAAGTTATTGCCCGAGTGAAATCAAACGACAAATGTCACGAAGCTAATGAATTGAAACGTGCCAAAGATTTGTTCGCATGTAACTGCAACCGCGACTCCGATGATGATGATGATGATTATGTGAATGTGGATGTGGCATGTACAATGTGGCTGATGTGGGCGTTTTGAAGTGAGAGTGGCATGGGAGGAAAGCGAAAAGTGTCAATAGAATTGCTCTTGATTAGATGAGCGAAAAGTTGTTAGATTGTTGTGCTCACTGAATGCAGTCATTTTGAATGTATAGAATCAACTGGCGCAGTTCTTATTTACACGTGGCAACTTATTGAAATTTAAAAACTCATTAACATGTAAAAGTCGGTGGTGGCAAGGCTAACGAATGGAAGGGCCAAATGGCATGGAGGATAGAGAATAAAAAATCGTTGATAGAAGGGCAAATTTCTATGCGGCGAACCCGCGAAAGTGGCCCGGCTAAATAAATGTTAAACGCAACGAAGAAGTGTTAAAATATTCACTAACTTTGTAACTCTTTTTAACGAGGAATCCGGTAGGCGGCGGGCGTGGCAACTAAAATAAACACACTTAAAGCGAAACTTTATGCAGAGCCAAACTCATTTGCATGTTAAATATTTTACCAACGGCTGTCAAGAGGTGGGGCAATCGACTACAAGGGGTAGCAGAGATTCCAGGGTGGTAGAATCTCCATCTAGGAGCTGGAAAAGTGTCTCGGAACTTCACACTTTAAGGCCAGAATGAACGAGAACGAGAACTTCCACGAGAAAAAAAAGCGACAAAGCGCTACGAAAATTTTAATTAAAATTTGCGCTCAAGACGAGCGCGTTGTGCGTAGAAAAGTGGGCGGGGTCGGAGCTGAGTGGGCGTGTTGGGAAATTTCAATTAAATGTGCACATGCCAAAAAAGAACGAACCAACAGCCAAACAACCGACAACCGACTAACGACAACCAACAACTGAAAACTGAAAACCGAAAACCGAAAACCAAAACAACAACAAATTGAGCGCAGGAACTCGCAAAGGATTCGAAGGGAGTCGAACACTCGAGTTTGCGGTAAGCGATATAGATAAACACTTCAAATGACTAAAGGATTTTGGCTTTTAAGCTGCTCTGGGGTGTGGCTCCAAAATGGAAATGAGCCAAAGATTTAAAGCCAAGCGAAAGTTGAGATGAGAAGCGGTCATGTTAAAGACCGTCAAAGTAATCCAAGCCAAGGCTGCACCACTCGGGAGGAGACTCACGGAGACTCACTGGCAGTAGCCGGGTCTGCAGTCAAGCGCTAGTCAACTGTCTGCTTTGCGTGCGCGGAACAACTGCAGCCTGATGGGTTGTTGTGGGCTGCACGGTCGCATGGATGGATGGTGGGGTCGACCTGGCTTGCTCAGGCAGTTGGCAGTTGGCAGTTGGCAGCTGGCAGCCACTTGACAATGCTCAAGTGTTCCGTTGGCATGTTTAAGATTAAAGCAATGCGCCTTGCAACAAAAGTTGCACTGACAATGGGCGGCCGGGCATGCGACGACGCTTACAAGTGGGACCCGGCTAAGGGAAGGACCCACAATGAAAGTGCTTCAAGCATTTTGCAAAAGAATGGCAACGCAATTGCAATGGCATTTTGGAGTGTGACAGAGGCAGCTACAACAGCCAGCAAGGGTCTATTGCATTGTTGCAAGCAAATGGGTGCCCACTGGGCACGAGGGTTGCTGGGATGCAAACGGATGTGGTGCGGATGTTGATGCGTGTCCTTGTCCTTGCTCAACCAGCTGGCAGAGTCGATGGGTGCCAAGCCAAGCAGAGCTGACGTCACTCACTTTGTAGATTTGCTCTGCGATAAGTAGTATAAAACTGAAAGGTTTCCACGGATCAGCACTTGGATGTACTGCACCCTATATGGAGAGACTACCACAAGGGTCCTCGCCTAGGATTGTCGTATATCTGTTTTAAGATTTGGCTCAAGTGCTTACATAATTTTGGCAGTAATAAGCTTGAGTTGCAGACCTATAGACTTAAGTGAAGGGTAATTTAAGGCATATTTTATATTAGAAATAACGTCTAATGGAACTTAAAGTTGCTGTGACCGTCATAGAAAAGGTAATTTAAAATTTAGGTGTTGGCCTCACTTGAAATTTTGTCTTTATAATTGAAATCATTTTGTGTTCGAAGCGATTTGCACAATTGATTAATAGATGACACGATGGCACATCTATAACAACAATAACACTAACAATAACAAGAACAACAACAAAATCTTTGGTTTAGGCCCCACTCAGGAGATTCTTCGAAAGCCACAGCTAGGCGTTAACATTACGCTTAGCTAAGGCCAAAACTTTTTGCATTAGCAGCTGCTTGTATGCAACTTGGCCAACTCAGCAGACTCGCCTCCCACATTCTCTCCTCTCCCGTCTTCTCTTTCCCCTCTATCCATGGCGTATGGTACTTTACTGCAGCTTTGCTCCCTTGGACCTGATTGCAACTGGTGTCTGTGGCATAATTGATTCAGCAGACACTGCTCGGTAATACGTGTGGGTGTTGGTCTATGTGTTTGTGTTTGTGTTTGTGTGGGTAGTTAGAATAACTCTCTCTATGTGTGAGAGTGAGTGTGTGAGTGTGTTGGTGTGTTGGTGTGTTTGGGTTTGCCACTAAACGTTTTGCTGACAAGCAGTCACTGCATCTGTCCATGTATGCAACTCAAACTTCAACTCCAACTGCATGTCGGCAACTTTTGCCTCAATGCCGTCCTGTTAGTCAATCAGTGACTTTTCCTCGGCAACAAATTTTCTAAATGAAAATGCAACATCATTTATCAACATCAAAGGGCAAACGGCAGCACATTGGCCACATCAAGTGGATGCCAGCTGGACGCCTGTGAAGTGACTAAGGCTATGGCTGAGGCTAAACTTTAACTTTTGAAGAATGGCATTATGGAGTTGATGTTGCTGCTGTTAAAGTTGGATAAACTCTTGAGCAGTTTGGTGCCACACCTTCGACCACAGCTCGAACTCATTAGCTGAAAATCAGAGGCGAGTCTCATCTCTCACCAGTGGATTTGCATGCACTTCATTAGCCACAGCATTCAAACGCCCACAGGACCAAGAGAGAGAGAGAGAGAGAGCTAGCGGGAGATGAACTTAAAGTGCTCATCGGTGGAGTTGTTACCACATCAATGCCCAAAATTGCAAGTTGTCTTGGCTGTCTGTTTGCCTTTGTCTCCACGCCGGGGTAAGTCAACATGCCAACATACCAACCGGCAACAGTCAACAACAGCTAAGAGGCAGAGGAAATAAATTACAGACGACTTTGTCATGTTGTTCACTTTACTCACAGCTCACAACACTTGGGCAGGACGAAGAAGCCACTGCCTTCTTCATCGCATCGCACATTTTGGCTAAATAATTGCAATTTTTATCAGAGGGCACAATAAATGCCAGGCGACCAGTCACTTAGGAATAGTATTCACCATCTCATCTCATCTCAGCTCATCTCATCCCCCATCGAGATAGTTATTATCCTCATAGACATCGATGATGTTGTCGGTGGAAGTTGTCGTTGTGGTTTTGTGTTTTATTTGCAGCTTGGATGGTGTGGTGCTGTGGTGACTGCTCCCATCTGGCATCGAGCATTTAATTGGATTTCTGCCCAAATTGCGTTTATTACTGCGGTCTTTATGAGGTGAAGGGGCCAATCATGGACAACATTTTTGGACTAGCCGCTGACCAGAGAGTAATTAAGTTCTTCGACGCTGTCCATTAGATGGTATTTGGTTGGCTTGTGGTTTGGTGGAGCACATAATGAGAGACAACTGCTTAAGGCGAATTGTCAATAGGCAACTTCCTTAAAGTTCAAATTGATATATGTATATTAATTCTGAGTGACTTCCTTCCTACGCAAAATGTCACTTCATCAATCTGACGGCCGAAAAATGTAATGTCAATTGCAAGATATAAGTTAACGGAAGCTAGCAGCAGCTAGCTGCTAGCTGCTAGCTGATGCTATGAAATGTAAATGTAAATGTAAATGCTTTGAAAGCCACCCAGGCATGGCCTCCATTTATCCCACATGTTTATCTACGACCGTGGCTCCAAGTGGGGCGACTGCGGCTCATCTCGTCTTGTCGTGCACAGCAAATGGCGACAATTTGTGAAAAGAGTCGAGAGAGCCAAATGAAAAAGAAAAAAAAAAGAAAACAGAGGGTAAAACTTCAATGGAAACTGCGTTGGATTGCAAATACTTTCATGTTCATGCCACATGCTCATATGAGGAAGAGATGACATGCTACCTCCGCTCTTGCCCCCACACGACCCTCCCTCGAGCCTTTGGATTTTTATTTGACTGACCCACTTTGCGGAGCAACGACTTGATTACTGTTTTCAATGCATGCGACTTGAATGGCGTTTTGATAGCCTCTAATGCAGCTATCTGGCATCGCGATGCAGTCCACTTAGTGCCAGTTAAGCTTGTAACCTCCTCACCTCACCTCCAACGCTCACACCCCTTTCCACTCAGCCCCAACACATACCTCCTTCTGCAAATACCTCACAGACACTTTCACTGCCAGTTTGGAATACATTTCACTTATCTTTAGCAACAAATTCTCTGCACTTGCGTGCAAATCCTTGCAGGACGCATAGTCCTTGAGCTACGAGCAGTTGTGGACTCAACTAGATACAACTGCTTCTCCTCCAGCCCTTATATATTTCTCTCTCCCTTTCTCTCCCTGCCCCCATTTGTCGCACTCAGCTGCCATAATGTACTTGAAATATTTTTGCATCTTCTCGACGTTGTTTCATTTGTGACAAAGTGTCCACATCCGGATCCGTACAGCTGTCATTCTGCTGGCATATCTCAGAGTTATATATATTAAAAACTGCCACTTCGTGTTTAGCTTTGGCTTAGCTTGTGTTTTTATGGTAGAGAGAAGCACTTGAAATTTATTGTCCTGTGATTATTGCTTCACTTGTCTGCAGATATCGCAGCCTGCCTGCACATAAATCCTTAGCTCTGTCGCATTCGTCTAGCACTGAAATAAGGGCATTAGACTTGTTTAAAGTTTAAGCCGACAACTTCCTTTCTCTCTCTCTCTCTCTCTCTCTCTGTCTCTCTGAATCTCTACCTCTACCTCCCTCTTCCTCTGTATCGTTTCTGTTACCTCTTACCACGTGGCCATGCATTCATCCAATTAGACGCTTAATTGTCTGACAAGCAAATTGCTTTGTCAATATTTTCATCAAGTCATCTCTCGTTTTCTCCGTATGCTATTTGCCGGCACCCGCACCCGCACCCGCCCCCGGGACACCTCCTACGACTGCCTGACACACGCACTTACTTCTGACAGTTTCAAGTATCGGACTTTATTACCCAACCCACCAGCTGGCTCCGTGAGTCATGAGGTAACCATCAAACAGGCTTTCAAGATTGACCACAAGTGTTGCTGTTGTTGTTGTTGTTATTGCTGTTATTATTGCTGTTGCCTTGCCCAAAAAGCTTCCTTTTTTAGGGGGGTGTCGGGAGCCAGACTCGTGTCACTTATAAACATCACTTTAAGTTGTCAATATTTATAAATATTTACACGCCCAAGAGGCAGACGCTTGAAGGGATGAAGGCTTGTCATTGTATAATGCCACTGCTTGAGATGTCTCTCTGCTTTATATCAGTCAGCAACAGAAGCTATTTTCAAACTGACATCGAAGAGAGTTAAAGGTCGCTGGCAGCAATCCAAAAACTCTTACAAGTTCAACTAGATAATCCCAGAGAGAGCTCCTTATGTTTGTTGAAACGAAATAAAGGGGTCAATTTACATACCTGCTGCGCCATCATTAGATATAATAAATATTCTTTCACATCTATGCTAAGCCATTGTGGCTCCTTTTTTTATGTGCCCAGATAGCCCATTTTGGAATTACAAAAGAAACCATAAACAGCAACATTTCACTTCCTTAAACCCGGTTCAATAGCCGTAAAAACCGAACATAATTTCCAGGCTTCAACGATGATTTTATGCAAATCGTAATCAAGAGTGAAAAAAGGGAGCACACATATGCCCAGCAATTCGGTTCAATAAAAGGCAACAAATGCCTCTTGATAAGTGTAAAATTTACAATTCCAATTTTTACAACAGTTGTGCAGAGTCTTTAAAATGCCCGACACCCTAACCACTCCGCCTCCCCTCAAAAAAAAAAAAAAAATAGGACTTAACAATGATATGAAAAAATTGCGTAGGCTTACAAAATGCGCCGTTAAATACAACGTTTGTATTCGCAGCTTGAGGTCCAACAAAGGGCCCGCAATTCAATTGAAAAATCTGTCGGAAAAGGGGTTGGGCCGTGGAAATTCTCTCAGTCACCTAATGCACAGCTGCTATACTGCAAGAACATTCGTACATAATTCTCAATTGTCTGAGCTGTTGCTTTTGACGCCTGGCAATCAAATTAAAAATTAAGATACACTTTTTTCTCTCTCTCCCTTTCGCCCCGCATAGACAGGCCGGATCAGCGGACTTAAGATAGTCGACTTGATTGCTGGCATTGTCGAAAAGGGGTGCTTGCTCAGCTCCTCTAATGAAGTCATTAAGGGTAGCTGCCAGTCATAAGTTCTCTGTGCATATCTACTACATCCTAAAAACATGTGTGTGTTTGCCAGTGTGTGCCAGTGTGTGCCAGTGTGTGTTTGTGTGCGGTTAACTTTCAGCAACTGAGGTCCATAAATGTTGTTGCTGATGTCGGCAAATGAATAAATTATCAACTATGCGAAGGTACTTACGAATAGAATGAGTGCTTCTGTAGTGGCTGTTGCTTTTTGAGGGTAGTAGTAATTGCGAGCGGCTTGTCGTCTAGGCCATTAGAACCTGGCACTAATGGGCCTGTTGCCTGTTGCCTTTTGCCGCTTACCACCCAACTTGCGACTTGCGACTCCTGACTAAAGGTGGGTGGTTGGTGTTGGTTGCCAAATTTAAGATAAGTTGCTACCCAAAAGCCACAGCGATATTAGCGCATAAAAAAGGCATTTGTAAGACATGAAAGGCACTCAGTCAATGGCGGGCAGGTGGCTTTTAATGCAGATGCTAGGTGGGGCGACCCAGGGATACCCAGGTCCGGGGACAAAAAGGAAGACAAATCAATGCAGGTGTCACAAATGTCAGACGACAGCTTTGGCCCGCCCGTGAGGATATTAATGTCGCTGACTGAATTGATGATGACGATTGTTGTTTGCTTGTTTGTCGGGACGAGATGGGATGAGATGCGGAGAAGATGCGGAGAGGGATGCGGCAGACGAACCTGAACTTAAGCCGATTTGCCATCTTATCACAGGCGCACGAGCAAAAGCGATTCCGATACCAATCTCCGCCTGAAGCTCCTCAGTCAGCTTTCATAATATGCTTTTCCTGCCTGGCTGCCTGGCTGCCAGCCTTCCTGCCAGCCAGCCAGCCTGCATGCCTGCCTGCCTGTCAATTGACAGGCATAATAAATCATGTGTTATAGTATTAATCAACTTGAAGCCTTCTTGTTGCGCCCGTCTTTGTAGATGTTCCATGTGTTGCTGTTGTTGCTGTTGCGGTAATCGCATGACATTTATTGCAGTTACCGTTCTGCCTGCCACTCAAACAGCCTTCACTTTAAACTTCCTTAAAGCCAACTTTGTCTTTGACTTCAAGTAGCATTTAATTGTGTCTAGCTGCTTTCTGCTCATTGTCCTGTTGCTCTAGCATTGCCATTGTCTTGAATGGTTTCTCTAGATGCCACTTGTCGCAAAGTCTTCTTGGTGTTACCCTTTCTGTCTGCCACACCCATACCTCAGCTGTCTGGACGGCACATTAAGAACTTGTAAAGTTAAATTAAGTGTTTCGTCTTCTATGCAAGAAATTAAAAGGCAGCTGAATCGTGTGTGGCCAGAAAAGTTTCAACAACTATTATCCAGTAGGGATAAAAGGGAGTTGGCCGTTTGTTTAGTATTTAAATATGACTTGCCCACTTTATGTGTAGTTAGTTAGGAATGTGAACAATTCTTCGATATTTTGGATACCAGTGAATTGCTTGTCTTCGTTCCACAACATTCGAGTCAACCCACGCTAATTACTGGAAAATTATTCTTCTACTGCCACGCTTTGCCAACTACAATTGAAAATAGCTTATTATTTAATTTGCAGACTGTAAAATGTAATGCAATTAAAGGATTAACAGGGAATGCCATTAGGCTTTATTGTCATCAACACACTTACCGCTAGCGACAGGTTGGACGGGCACCAAACAATATACACGGACTTCCCCATCTGCTCCTCATGAATGGGACGATCAAAATATTCTTTTCCATCTTGAGTTTCTGAACAATAGGCCACAATTTGGCTGGTTTTTGCAACAATTTCGCTTCAGTATTGCTGACAATTGATATATTTTCAATTATTGAAATGACAAGCAACAAATCTTAAGTGCTTAGACAAATTGTCCAAAATGTGACAACACGACACAAAAAAGGGCAAAACTGAAACTATCTGAGCCTTAATGTAATTGCTGCCCCTCGCCTCGCCTCGACTCGTCCCGCCCCGCCCCGCCCCGTCTCCATTCGTTTCGCTTCGGTGCTTGGGGACACGACACGCAGTAGGACCACAAACCGAAGCGAATACCGTCCCGGGGCGGGAGTTGTGGGCGGTCAGATGGCGGCATTTAAATAAACCAACGTTGACTTTACCAACTACACACACAAATTCACACAAATATGTACGACTCAATTTTTCTAACGGAAAATAAATTTCTTTGCATTTTATTCTGTTGCTAGCAAATTTGATTTGAGTTTTAGGCGAGAGTTGGTTCTCCGTTCCCCGTTACCCGTTCGTTGAGCTTAGTTCTTCAGCGGATATCGGCAAAAGTCGCAAATCAAATAAAGTAAATTGAATAAAGACAAACGACACGCCCCCTCCCATCCAAATGCATCACAACCAAAGAGGCGAAACTTCTATGGAAGTGGGCGTGGCAACGGCGGCATGAAATTAGTTGCTAGTTCTCTGACTCGTGCCTCCCTTCTTGAGCATCGAGCTTTGAGCTTCGAGCTCCGAGCTCCGAGTTGTAAAGGCGAGGACACAAATCGAAATCAAAATGTTCCCATAAAAGAATTATCTGTGCTTAAGTTAGATTATCTTTGGCCATAGAATCCAATTGCCAATTGAATGGAAAGATGCAAGAGATTCGATTTGTCGAGCTGCCGCCGAACGTAAAATTTATTCGCCCCCCAATCGACAGCCACTTGAGAAGTTGTCCATATTCTTCTTAAATGTTTGTTCGTCTCTGTCTTTTTATCGATTGTCATTTGATTTGGTTGGGTCTAAGCACAAATTTATGAGATACAAACATATGTTTTGGGATTTGAGGGTAGTTAAGGGTTAGTCTGACACTAAATAAAAGTCTTTAAGGCAATGAGATGACGTAAGACAGTTTTTTTTTTCCTCAATAGATTTAACAAAGCTTTTAACTTTAATCATTATTCACACATAAATTCTTCTTCGATATTGGCAGATTTGCCGCCTTTGTCTTTGTCTTTGTCCAGTTCATGCAAGACGAGCGTCAGAAGCTCGAATTCACGCTTAATAAAATCTAAGCATTTCTCCACTTCGCGCCTATTGAAAGTGGCGTCGATATCTACATGAAAATCATTGTCAGGTCATAAAGTCTAGGGTGTTGTAAGGCAATCAAAGAGAAACGCACCACGACGCTTGCACAGCATGCGGTAGATTATTTGAATGCCATCGAGTGCACGTTCCTTGTCCAAATCATTGCTCCTTACAGCGTCCTTGCAGATGCTCAATGTCTTCTCCCATTTGAGGCCTAAAGCGCGCGATTCGTTATAGGATCGCTCCAGCTTGGCCAGATCATTCTTAAGGCCCAGCACAGTGAGAGCCGCTTCATTGGTGATCTTCACCATGCTCTTGCGCATCTCCTCGATCTCCTGCAGCTTTTTGTTTTCCAGCTCAGTGATCTCAACCTGGGCAAGCACTGTGCAGCAAATTTAAGCATAGTATAAGGATCTGCAAACGGCTTCTCTAAGATGTACTCACTTAAGGCATCACAACGATCAATGCAATCTTTGGGCGACACGAAAATATCGGATGCGTCCACCACATCATCCAGGACTCGCTCGTATTGCACAAATTCGCTGACAGTTTGCTTGAGAGCAGCTCGAA
Organism: Drosophila macrothrix; assembly: GCA_035042055.1. Lineage (NCBI taxonomy): Eukaryota > Metazoa > Arthropoda > Insecta > Diptera > Drosophilidae > Drosophila > Drosophila macrothrix. The sequence goes on from JAWNLX010000604.1 coordinate 444,007, forward strand.
ACGTATTAAGCGAGCTGAGCGACCTTCTGATCTCATCAATGCCAATAGTCAGCTCGTCATGCTGGGCTTCCTGCTCTCGAATGATCTTCTCGGCAGAACGCTTTTTGTCCGCACAATCCTTAATGAAGCCATTCACCTCAATGAAGCGCTTCCGCAGCCGCTCCTGCATCTTGTACATCTGTGCGATGCGCTGATTATTCAGCTCCTCCTGGTGTTGGGCATCCTCCAGCAGCTGACGCTGCAGCACTAACATGGCCTCATGTTCGCGACTATTGGCTATGTACAGCATCTCAACGGAGTCACCAGCCGAGTCCCAGTTGGGCGGTTTCCTAGGATAGTATGACGTTGAGTCCCTCAAACAAACAGACTGAGCAGTTCGAACTTACACGAAGAAACGATCCTGTTGGCGAGATATCATATATTCGCCAACCGCCGTCTCGGGACTTAGATCCAGATTGCCGAGGACATCAGTCTTCATGGTAGGCTTACGGCGCGGCATTTTTCGAAAATCTCACCCGAACTTTATTTGAAAAGATTTAATATTTATATTTGTTTTCAGCGCTCTGTTGTCGACTGTTTGTTTTTGTGTGGTATGAACAATGAGCAGGTTTTAACTATTTGACAATAAACACACATACGATAGTTGTAGGGAAAGAAAGCTAGAAAGTTGAGTTAGTGAGATGGAGAAAGGGCAGCGAAAAGTCCGTTGTATATATTTAATGATATTGCGCAGATACTGGGGACATATACACTGTTTTTGACAATTTCAACTAATTTATTGAAGCTTTGGTAATAAAGATCTGATGATATGCTTGAAAATCGTGAATAAACTGAGCTGTACTTTCACCATTTTGCAGCTAATTCTATATAATACTATATGAAAATTAGTATGAACTACTATGAATGCCGGATGCATTAAAATAAACCCGATTACCTGGAGATGATTGAGAAAATTGCTTGTTGGTAAAATTGGCTGAATTTCTGATGCTCCCTGGTTACCCAGTTAGAAACTACCCAGGCATGGATAAATGTTATAAACAGTCGTTGCCATTAACTCAACATCGCCCAGGCAACCAATGTTGTTGAAAATAAAACACAGCTTGGTTGGCAACGTTAAACATGTTACTTATACATTTAACCACTTTGAACACTTACAGAGTTTATTTTTTCTCGTTACTTTATATTACAATTTTGGAATGCCACGCACTAAGCCAACAAAGACTCTCGATGTCCTGGGCAATCTGGATTTGCGGCCCGAGGAGGCGGTGGGCGACTACTTGCTATCGAAGATACAGGACAAGTATTTTATGTAAGTGATTCGTTTATAAATCCCCCAGCAGCAGCCAATGTTAAGTACATTCCAACATTCCACAGCAAACCGCCGCTTGTGGATTCCGCTGGCGATTCTATTGAGCTGCTCCACATACACAATACCCGGGAGCATGATAAAATGCTCGAGCTGCAACAGGAAATGCTGGAGAATTCAAAGCGCCAGTCTCAAATAAATGAGGATCGAGTGAAACAGATGTATCAGACTCAGGAGGAACTCAGACAACGCTTTATCGATGTGAACAGCTTTATAAAGGACTGCGCTGACAAGAAGCGAATCGCTGAGAAGGCCATTCACGACGAAGAGCAGTTGCACGAGGAGCTCAGCGAGGATATCAAGAAGTTCAAGACTTCTATTAGCGAGTTAACGACTTTTCGAGAGGCGCTCAAGGGCACCGTGGAGGAGTTCCAACCCTATGAGAAGGTTTTAGAGGAGGTGGTGAAGGTCTCTGATATATTCAGCTCGCCCAAAGATTGCATGGATCGCTGCGATGCACTCAGTAAGTGTGTAACAGGCATAAATAACCCTGGACTAACGAAAACCTTGTGGTTTAGTGCTCGCCCAGATCGAGATCAGTGAATTGGAGAACAAGAAGCTGCAGGAGATCGAGGAGATGCGTCAGCACATGGTTAAAATAACAAACGAGGCGGCTCTTACTGTGCTGGGCCTCAAGAACGATCTTTCCAAGCTGGAACGATCCTATAATGAATCGCGTGCCTTATGCTTCAGGTGGGAGAAAATCCTTGCGCGCACAAAGGATGTTATAGCCGCCAACTTTTTGGACAAGCAGCGAAGTCTTGGGGCGGTTAATGCATTATATGGTATTCTATGTCGCCGACGCGGTAAGTTAACTATTCATTACAAATATCTTTGACTTTTTCTGAGCCCATCGAAAATAAAATCACAGGTATTAGTACTGATATTCGACCCCAACATATGGAAGCACAATTGGATTTCATCAAGATTGAGCTGGAGCTGCTACAAGAGCTACTGAGGGAGTTTGAAGAGGAAAATGAATCAAAAGGCAGATTGGAAAATTCAAAGGGCATTGAGCCTTACTGCTGACTTAAGACAATCAAATTTCTTACATTATATTAAATAAATATATGGGAGATAGAAACGTTTATCGTGTTTAGCTCGTGGAATTTGGCTTGCTTAACTTGTTCTTAAATAACCTTTCAACTTTTTATTCCTCTTTCTTTCTCTGTCTCTCTCTCTCTCACTCTGTTTCAATATTACACTTTCTGCTTTGTGCTTTCACCCTTGCTGTAGCTCTTAAACGTTATTAATAGTGCCCCACTGCAATCGCTTGTTGATGCTACTTTCTAATTGCTTTTACCTCATAAATCTTGCTCCACTCGGACGCTGGCTATTCTTTCCCATCCTCCATTTTTTATTGGAGTTTGTGTTCCACTCGGAGTTTTGTCGCTCTCTCTCTCTCTCTCTCTCTCTCTCTCTCTCTCTCTCTCTGTCCCGCTCCGTCTAGCTCTATCTAGCTCTGCAGCTACAGTCGTCATAAGTCACAAAATTGTCGGACACTCAAGACAAATGTGTCGCTGCATTGGCCGTTGGCTCATTTAATTAGAAATCTGGAGACAAGCTGAAGAAAAGAGCTGGAGAGTAGTCGGTTCTATGCGGGACTGCAGTTAACGGCCTGTCGCATCAATTGCACATTACGAAGTGCACAAAACTCCGCTTGACGGCATTTTAATTACGTCAGCCCAGCAATTTCCCAACACTGCTCTTTTCCAATTCCCTCTACCTAGCTCACAATTAGCGGAACGGCTGACAAAAGCTAAAAACAGAAAACAAAAACGCAAAAAAAAACAGTATCAATTGCATCAGTTGACACTCGTCGGAGGCATATTGAAAAACTTTTTTAATTACCCCTGAAAAAAAACGACGGTCGCTGGATTTCAATTATTCATTGACAGGCCTTCGTTGCGCCATTTAACCTGTCGACCACTTGACATTGTGGCACGAACGATGCCCCAATAAAATTCAACAAAAGCAACAAAGTTCTAACCAAAAATCAGTGGCTAAAGTGTTAAGCTGACGACTTCTGGTTGAAAGTTGAATGCATTTTTGGCCTTAGCTTGACTGTTATTGTTCAATTCTCAGGCATAAATGATATTTAATATTTTTATTAACTGCCAGTTTTGTTATGAAGAGAAAAATAAAAAAAATAAAAACAAATTAGCTTCCAAACTGAAAATAATTAAATTAACAATTCGATTACTTAATTCTGACAATTTCCATTCAGCCGAGCAGATATTGAAAAATTAGTTTGCTACAACGCGGCGACAAATTCAATGCCCAAAATAAATTTCAAATCTCCAACTCTTTCGGCTGGGAGTTGGGGAATGGGGGAGTTTGACATTTTTATGCCATGTCGTCTTGTGTTCGTGTTTTGATTCCCATTGCCGAAGACATTTCCGCCCGTTGGAGCTTGAAAGGTGTTAGAATTCAGTCGTTGCCGCCGCCGTTGATATATAGACGAGTTTGGAGTATATGAAAACATTTTAATTAATGCTGACAGCTGAAAAAGTCGCGGTTGCTTTTGTTGTGTAAATTTCTCAACTCATCGAGGCATTGGGGTCGATAATTATTATTGGATTTCCTTCTGCATTCACTACTGGTTTTCTTTTAGCTTCGGCTTGTATGTGTGTGCTTTTTTTTTTTTGTTCTTTGCTCTTTATTCGCTTTTCTATTGAGCAACACGTCAACAAATTAATCCGCTTAGCCTCGCATTTCTACCTTATTGAGTGGGTGCTCCCGCTGGGGTTGCCAGACTAGACAACTGCCAGACCCTGAACATGATTCAGAACCCAGAACACAAAACCCAGACGTATTGCCAGACGGCTAAGCTTTAATCCTTAATAGTTGGCTCTGGCTCTGGCTCAGGCTGGATGGGGGTAAACCAGGGGCTAGTGTTCGAGTTCAGGTTTTCGTAGGGTTTCCTTTTGTTGTCGCCTGGTGTCAAGGTGAATGATTGAGCCACTGGGGAATGTGCCATGCAGCAGCAGCTCAGTTAATTAATGATTTCGATTGTTAAAGCATACAACCATAAATTGTTGCGATAAGTAGGATTTCTTGATTATATTTATCAAATGACTAAGCAGTCCACATAAATACATAAATAAATCACGTATTCAAAGTATAGGATAGGATTTCAAGTATTAGAATTCAGAAATTCTAGAAATATACTTGAATAACTTTGTATTTAATATGATCGAAATATCATTCTGGTTGGATATGGCTTAAGCTTTACAGTATTCATCGCATCAGGATAGTGGTAAATATTTTAAAATCATATCTTTATATTCTTTGATAGTGGATAGTAGTTTATGTGGCATCAAATAAGCATTCATATTTCTGCCAATCTACACTATCCAAAATCTTCGTTATTTCGGCAAACTACACATAAAATTCTATATTTGCTAATGCAAAGTTTAAGTAAAGTGAAGAATCGAAGTAGAGTTGCCAACTTCAATGGACGTCTATAAAATCGACTTGTCATGTCATTTGGTTGCTAACAACAACATTTGCCTGTCGGCCAATGCACTCTCCTAGGGTGCAGACACAGCAACTACAATTTTCACTCTAATAACAATATATAACACACAAATTTGAATAACAAATTAACTTGCACACAAACACACACACATACATACTCACTCTGCCATGCAGTTAGTAAGCCAGTCAGTCCGTCAGTCGAGGCTCCGACTTGCGGTCACAACATAATTGAATGCCTGCAGGACACACACGACAAAGCAGCGCAGGAGCAGTGTAGAAATACATAGAGCAATAGCCACAAAATATTTGCTTATGTCGCTGACTGGGCTGGCATAAGGCAGCCACAGTCATAGCCAGAGTCACAGTCACAGCAACGGCCACAGGCTGGTCATGAAACGTTCCAGTCGCACAACCACCAGATTACACCATCCAACGTCCATCAAACATCGAGCCGTCGACCAATGCGACTTGCAGCAAAGTCAACGTCAACGTTGCATAAATCAACACAACGACAGCAGCGACCACTGCGATGGCAGCAGCAACAATGTTGCAAAGGCAACTGCGCTGCCAATTTCGATGCAGTCAGTTGCTGGCCCCAAAGTTGATTGAATATTTCAAGCTATGCATCTTTAATAAAGCACAACAATAACAGCAGCAACAACAACAGCAACAAGGACGCCTGTGGATATTTGTGGGCGCAAATGCAAATGCCCAGCAGCAACAACAGCAACAGCAGCAGCAACAGCAGCAGCAAAAACAGCAACAGCAGCAGCAACAGCAGCAGCAACAACAACAGCAGCTACAGCTGCAGCGACCCTTAGTCAATGTAATTTAGATTTTTGACTAACTGACCGTTGGCCTAAACAGGCCCATTCCGACTTGGCCTTATACTGGCTGTATATCTGTCTGTCTAGTTGACTGACATCCAAGACGCCTCCTAATCAAATGGCCAACTGGAGAAAGATTTGCTGGCATTTTTTTTTGCCGGCTAAAAGTTGAAGCCATGTCTGGGACTTGGCCGCTACTGAGCAGCATCTAATTGAATCCGACCGCATCACGATGAAGTTTGTCGTCTTTTGGCGACAGTTTTGTTTGGGACGAGAGGCTGTTGGTTTGGTTGATTTTCTCTAGCACTTTGTGTTTGTTTAGTTGACCACAGTCAAAAATAGCTTTGAAAAAGTTTCCACTACGAAACTCTCGACGTTGCTTGACGCTGATTATGCGTCCCGTCCAAAAGATTCCTTCGCATCTTTGTCAAAGTCAGAAAGTTTGCCATAGTTCAAGTTAATGTTGTGTGACTTTTGTGTACTTTCGGCCACTGCTGTCAGGCAATGAACCATTTTTGATGCCTTCAATGATGCCCTAACTGACACGATATTGGCGAAAAGTTTCAATAACTTGACCAATTGCCTGCATGAATTCTGTGTTGGCTAATACAAAGTTTTCAATATCATTGGCCAATGGAATGCATCGATCTACAATTGTGTACCCTGTGATCATGAAGGGAGTAAGCCAGCATATCAAATTCTATTTAATTACAAACTACAATGTGCTCCAGTGCTCATTAGCAGACTCTTCAAGGTAAATCTTCTACAGCTTATATTTCAATATTGAGTCTTTAAAAAGGACAAAGCAGCGACAAGCAACAGATAAGAGTCCTGGGTATCTCTCAGTCATACAGCAACATTATTAGCTGTGGCTCATTTTGTGTGAATGGTGTGGCAAGGGAACGATGAAAACCATTTTATGACCATAGACAACAAGCGCTTAATTAAAATGCTGTATTAAAATTAACTACTGCGGCAGCTAATGCGAAATAATTCCAAGCGCTGCTCGCGTCGTATAAGCAACGTGGCAAATGTCTGGCCAAAAGTTGCACTGCGGCAACCCAAACCCATCAACAGAGAGCCAAGCAAATCAGCTTAATGCGGCTCAGCTCAGCAAACCTGGCTGACTGGCTGACTGTCTAGCTGGCTAGCTGGCTGGCTGGTTGGCAGTCCATCTCAGCATTTTACTGGCAAATGAAAAACAAAATGAGGAAAAAAAGAAACTAAAATTTGCTCACAATGCGCAAATTTAATTTAGCTTTTGCTTTTCTCGTTGTTAGCGCCATGAATAGGTGGCTGTGGCAACAGCAACAGCAATTCACTCGCAACATGAGACGCATTACACATACGCAGTGTTATCCGTTCGAGTCTCTATTTTGCCTCTGCCCCCCTCTCTCTACGTCCTCCTTTCTATGTGTACTCGCAACTGTGTGCGAAACCACAGGAGATTAATTTCGTGTCTGTGCATTCTTTTTACAATAGAGCATGGACAAACCACCGACAACAATGGGTCGAACGACTGAACACGCCCTAAGCCCAAAACGGGGCAGGGTCAAAGGCGACGCATTGAAGTCAATAGTTGCGACATGAAAGCCACGCCCATCCGTCGCAAACATTTCAAAATTATTGAATAATTCCAAGAAAATTACAAATTCTTTGAGAACTGCTGACAGTCAGTTGCAATTAAAATTTCTTTACAGACTGTTGCAGACAACTTTCCTCCCCTCGCCATCCGTATGATAGCTTTGAAGGACCTATGAAATGTCTGACAAATATCACACTCAGGCACAGCAGGTGTCCATTAAGTAGCAATTAGCTGCACGTCCGTTTAGTGGCTGCCTTGATTACTGCTCCTGTCATGTGGATAAGTGGGCGTCTGGTTGAGTGGGCGTGCCCGGTAGGCTCAATCAAAATTACACGCTTTCCAATATTATAAACACGCACCAGCCCATCCTCAGTGGGGGGATAAGCTCCTGCTGTGCATTACTGCTGCTGCTGCTGATTTTGATGTTGATGACATCCTGCTGCTGATACTTTCGTGCGCCGCAATCTCAGGCGCCCTCCCGACTTTGATATGGGCAACTGTGTGTGCTGCGGTCCAAAAGGTGTGACCAGTGGGCACTGGATACTGTGCATAATTGCCAAATTGGGAAATAGTTGACCAGCATCGCAGAGCGGCTGCCTGCTGCTATGAAACCGTCAAGTGGCTTTTGCAATTGCAGAAGGCTATGCACAGATCCTTTGGTCAGTGGTCACCTAATTAGTATTTGCTTTAAGAGGAACTGATATCGATTTGAAGTACTGCCGAGTCGACATGAAGCAAGTATGATATTATTATCAGAAGATATTCCAAGAAAATAACATTATCAACTCTTATTATTGTTTATTCTTTTTTTACATCAGCACATTCCTCTCTCTCTCTCTCTCTGTCTCTCTCTCTCTCTCTCTCTCTCTCTCTCTCTCTCTCTCTCTCTCTCTCTCTCTCTCTCTCTCTCTCTCTCTCTCTCTCTCTCTCTCTCTCTCTCCTAGGAACCAACTGCAGAACTTTCTGATATCAACATTTGTATTTTAATAAAATATATCGAGCAACTAACATACATCTACAAAGCTAATGATTATTTCCCCATCTCTAAAAATAATTCTACTTTCCCGTTTTGTATTGAATTACGCAATGAAACTCATCAGAATTTCCGACTCATCGCTGTTAGGTGTTTTGTTTCACGCCTTTTCTACAACACTTAAATTAGGCGAAAAACCACCTTTCAGCTAATTGCCGTTGAGCACATCAAACATTATTCTTGCAAAACTTTGGCATCTCTTCCAACCAAGTCTAGAAAAGTTTCAGCCCTTCGCAGCTTTTGCCAAATTTAACTAAAAAAAAGTTTGTCGGCGTTGGCTCATAAATTTCAGATTTTGGGCATAAAAATAAGTTGCCAATTTCAAAGTGGGGCATCTATTAAAGCCTCCCACAGGACGTAAAACCAAAAACTCATTACGATAATTAAGCATTGCTCGGATGGCGGATAACAAACGTAAAGAGGCAATAGATAATAGGCGTCTGTGGTTCCAGGACATTCAAAATACCCAATATTGAAATTGATTTTTGGCCACAAATCCATCTAATGAGTTTGGCTATCATTTAGAGCAATTGGCCATACCCACAAAGGGATGCGCTAACAAATTGAGAAATTTCGAGTATGATCAACAAGCTCTTGGACAGTATATCGAGTGGCAAACTATATACACATATTACCACAGAGTGCATCAAATGTCAGTTGCATTCAGACACGACGGCAGCCGAGCACTTTATAAATAATTATTTATTGCAGTTGTTGTTAACGACAATTGGATTATAATTATGAGTTTACATCGATAAAAGCGATATAAATTGTATTTAAATCCGTTCACTTTAATTCATGTTAATAAAAATGTCATATTATTATTGCTCATTATCGTTGTAGTAGTTGCGCCTTAATCGCATTTAAACTAAAGTGACTTTTACAGACAATAATTAAGCGGTTTAATTGCATGACAGGCCATTGAACTGTGAATATGAATTCGACACCATTCGCACTTTTATTTGTGAGTACTTACATACTTGCTTGGGAGCCGCAGAGTTGCTCTTCAAGTTTAAATTCTTCTCATAGCTAGCAGCTATGGTGGAATGGACTGTCGCTCGCAGCTTTTGTTTGCCTTCGCCTCTTCAATGGGCGCCACTATGTTGTTAATATCTGTGCATGCAACGGACAGAAGGACCATAGCCAGGGCCACGCCCATAGTGGCGTGCAACGCTTTACAGAGTTGGCTTTTGTTCCCAGTGGCGCAGCGGCAAACCGCATTAAAATTAACTTTAGTGCCATTTAAAGTTATGCGCTCCATAAATTGCGAAAACAGTTTCAATTAAAATGCGGCCATCATAAAAGGGAAATGCTGTCGACTGGCACAGCTCCTACAAATGCGTTGTTCTCGTTGTTGCGGCTAGAAACAAAAGGCATCAGCCGCCGCTCGACGCTCTATCCAATAATGCATAAAATGCAGTGGCGTCGACCTCCATTCGCACTCCCAAAAGGGGTTAACGCAAGCATGACATTGTCTGCATATTTCAGCCATTGCAGAAACACAAATGAGAAGCTGAATTTCATATATATTATGTGTAAGCCCCTCTTCCCTGTTAAAGCACTGCCTCTGGTCGATGGTGTGTGTGTTCTGCGCACAGTTGGCTCTTCCGTCATGGTCATCGGCATAATTTGAATGCAACGCATTTAATTGCAAACTTGCATTAATTATTATTGAACAATTTTTTAAAATGCGAATGCGCACAAAGCGTGCCCAAGGCGTCAACTTTTTGCGGTACCTGTTATCTAACGCCCACCTTAACCAGCCCGCTTCACTCCAATTCCATTGTCTGCTTATCGGCGCTTCGCAAGAAATTCAAAGAGCCCGCGGCGACGCGCTCAAGTTTTGATTTCCGCTTTTACGTGTTTCGGGCACATTTCTCGCTTATCGGCCATAAAATTGTGTAGGCCTTTCACATCCTTGCTCTTCCCGCAGTAATTGTTGCTATTGTTGTTGTTGTTCTTATTTACTTTGGCATTGCTGCCGGCACTTATTTCGATAAAATGCGACCAAGTTCGGTGGTACATTTTTTAAGTTTCTTGTCCTATTTAAGCGAGTCTCGCAAGTGTATTGAATTTTACAATGTGGCCAAACTTTGAAACAGAATATTAAAAACTTTACACAGCCTACTACACTGTTAATACTTGATACTTCGCGACAGGATAGTTGCTATATATAGTAAAAACAAACATAAATAAGCCATTTAAAGCCGTACAACATATTTCAATAGTATTCAATTAAGGATGATATAAAGCTCTCAATATCATGGATTATCAGGCTAATGAAATTATATGTGTCCACGACGTGAAACCTTCGACCTTGCACACAGAGTTGCTGCTGGTCCAATCTCTACCGACACCACAAACCAACCAATTGCATTCACAGTTGTCTGCAAGCAAAAATGTTACACTCGGAGAACATTCACTTTGTAAAAGCCTATGACAAACAGGCTAAATGCTTGTTAAAAATAATAATTCCCTATTCACTTCTGTTCATGTTGTGTAGAGTTATTCAAAGAAGAGTATAACTCTAGATTTAGTGGGACAATTCAGTAAAGAGTATTCGTTTGTCGACAGACATTTTAAATATTCACTACTTTCTGCACTTGCTAAAAATTATAAAAATTAAATTTACAGTTAATCTGCTATAAACAAACAGAAAAACGAAATGAAAAACCTGGCTAACGATGTAGACACTCGTTTATCCCTCTTACTAAAAGGGGTTGGGGGTTGGCTATCGATAGGAAACCATTGCGCACTTTCTGCAAAGCAGCTGCCGTCAGCTGAACGACTTCTGTATTCGCTTGCCACCCACTTCCACATCCCACCTACCAACTCCCACCTGGCATCAACCAACCCGCTTTTCCGCCTGCCAACGAGCGCAGCACATTCAAAGTCATAATTGTTGAATTTGCCATGGAGGCTGCCTATAAAATAAATCAAGGATAATGCTGAGCGGAATTAAAAATTAAACGAAGTGCGCCATTTACTTTTGCACACGGCATCGATCCTGAAGCTGGAGCTGATGCTGATGCTGATGCTGGAATCCCAACTGGATGAGGATGCGGGTATTCTCATATTGCATATATCGGGTGCGTGCGTGTGCGAGTGTATGCCAGTGTATTCGAGCATGTGTGTGTGTCTGTGTCTGTGTATGTGTGTGCATTGCCGATTTTTATAGACGATTTTTATTGCGCATTTCCATTGATGTTGAAATTTTCGCCATTTTGTTTTTATATTTTTTCTGCTTGTCTTTCGCTGAAATTTTTTCCATTGCCCGCTGATTTTATTTGAATGAAAATTGGCGAATTGTATGATAGACGTTGGTGTGGGCGTTGCCGATATGGGCGTGGCGCAGCGTATGCGTAATATTTTTACCAACTGATAGGGTATAGAGTGTGAGTGGGAAGGTGGAGGTAGGGGAGGCGGTAGCAAATGTGTGCATTGAATTGAGTGGCAAGCATCGAGGAACGAAGTGCGGATAAACATTTGCTTCGGTGCGCATCTGTTCAAGTGGCTGATTATATTTAAACTTGTGGATTGGCAAGCTTACATAGAGTGATGAAGGATGCACTGAAATGGACAGGCAGTTGTTGATCTATTCGTAAAGAGTCTGCATCAATTTTAGATGCGAATCGATAACAAAAAAATAAAACGCTTACACAACTCGAATGTGTACCATTCGATTCGGGCGCTCTTTTGGGCCCCACGTGCCATTCAAAAGTTGGCAATGGCCATTTGCAGCGTCTCGCCCGCATCTCAATTTATAACGCAGCAAATTTGTGGCAAAGACAAATTTGTCAAAGCGAGCTCACAAATTTGTGCAAACAAATAACTTAAAGGACACACGCACCACTCACCCACTTATTCACTCGTCCACCCCACACACCCAAGCTGCTCCCCACGGCATCCGCCTCTGCTCGCCTGTATCGCTTATGCCAAATGACCCTCATTATTTTGTCTTATTACCAAAATAAATTGAGTTTGGCTTAAAAACTGTGTGTGGGGGATAGTGCAGACTGTGGACTGTCATATGTAGAGCCAAATGTGGTTGGGTGGGCTTGCATTGAGACAAATGGCACCTACGCAGATGGAAGGCAAGTTTGTGGGACAAAAAATTAAATATTAAATTTCTTATGAAATTGCTCTGAAATTGAAATGAAATTGAATTTACCTGAGTGGGCTCGCCCCGCAGAGGCGCATTGTAAATCCATCAGGGTAGCTGTCAAAATGGCGCTCCCTCCCCAAGCCACCGCCCCTTTCCACACCTATCAAAAGGCACGCACTTTAATTGATGTTGCCATTGCCTTTGCCTGTAGGCCTGCCTCTCAGTAAAGTGGCAGAAATGCTAAATCAAATATTGACGAAAGTAAGTAATATTTTAGACTGCTGCAGGGTATCTTCTACTTCTTCGGCTTCTTCCGCATCTAGTAAGTAAATTCGATTAAGCGCCTCGCCCCGAAGCCATTAGAAAGGCCTTGTGCGAAATTGAATTAAAAATGCATCATGAAAAGGCCGAAGATTTGATTAATGGCGCCTACCAGCCTACCAGCGTACGGCAAAAATGGAAACGAAATGAAAAGTGTCATGGAGAAAAGGTCCTCGAAATAAATAGCACAGCAGGCATGTCGGACCGACAGGACAACTAATCATAAAATGGTCGCCAACTTCTCAACGGCAAACATCCCGACAAATGGCAAATGGGAAATGGGAAATGGGAAATGGCAGCATCCCAAGTAAAAAACAGCAGCCCTATCACTTGGCTAATGAAGCCATTCCACTGCCTTTTCAGTCTTGACTTTCAGAAACTTGAGCTTCTAAGTTTCTGGGGAAGGCGCATCGTAAAAATCAACAGCCATATGGTGAGGTAACAAAAATAACAAGCCCTCGTAACGGGTTCCCTGAATTGCCAGCTACCCCTAGCGACACATTACCGTTCCTGGACTATTACCCGTTCCTGTCGTCCTGGCGTCATTGTCCCTGCTGTTCACAGGAGGCGTGCGTCTCAACCGTAAAAATATAAAAAACGTATATACATATATTTCAATTAGTTGCGTTTATTTTCTGTGAGTGTTGCGACTCAAATGAGACCATAAAATGTCTCTGGAGTGGTTTCCAGTTCATTTGTCGGAGTCCCTCGTAAATTATGCCAAGGAGATCGTAAATAATTTTGACTTGTAATAGGTTTTTTCTCTCGACAAAACAGATGTTCCCCTCAGTAAAAAGAGAATGTCGCCCGATACGAATAGACAAAAAAAGTTCATGGAAATGAGAGGTACATAGATATATAGAACAGACTGTTCAAATCATATTTTATATCGAATTTGCCAGCACATTAAGCGCATTATAAGGCTATCGCTCATAACAGCCAGCCAGCCACACCCCTCCCAGCGGTGGGATGCCGCTTAAACCTGTCAAAGCAATGCAAATAAAATCAAATCGAATTATTTTCATCTACAGGACAAACTAATGCAGATATGTCCTCTCAGCATACACATAAATGTTGCCTCGCAACTATCAGCCGACAACTGGCAACTGGTGCAGGCTGAAATTGTATTTTGTGTGCATTGAAAATTCGCAGCAAATAAATTCAATTTGTGCGTTTAGAGAGAGTAAAAATGCCCATCACAGCCCAAACCCAATCAATCGAGCGAGCAACTGACAACATTTTGATATGCCCAAAACAAATTGAATTTGTCGTAACCGAAAAGCTTTATAGTTGTGTATCAGATCCCCATCCGCCCCTTATTCACCTGCCCGCCTACCACCCGACCACCCAACCTGGGGTCTTGCTCGGAAATCACGGCAGTTTCATGTCTGGACAGCGTCTAGGCCGCAAGGTTCCGTTGGGCAGGCATTGGGTAAGCCAATTTTATGCAAAATTGCCTGAGAAATTGAAAAGCAAAATAAAATAGGTTTCCTTGTTGTTATTTTTATTATTTTGTCCTGTTTTGTTTTCGGGTTTTACGCCACTTATGTCATTATTTTCATGATGTTGACTGCGGTTCGGTGATGAAAGTAAATAGAAAACACGGCAATAGATATAATAACGCAGAGGCACATCAACTTGGGCGTGTGCTTCTGATGAGCCTGTAGTGTGCCCGCAAAACTTGGGGTTGTTCTAGCTCTAAGCACTGTGCACATTTGAGCACCCAGTGGTGAATGAGCCAGAAACAGAATTGGATAGAGCCGAACTTACAATCAGTTTACTCTCTCGATTCAACAATCTTAAATGAAAATAAGGAATTTTAGCTTACCATTCAAATTCCGAATCTGTACAAAAGGTGGGTAGGTCTAGAATAAACGGACTCATAACTTAAATTAAAAATAAAATTCTTTATATACAATAAAAGTGGCAATTAAAATGGCAATCATACTATGTAGATAGTATAATCTCTGAATAATAGTTAAGCGAATAATAATACTTTTCATCTAAGACCTATTGAAATCTGTCTCTTTCTCAACTTCTTTCACTCAATATTCTTTATTGCAGTGCATTATATTTCCAACTGGGATCTTTGGCTCTGCCCAGTTCAGTAGTACTCTGCTAGTGGCTTTGCTGCAGCAGGCAGTAGGCAATTTCAGTAACGACAGTCAGCAGAATAAAATGATTTCTTTTAGAGGTTGAGCGGCGCGTTTGCTAAAAGAGAAATATCATAAAATACGTAACGACGATTTGCCTGCCATCTACACGACCGTTTTTTCTTCCCAGCTTTCTGTGTGGAGGCCCACATGCGTGTCCTGTGGCTGGTCGTAGTCCTAGTTCCCGTTCTGCTTCTGGTTCCGTTTGGTTTATTTCTTTTTGTTGCTCTCGGTTTTTGCATGCTCAGGCAGTCGACAGATAGAATTTTAGCTTTGTGTAAAAGTTTTTTTTCCCAACCGCCCCCTACTCATGCCCAGCGAAGCGCATAAATGGCGCTGACAATGGACGAGGGACGTGAGTATTGCGTGGAGGGAGGGCGGCAATGGGATGCGGTGGAGCAACATCAGCGACAGTGGGAAAATTCCATCTATCAACAAATCAGCTGCCAAATTCTTGTTGACGCGTGTAGCCGTTGACAATAGAGTTTCCCGTTTTCCCGTTTCCCGCTTCCCGCTTCCCGCTTGCCGGTCCCGGATTCGCGCCTTTCGTTTTCCAGCTCTCCAGTTTCCGATTCCTGCTGGTTATGCAATATCATCGCTTAGTCTTTCACTGCCTCTCCCTCTAGCTTGCCCGCTGCGCTGTCTCTTGTCTCACACAAACTGCTGACGCATGCGGCCGGCAAAAAACAAAAAAAATTAAACAAAAAGCGCAAAAACAATGGCAAAATGGCGATTGGCGAAATCAAATAAAATCGTTAAATTGAATTAAAATCGTGAGCTGAAAAACTGAAAAATATCTGCGCATTTAATGCAATTGACAGCCAGTGGCTCTCCCGGAGCCTCAGCTGGAGGCCAGATGCTACATTTTGACCAAACGAAAAAAATGATTGCGTAATTAATGGCCTCTCCCCCAGTCTGTTGGACAACTACATTAAGGCCCACATTAAGCAAATGACCAGGCTACATTGTAGCTGAGGAAAAACTCAAGCTGAAGTAGTGGAACAGGTGGGCAAGTATCAAAAGGTAATTTGAGGTGATTTGCAGACTGAAGATTAAACTGATCAAAGAAGTCTTGAAATAAGCTACGCAGTTCTTTTAGTTAAGCTTGGAATAATAGCAGCGTCTGCTACTGTGTTAAGAACTGTGCAGGAAATATTTGAATTAGCTCTTGCTCGTATTTTTTCAAGCAGTATTAAACAATTATTTCAACAACATATCTCTAAGTAGAGAATAATTTATATTGGATTTAATTTAATTTACGTAATTTATATTGAACTTCTTAAAATTTTGTTACTGAATTTACTCCATTGCGCTTAAGTGGTCAACAGCGCTCCTTCGAGACTCTTTATTCAAAACTTTAACCTGTACTCTGTGTAATTAAGCTCGAGCAGCTGTGGTCAAAAGTTTTTCTTGATTAAGCACATTCAAAGACGTACATTTGTTTATCTATTTCAACGCAACTACAAATTGTATTTACAATTGCAACTGCCTGCCTCTGAAGCGGCGTTGGGGTTCTTGAAAAAAGTTGAAGTCCAGAACTTATTCGATTCAAGTTCAAGTCATTAAAGTTGCGGTAAAGGCAAAAAATCAAAATGGAAGCGAAGTCTTTCGTAAAGTTCATCGCGTCCCGAATTCATCTCAATCTGGAGAGACAAGTCTCAAGCGGCGATGTACACAGTTTTTTGGCCGTAGTCTCAAGCAGTTCGTGCAATAAATGCCACAAAAAGGCGATGCGGCGTTGAAGACGAATCCGAAAAGTGATGTTTCTTCTACCTCAGGCCAACATAAACGCAGCAAAATCGTCAAAAATCGCACTTATCGCCGCCCAGCGCAAAAGTGTCTGGCGTGGAGCGCAATACAAAGAATGGGTCGATGGGAGGAATAAAAAGGCTGTGATGGTCCCCCCTTGAAACTTAATTTCCGCCTTGACTGTGTGGGGCGTGGGTAAAGTTTATGGCTCAGCCGAGTCCTTGGAACAACAAAATGAAACTTAAAATAACAACAACTATTTGCTCGTAAACAAGAAATTTCGCTCAACGCCAGACACTCGAAAATGAAAGAAGTCTGGAGTCTTGGGACTAGCTTATTCCGAGTTTTATAGATGAAAACTTTGAACGAAAAAAGCTGAGGCAACAGCAACAGCAACAACAAGAACAACAACAAATTCACAAGCCAGACCAACAGCATCACCAAAACCAAACTCTGAATTTGTTTGCCGGAAATCCGCAGGAAATCGCTGGATTTTGTCCCTTGTTTCGAGACATGAGACAAACTACAAGTTAAACTGAAGGGTTGTCCACGATTCTGACAAATCGACTGCACTTTCCCTTGGTTACCCCGCAAATTGTCTGGTATTTAGTTGAATTTCTTGGCCTTTCCTCACGTTCGCCTCGTAATTATGCGACCAACAATTGCAATTTGTTGCTTGAATTGGATTGCCAAACATCAGCATTAGCATCCAGTCCAGCAATCAAACAGAGAAACAATCATACAAACAGCTAAGCAGCCAAACATACAATCAGCCAAACAGACAAAGAGCCAAACCGTTTTCCCTCTAATCGTTTGACGTACAAATAATTTCCAATGAGTTTGCAGCTCATTGAGTCCTGGACGTGAGCAGTGAATTCGGCCAGCAGCTCCTTTGTCCAGCATTGAGGAAATACTCATGAATATTTCAGCCAGAGATAGAAAGAAAGACAGCTTCATTTAAGCACAAAGCTTGGAATTGCTTAATTCTTTTAAATGGAGATCTTCCATCTCGTTAGCATTGCTTGCTAACTGAATGAATTTCTTCATTTGTGTGCCAACTTTAGTTTTGTGGAAACCCAAACAGATACCATTATCGATCGTACCTATATTAATTACATATTCGTAAACTTATAGCATTTATATATATTTTTTGATTGCCTGATTCATATCAACTAAAACTCAGCTCGCCATCTGTTAAGTTGTAAAAGTCGGCAAGTTAAAATACACTTACTTAACTTATCACATACACCACTTGTACTCATTATTCGACAATGTTATAGTTATTTCACACCTAGCTACTAGAAATTTGTGCTTGGCCACCCCCCCCCCCCCCCCACCATTCCCCTTGAGTGTCATGGAAAACTGCCACTTCTGAAGTGTCGCGACACAAATAAGCTGAAGAAGAAGCAGCAGCAGCAGCAGCAGCTGCAAATGCAGGGCTCTGAGTTTTGCATTTTCATAAATGCCATAACATAAAGGAAAGTTGCTGAAGCTGTTATTAAGTACATAATTTTCGCAGGCATGCCACGCCCACCTGCTCACACTCTCACACACACACACTCATTGCAGCATTTTTTCATGCATTTTGTTGTTTCTATTTAATATTTTATGAAATTGCAACGCGACCAAAGCTGCCAAAAGGAGGCGAAACTTTTGCCATGGAGGTCGTTAACACGTTTACTCCACAGACCCTCCCCACCCCCACTCTCACCCACCCGAACTGCTCTTGTTTTACGTTGCAACGTTTTCGACGTAGGAGCAACAGTTAACGTGGCGTATGCGCAACGCATGCATTTAATTTAATTTCATTATATTTATGCGCATCTATAGAATTGTGGGATGCTACCGTTAAATATGGGAGAGAGTGGGTGGATGGGTGGCCATATGGCAGCAAGGGTGGCATGCATATTGTAAAACTTTTGCACACTTTGTTAAATAATTGATGCATCAGTTTAAGAGCAACGTTTATGAATTTAAGATTAAAGCATAATGTAATTGCAATTTCAATATACAAATTTATTAGGTTTTTTCTCTTTTTCTATTTTTAAATGGTAGTAAACATGCTTGTCGTATAATTAAATGAACTAGCAACAAGTTTGTGCTTTAAAAAGCTACGAATACTACATAGATTGCTCCACAGCTTCCATTAAAAATATTTGCGAAATTTTAAATGTAGATTTGAATTTAATTAGGCGTCCAAGAACCCAAACCATACCAAACAGTTTGTTAATTTTCATTTAGATTTTAACACTCATAGAATACCATATTTGAATATGCATTTATCTCACCTCATCCTCATCCATAAATTTACCCCGACCGTGAATAGGCAAATTTGCCACCAATGTTGGGTGTCATCTTTAGAGGCTAGCGACACTTTCATAAATAAACATTTAATGAGCAAATTTATGCTGTGGAATTGCGAATGCATTTGGCGTTTAACTCCTTTCTGTGCATTAATGTTATTGCAATTTAAATTATGAATCAAGCCTTTGGAATGCTAAAGAGGCGCCCGCCACATAATTCTAAGGATGAAGGAAATTGCTTGGTTGAATTTGATTAAAGAGATAACGACAACTTCGAGTTGCCAACTTCTAAGTGATTAGCGGTCTCTGTTTCTCTCTTAGTTTGACTCGTTCGCTCTCATGTTATAGCACCGTTTGACCAACTTATTCACAAGCGAATTAACTTATTATCCATAAAGTAAACCTCATTTGGAAGCTTTTAATGTAACAAGCAAATGCTGCTCTCGACGCTGCCTTACTTTTCTTTACCTCATTGTTCGAGTTTGCCAGCGACTGCAGTTTTCAGGCCACAATGGAGCAGCCCTGCCAACGACGTTGATGTCGATTTTGGAATTCGCAGGACTCGTGGAAGTCAAGCCAAGCGGAAATGCAGCTCTTAGCTAGTTTTTAGCTCGTTTCCACCAGCAGTTGTTGCATTGTTTTTTATTTATTTTTTTCTCTCCACGAGTAACACAGTTTTTCTGGTCTTCAGCAGCTATAGTTATGGCTTTCTATTTTTGTTGTTTTTCAAACAAGTCACTTTTTAAGGCTGCTGCTGTTATTATATAGATTTGTTAGTTGGCAACAAAGTGGCCAACGGATTGCATTAGGGGGCGTGGCAGACCGGTGGCTCATGTAAATGTGAATGATTTAATGCGCGAGTGGAAGCGCTAAGCACGCTTTTAGCTAAATTAAGCATCCGCCACGTTCGCCACAGATGCGACAACTATTTTAACATGCCAACAAAGCACTCAAGCCTTGAATCGCTTCTTTCTCTCTCTTTCTCTATTTGTTTAAATACGTATATTAATTGCACAGAGAAACGACATGTAAGTCCAGAAAACATGCTGAAAAGCTCATTTGATTGCTTAACCCCAAAAACAATTCCCTTAATAATTGAATTCCAACTGGTTGGCTATGTCTCTCAGCATTATTTATTTCTCTTTCCTCCTCTCTTTCTCTGTCTCTATCTCTCATTGTCTATTTGCCTTCTTGTTTTTGGTCCAAACAAAAGCCATAAATGCGCGGCAAACTTTTTAATTACTTTATGTTCCAACATTTTTTTGTTGATTTAAATAAATTTTCAATTGTATTTTTGTTGTTATTCTTTCTTGTGAGTGAAATATTATCATAAATTTGTATAGCTCGACAGTTCCATCCCTCGTTCTCTTGTTTTATTTTTGTTATCTTTTTTTTTTTTGTTCTCACTAATTAGAAGTGTTTTTCTGTGTGGGCGTGTCACCAACCGCCCTTATGACCCCCGAGTACGTGTCCGGAAGTTTTTCCACAAACTTTTCCACATTTCTCTGTTGATTGCTTTGACACTTTTGAGTAAGTTACTTGTTATGTTTTGTTACTGTTTTTTTTTTCCTCAAATTCAATTGAATTGTTTAACAAAATGAAATATGGATATGATTGCCTGGCGTTGTTTTCCGCATCCTTCCAAGAGAGACAGAGAAAAACTTTTCCTTTTTCGTGCTTGGCAGTGAGGAAAATGCAGATGAGATATAAGATATAAGCTATTCTTAATTTGATTTTGAATGATTTTAAGACATTGCTTGAAGATATCACCAGCAACTCAAATTATATTTGCTAATTCGCAACACAGCCAACTTGATTTGTCACTGGCACTGATTTTGAATTCAGGCATGAAGCAACAGCTAGAACATTGAAAAACTTTGCTTTCCAGCTCATTAACTGGGACAAAGTGCAAGCATTCCGAAAAATAGGAATGCTCAACTTAAACGCTCCCAGACCACACGTATTTGACCTTCTAACAACAACGCTGGCAAATAACTGCAAAACTAAACACATATTTTAAGAGCCTGGCTGCCAACTTGTTTGAAACCAGACATACCTTAAAAAACAATTGGGCGAGTGGGGGAGGGGCAAATGGGGAGAGGGGAGAGGAGAACAGTTTTTGAACTTTCTAAGCTGCGCAAACTTGTTCAAAAATTGATAAAATATCTTTAAGTTGCCCCGGCTGGCATTCCGAGAGATCAGGGACCTGATTCTCACTCGCACTAAGTTTAAATACTTATGCAAGCAAAGCGCATAATCATTTGCAAGTCTCATTTGTGCCAAGCAGTGGAAATGATGGCTCTGGGCGCGGGGTGTCGTTGGTGGCACGGAGATTGCAACCGCACGCAGTCGCAGCAGCAGCTGAAAATTTGCATTTAAAACTGTTGACGGCATTTTATTAAGTTGAAGATAAAACCAGGAAAGCCACAAACTAAAAGTAAAACACGAAACTTTGCCAAAAACCTCCCAAGCGAAGCTGTCAAACAACAACAATAACAGAAACAGAAACAGCAACAGCAACATCCACAGCAATTCAAAGAGCAACTCTGAGAGAAACGGGGTGCAGAGAACAGCTGGAGAGCCGCAGAGGCAGCGACGCGCTCTGGTCGCTCCTTCAGCGACCGGCTCAGCGGTCGGCTGTGTGTAAAAGGATATGTAACTTGTGGGCTGCCTTACACAACCGCCACACCGATTCCCCCTTCCCAGGCAACCCCATAGCAGCTCCATGATCCCGTGGCTGCTCGTACATTGGTTGCTGTTTTCGGGTTCTTTTGGGTGCACAAAAAAGTTGCATGTAAACGAAAGTGTTTACAAAATGAAGTTGCCACTTGAGCGAGTAAACAAATGAATGAATTCATTGCTTCCTGTAAAAGCAACACAACACCCCTCGTCCCTATCCCAGCACCTAGGGTTGTGGTGTATTTGCCCGACTCGTAGGTGTCAAAAGTTAAAGCATCGGAGCGCAAAAGTTGAGCAAATTTAAATGCTTTCGCATTTATACATTTGTGAACGTTCAACTTTTGGGTCGGCTCCAGGCAGGAAATAGGTCTTAGCACAGGCAGGATGTGTCCGGGGTATGCGGTCATTGCTCGAGTGAGTGTGCCAAAGCAATTATTTTAGCCGACAGCAATTTGCATTTGTCTTCCAGATACGTTAATAGATGAAGTGCGGCCAGCAATCTGCCAGATGTTAAAGCGCCAATATCGAGTATGGGCTTGATAACGGAGACCACCACACATATAGAAGACTTAATTAAACTTAGGGACCCCTACATAAATATAAAACATGAGGGTCGCCTCAGCTGCGGCGAATTAGCAAGTCAAATCTCAAGGAAGCCACTTTTTTGGGGAGCTCCAATCTCCATTAAAGCTTGAAGGCCAATGTGTATTTGTGTTTGATTAAATATAATACATATTCTTTTCGGGTTCATATTCTTGCCCAAGTCTTTTAGATAACTTTGTTAACTTCAAGCGCTTTGTCCAGAGATTAGCTGCAATTCTTTTACTGATGAGTTCTAAACTAATTTGAAAATGATGCCAGCTGCAAGTTGAAAACAGTTTCATATTTTCCACTTTCGCACTTCATGACAATAAAGCAATTGCTTTACGCCACGCTAACGAATTAGACCAAACCCAACAAGCCAACATTTACAACCCAAACAAAACCCCAGAGCTGAACTGAACTGAACAGAACAGAACAGAACAGAGCCAAACTAAGCTGAAAAGAACAGACTGGAGAAGCAAAGCTGAATACGGGACCAACTTGAACTTTCGCCCCGAAATTGCGCAACAAAATGCAAAAGTCAAATTCTGCGGTGCCTCTGCAGGAAGTAGGTGGCTATAGGGGAAGTAGGAAAGGGGCGTGGCTATAAAATGAGCGTTGCCAAAAATTCGGTGCTGTTGAAACCAAATGCATGCATAATCAACTTTGTTTAAACTTGAGCTCCATTTTCATAGTGGCTGTTGTTGTTGTTTGTGTTGTTCATATTGCTGTTGTTATTGTTGTTGTTGCTACTGTGTTTGCTCCAATTGCTGTCAGCTTCATTGTTGTTGCTGTAACTGTCGCTGTTGTTCTTCTTGTTGTTGCTGCTGGCGTCTTATCTCTGGCAAAACGCGCCAAGTTAAACTCAAGTTAAAGGTTCATTTCATTAATTTGCAAGTCGCATTTAGTGCGTCGATGTCGGCTGAAATTTGCATTTAAATCCCGTGGCAAAACGAGCAGAAAAAGCGACGACGTCGAGAACGACTTGAACGACTTTGGCTGGCTGCTTGGCTGATGCTGCTCAATGGACGATTGCCTGGGAGTTGCACTTGGCCTTCGACTTATCAGG
The DNA here is from genome assembly GCA_035042055.1 of Drosophila macrothrix. Lineage (NCBI taxonomy): Eukaryota > Metazoa > Arthropoda > Insecta > Diptera > Drosophilidae > Drosophila > Drosophila macrothrix. The sequence goes on from JAWNLX010000604.1 coordinate 467,259, forward strand.
GGAATTGCGGAACTTACAAGGAGAATGGGGCTGTGGGGCAGGATTGTGGGTAATCATATGATGAACTGAGCACTGCTTAGCAACTTGAGCCGTTGGCAACATTTTGATACCCTAGCCAAAATCATTAGTATGATAACTTTGTCAGTGTGTGCTAATCACAACCTATTAGGGCAATGTCAAGCAGAGACAAATTGGGGCTTTATTATCATAGTATTAAATTGACACTAGCTGTAAGTTAGTCTGTTGAGGAATATGAATGAAAGGAAGATTTGGTTTATCAGTTAAATATTTAGTAATCTCCAGTCATATATGTCATATATGCATATTCTCTTATTGTTTATTTCATATCTAAAAAATTCCTTATTCTATTTAAAGATTTAGGTAGTAGATACAATTAATATTGTGCTCTGTAAATTCAATTAAAATAATAATCAAGGTTGAAATAGTTGGGAGTTTACATTCCATTAGGGAAATATATTTAGAAGATGAAATTAAATTAGTGTACATCCATATATATGTGTGTCCAACTAACTTAATTGATGGATTTATTTTAGGACTAAGCTTGATCAATAATGTGAATTTATTGTGCAGAGCATCCTGATTTCGTATACCGCAAATAGTTTTCGCCTCATCCTCACTGGCTTGTTTTAAGGCAAATTGTTTACCAAATAAAGTTGTTACTTGAGCGGATTGTATGTATCCTCTCTTTCACTCTCTTTATCTGCTTATTAGCCATTAATAACTTGATATCGATGAGCTGGCCAAGCCAAGGACCGGATATAGGGTCAGTTCGGCAACCGCAGCACACAAATGAGAGGGGGACAGCGCTGCTTGGGCAAGCGGATGCCTGCGGTTACACACAAAATTATATTTGTACGGAGTGCGCGTAGTGGCCAGGCTTTCGTAATTGACTGGCATTTAAGGCTTTAAGCTGGACAACACGCATACGACGCGTGCACCATTACAGGACGAGCAGCTCACTTGGCAGTTGATGCGCGCGACGTTCCTTTGCATAATCAGTGGAGATCCAGCTGCCGACAGTGGTGCAGTGCTGAAGTCGTCTCCTTTGGAGGCTGGAGGCCATTAAGTGCTGCGTGGGAAGCGACGCAGCTGTTGGAGCCTTTCGGATATTAAGCGTCGCAGTAGCTGTTAAAATAAACACAAATTATTTGTGTAAACTTTGCACAGATCTCTCGCACTCGTCCACCCCAGTCCCCACACCCATCCCCATCGTTTCCCATCTAGACAACCCCCGCTCCAAGTTGAATGAATAAAAGGTTTTTGGTGATGGCTAAGTGCCTGCTTCTGGTTCAGGCCTCCAGCATTTTGGGTACGGAGAGAGCATGACTTTGATATGGGGATGGCGAGGCATTCATCCAGCAGTTGATTGATTGAAATTGATCGTCTAGTTGTATGGGGTGGCCGGTCGGAGATGGGGCGATACCCTTTTTTGGTACTTTCTTAGCCGTATTAATAGCAACTGAAAAGCAACTGAAGTTGGCGTGCGCCTGTTCGCAGTTCCGGTTTTGGTTAGACCGTTGTATTCCTTTCCCTTGTCTGGCTGGGCGAAACATGCAAATCGATACGTCAATTTGTCATGCTATTAGCAAGTATGTCAGCTGCTGGAATGGACATGCAAACGGAACTAAGCCAGCTCAGCAAACTACTTTTGAATAGTTGTTCTCCTGGTTATTGGGTCTGCTTCTGGTTCTGGTTCTAGTTCTGCTTCTTGATCTTGTTATGGCCTTTGTGCTGTTTGTTTGCCGCTCAACTTAATTGACTTCATATACACTTTGTGCTGTATTCGGTTTTGGATAAGACAACACCCACGCAATGGAAAATTCACTCGTAACTCATTCACATTATAAACGATGACAGGCACGGTGCGTAACAGCCAAGCACCTAAGCCATTTTCACACAAATCTCCGACAAATGTCAAGTTCTACACCAATTTTCCGATCCGCCTTCACCTGCCCCTGCCCCTGCCCCTGTCCCTGTCCAGTCCCTATTCGGGTGTCGGTTCGCTTCTTGTTCTTTAAAACAACGCCGCATATTGTTGTCATTAATTAAAACGTTTTATGGATTACATGGCCAAGGGAGCGTGGAGCAGCGGGGAGCGTGTGTGTCTTTGTCTGCATTTACAGTCTGTGCTATGTTTTTCCACCTATCCGACGATTTTTCACAATTTTTCAACTTGGCGTCGGGCAAACACTAAATCACTTTAATATTCAACAATTTCAGCAGTTGAATACGCAACGAACAAAAAAAAAAAAAAAAAACAGAAAAAGACACACCAAATTCAAACAATAAAACATAAAAATGTCAGACAAGCGCCCGCGACAGGAAATCACCAAATGCAGCCCGAAACTTTGCCCCGGCAGTGCTCGATGTGTGTTCAATGCCGGCTAGTAAGGGGATTTGAGGGGAAGCCCGTGTCAGAGAGCGCGCAATGCTCGCTATAAAAATGTCACAATAAATACCCAAAATGCCAAGACGAACTCTCGTCCAGGGCGCGTAGTTTTCGGGTATTGGCTGTGACCCAGTTTTCTTGGGGGTGGGTATTTGGCTGGTTGTGAAGAGCGCAGGAATTTCAATTTAGCCCAGCGGGATGTCTGCATGTCTCAGCTGCCTCGTTGCCCCAATGCCTCGATGCCATTACCGGCGGCAGCGGAAATTAAACCCAATGACAGGCAGACCACGTGGTGAGCCAAAGGAAGGATGTGCGCCCACATGAGCGTTTTAACCCTTTGTTAACGCCAAGCAACTTCGCTCACACACGCCTCTCATGTCAATGCCTGACTGACTGCCTGCTGCCTGCTGCCTGCCTGTTTGCCTGCCTGCCTGTCTGCCTAAAGAACTCCTTCACCTGTCACCTGTCCCGTATTATGTTTATGAAAAATGCCGAGCCCGCAAAACGCTGAACTACTTTTTGCCCACTCCATTAACTGTACATCAAAGGCAATTCCAGGTAGACTTCGCTGACAACAAACGCAAACACTTTGCCGTTGTCGAATAACAACAGGTCTAAGGTCTGAAGCTGCTTTTCGGTGGCCAACTCATTTACTCTGTGCTGAAAGTGACACGACAAAGGCAAAATGCAAATGCAAAGTGTTTTCCATAAAGCAGTTCCCATTTTTTTTTTTAAATTTATTTTATGCAACTTTCGAAAATGTCAAAGGCATCTATTTCCAAGCCCCCGCATAAAGTTCCTTCATCGACTAGAATTTTTAGACAGAAAATGCAAAGCTCTTCTGAAGTTTGGGAGCCACTTGACAAGTCGGCAGTTTTGCATCTCTTTCAGACAAAATCAAATAATGAGCGATAAATTAAAGTTAAGGGAACAAGACCGTAATAAGAATTGAATTATTACCGAATTGGTTCTCTATGATTGGCTACTGTTACATTGCTGCTGATTACATTTAATTTGCTCACAATCATTGACTTCATTAATTTATATAAAGTTTAAGTTATGATGTTAAATTTCAATCATCTGTTAACGTCACTTTTGGTTGGGCTCAACTCAGATCTTCATAATCACTTCTTATCTAGAAGTGTTGCATTTTTATACTTGTTTCTCATCCCAAGGCAAACAGTTTTTCAAAAGCTAGCATTGTTCACATTATCTGATACAAGCACTCCACATGTAAGTTTCAGGCGCGGACTGCAAGTGTCAAAAACTTAATTAAAAGCGCGCTGCCTCAGCTGCTGCTGCTGCTGCTGCTGCTGCTGCTGCTGCTGCCTCAAATGCAGCTTTTTCTGCTTCTTCTTCAACTTCGACTACTTTGGCGCACTTGATAGTGGTGGGAAAACAAACTTAAAGATACTTCTTCGCCAGGCACTTAATTAGACGTTAAACACTTGTAAAATGCTCAAGGATAATGGATGCGAGTGAGCTAAGGAGTCGACAGCCAGGACCAAGCTAGTGGCTTGGGTAATGCGAATGCAATTGAGTCGACTGAATTGATGAGCAGAACTGAATATCTGATACTGACAGACCAATGGAACTAGGAACTGAATGTTGTTGTTTGAGTTGCTTAAGGCCAGATTTAATGGACTGACCAATTAGCAAATTTTAGTGATGCATAATAGTTTTTAAATATAATCTATGTGGCAACTGAGTTAATTAATTACATGTAAGCATGGCCGTGTTGCACACGCTCGACTGATTACCCTACCAGGACAGGTTCAGCCTCCTCCGATATAATATGTACATACATACATGTTCTTTCTGTGTATAATGCGTGTATGCAAAGTTGGTCATTAGTTAATTCACTGCACATACAACTAGCTAACCACCTAACCATAAATGCGAAGGGGAAACGGAGAGGTGGAGGGGCAATATTAGAAGCAGCTATCGGCCTGCAGTTAGTAGCAGCAATACCAAATGCTACAAGCACCAGATGCCAAAGTGAAATCGTGTAAATTGGACCACACAGACACCAAAACAAGCCAACATGACGACCAGACCAGATCCAACCAGACATACATTCCAGGCTGAAAGCACCACCTCTGAAACTATGGAAAGTTCTGCATGCATTCAAGTTGCATGAGAGTGACTCTGAGACAAAGAGTGGTGGCTCATATGCACCACATATTCACGGGGAGTCAGGCCATGCATATCTATATATTTTGCATAAATTATCATCAGAGACCTGGCCACAGAGGAGTGCGGCACAGCAAACAAGATAATGCTACAGCGGCGCAACATCATTAAGGAAATTACTTGTAATTCACCAAACTAGCAATATCAGGTACTTACTACCCTGCTTCCACTCCACTCACACCACATACACTACACCGCCTGGGCATGAGGGCGGACCTGAAGCTCAACCTGGACATGGATGGCGACTAGTGGCTATCAAACAGCTCGCTCCACTAACGACTGACGGCAGCCCCATTCCTGGCATGGGGGACATGGAAAATTATCATAACTGCGACGCAAGGCAAACTCCGTACTCAATATTTTAGATGCGAAAATAATTAATGTGAGAAGCTTGAGCTCTCCCTGGTTCGCATCTGCTGTGCTCGCTGGGTACCCAGCTCCCTAGTTAGTCTGCTTCGACTTAGCCCAGTTACCGTCGTCTTAACGTGGGTAGCCTAATTAGTTGACTGCACGTACTCTCTGCTCTGTGAATCTATGCGGCTGTGGCAAAAGGCTTACAAATTAAGCTATTTGCCATAGTTGTTACGTTAATTAGCTCGGGTAGACAACTGCAGGTAGAGGGGCTAGAGGCAATATGACTGCGAATAAAACCAGCACGATTAAGAAACTTGCTTAAGATTACGGCTAAAAGTTGCTTGCTAACTGAAATTGGGAACGTTTAAGATTTGATCTCCAGTTGATATCAATGCCAGAAGGAAAGCAAAAAATGAACTGTCAAAATATAATAATTTGTACATTTTATACCTGAATCAATACTTATACTTAATACTTTTATTTTTTCATGGGTTTCTGCTTGGCTATAATTAAATATATATACAAGTTTGGCAAATGCTACCCGCATGAAAATGAAAAAATTTAGGCAAACTGTGAAATTGGGTAACTTAAAGGCAAAGTGAATGCCAGCTAAATAATATTTGTTTGATCTGAAACCAAAACCTCTGTCAATATCAAACCATTTTGAGGCTCTCTGACCAATGTGTCACAGCACACATCGCATCCAGCACTTTCGCTAAGCCACAAAACCACGACACAGATTCCCAATCACTTGCCAAACACAAAGATGCTGGAAAGCAACAACAACAACAACAATGCAAAAGCATTCAACAAAACTGCAATAACAACTATGCAAATGATTCAGAAGGAACGTCGAACATTTGGTTTGTTGCTCCGTTGGCTTTGAGTTGCCTCGGTACATGAAATTTGTGCTGCAAATTACATGAGAAATTAAATGCATGAATAATTCGAATGGTTGCTGTGGTCTCAACAGCACAAAATGGCCATAGCTAATCAGGGGTAGGGTTCCATTTTGTTGGATGGTGGGTGGCTGTCGGGTTGGTCAAGGGAGTGCTCCTGCTTTGTATTTACACTGCATTTTATCGCTTTAACACTCTGACACAATGAATATAAATATTTAGACAGCAAAAACAGCAGCAGCAGAAACAAGTCCAGGCAGCAGCAGCAAAATCAGCAGCAGGACGGGACCAGCAGATATGCAATGCTGCCACTCTGTGTGCGGCTATATTGTGTATATATGTGTGTGTGTGTGTGCGTGAGTGTGAGAGTGTGTGAGTGTGTATGTGTGTGTGCGTGCACTTGACCTGTGCATAAATTTCAATATAAATGAATGGTTGTCTGTCCTTTTTGGAAATGTACATTTCTCGCCAATTTATATTTTATTTTTATTTGTCATGTTCATTTCCCAAATATTTCATTTCGAAAAACTACGTTACGTTAGTTTGCGTTACGTTACGTTGCGTTGTGGCACTTTACGCTACGTTATTAAAGATGCCCATCGATCGATGGAATGGCCCTCAAACGGTATGCGGTATTTGGAATCCGGAAACCGGAAGCCGGTTGCGACTACAAATTTATTGTTTACCATTAAAATTGACGCAAAAAGTCTTGTTTATGTGCCCTTTTAGTTAACAAACTCATAGACCCATAAATTGAGTGCCGAACATGAAGTCAAAGTTCGCTTAAGAGGCACAGGCTCCCAACAGTTTGTCCACTTGTGCCCTTACCCCCTCAACCCCCTGCCACACTCGATTGGCAAATTTGTCCCAGGAAATGTATGCGTATATTGCCGGCACAACTGAGGATGCCGAGTCCTTGCTATAGGTGCCACTAGTTCGGCTTTTTGCAGTGCCGCCTCAAAGCGAAATCAATTTCCGTTATAGAACTGGTTTCGTCCTTTTCCTTGGCCAGAAGTTTCATCCTGTTGCACAAATAAATATTTTGTACCGGATGTTTGGGTCACAATCGCGTTTCGCAGCCAATAGCAGATGTGTTTGCTTTGGCTTTCTGAAATTTTAAGTCCTGCGCCTCCATATGAACAACAATTGCATTCCAGGGAAATCGAATTTAATTTGTATTCGATTTCTTTTCTTTTCTTTTGATTTGGCTCATTTTGGGAATACAGGATATATTTTTCGTTTTCATTCACTTTAAAATTATATTATTATTAAATAATAAAAATTCATTTTCAGTGTTGCAAGAAGTGGTGACACACTTGGCAGAGACGCGTAAGCATATTTTCATTACTTATCCAATGGAGTTTTCATTTTGATAAAATTATATCAGGTCTCAGTATGTCTACAACAAATAACGCCAGTTTTTATTAGTAGCGAAACTTTTTTAAAAATAAATACATCCGTTTATCAGGAAAACAGTTTCAGTAATAAAATTAAGCATTTTATATTAAATTATGATGTAGCACATTTTTTTATCAGACTCTTTTATTCAGAATGCAATTCGTGCTCTGACCCGTGACAGCAGATATTGTTGCCGTATTCAAATCTATTTTTTTTAATTTTAGTCCACATGCAAATAGAGCTGATTATTTACACTGTGCAAGTGCGCTCAAAAATTCGCCAATGGATGTCATTTATTTTTAAATTAAATCTATACCTTTTTTCTTTGCATTTAAAATTAGTCATCCATTTATCCACAAATATTTATATTTATTTATGTGCCACATTTTCATTTTAATGCCGTGAATCAAATTCCAAAAAAATTGCAGCGATTAAAATGCGGTCACATGACAATATATTCATTTATATGCTTATGAATATATTTGATGAAGCATCGTTTAGCTCCTGGTGGCAACCGGTGGTCCCAGGCTATGTCATATGGAGGTATGGTATACCATACTGCAGGTCCTGGCAACGGCAGTCCGCCAGTGAAACAGCTTCATTAGTTGAACAACACGCAGTCTTTGAGGTCAGGATAAAAACCACAAAACTTTAAGGCACGCACAACCCAAACCAATTTCAGTCAATTCGAATCCTTAGCCTGGTGTGTCTTGGCAGTCTCTGCTCAGTTTTCACTGCTCGACGTCTTAAATCACAAAAAGTAGCAAACTTTTTTACTCAAAATTTTTTTCGTTTTTTTTTCATGCTTTGTTGTTTTTCGTAGTCCTTGGAATGTTACTCAAAGTTTTATTATGATTTTGTGCCACTGCTGTTTTATGTTTTTTTTTTTTTGTATGGAATTTTTTTTTTATTGTGTGCGTTTTTCCTGTTTGTGACTTTGTGTTGACAATTGAAATTGATTTTGCGGTTCCTGACACCGCCCCACTCTGTTGCTGTGGCCACAATGGAATCTGTTGATTTTTGAGCGTATTTGATTGAAAATAATCACAGATTGCAGTTGAGTTTGCTCTTGATTGCCATATCAGGCATTCTCAAAACAATTTAAATGAGTTTTAAATTGCAATCACAACAGAAACAGAATCAGCAGCAACATCAGAATACAAACGCACCTGTATTAAATCAAACTGTGCATGCTTCGGGGAAGTTCATTTATTGTTTGCTCAATATAAAACATAGCAAAAATAAATCATAAAATTGTCTGCATTAATTCAGCTTAATTTAAAGGGTGTTAGATGGCAATTGGATGGAAGGATCGCTGGTGTGAGGTAATAAGCCGAAAGATTATGTTCAACATAATTGACATTTTAATGCGCTGATAGTTGAAAAATGATAACAACAGATTTAATATTCTGATAATTTGCACAATAATTATGCAACTTAATCGAATTGTCATCGGGCTGCATTACGCATGTGGCACTTCAGACTCACTGTCAGTGCACCCAATGCACAACATCTACATGAAACGGATATTCGCTAAACGAACAAATTGACAATAAATTGAATGGTCGATCGAGCAAGTTAACATGAGAATGAATGATACATGGGTTGCCAGCGAAATGAAATGCATTGCCAACAATAGATAGAGAAAAAAAAAATTAAGTGGCCATATTTAGATAATAATCTATTGGATAGCATTCGATTGTCTAAATTGCCAGCAACATTTTGATAAATCGAATTAAATGCTGTTAGCTCGTTTATTAGGCATAAATACATTTTTGGACTGCACAAAAGGATTGTTTAACTTTCCCAATAAATTTGTTATCTAGTTAAGAATTTAACGAAGCATCCACAAAGAGGAGCCCCCCTGCTAACAGCATCTGAATGCAGCGCCTCATTTAACGAGACAATTTCCACAACGCATTCTTTTCCATTCAGTGTCGGCATGGGATCGCTTTTGGATGTGATCATTGTTTAACTTTTGGTCTACGTAGTATTTAGGGGGACCCCCTCTAGCTGTCATTGCAGCTCTGCCCATGTTGTGACATTTATCTTAAAAGGGGCGCAGCTATAGCTTAATGAAAAGTAGCTCTACCAAAACACATACCTTTTCAAGCCAATTAAGTGCTTAATTTTGTGCAAACACATTTAAGTTGTAAAAATCATGTAGTGAGTTGTGCTTTTGTGTATGCACCTGAAACTCACCTGTCCAGTTTGTTGGTTCAAACGACTGCGGCTGTCTTTGGCTGAATCATTTCATTGCCCATATTCATATGAGGCGTTCATGCATTTTATTTGTTTGTTTGTCGCTTGCATTAAATTGAAATGGAAATGCCGCAGACCGCACTATAGGACTGACAGTCAAACAGACAGATGGACAGACAGACAGACAGTCAGATAGACAATGGGAGACAGACGGACAAATGTCTGCTGTTGCTGTTCTGATGATGACAGTCGGCGTCAGTCGCCGAAATATAAGTACAGTACAACCTCTGCATATACGGACTGCTGCTGCTGCTACAGCGGAGTGTCCGTTTGCCGTTGGTGCTCGCTGTGCTCAATGAAATCGCTCATACGCCACCACAGCAATCTATACGCGATATGCTGCTCTGGTCGAGAGGGAGGCATTGTTGCCAAGGGTTGGGGTAAAACGGGACGGCGGGTAAAACAAACGAAATGAGAGCACATAGTTTCATTATCCCTTGGCTGGTAGACGAAGCAAGGACGTGGCACAGACCTGCCGCTACATGCGGCGCATTACAAATTTTCGAAACGAAACTGAAATCAAATAAGAGACAACGTTACTAGCCTGAAAGATACACCCACACACACACACACACACAAGCACACGTACGAGAACAACAGCAACAACAATCCAATGCAATTAAAATTGGCTGTGTAAAAAAAACAAGATGGAAGACAAAAAAGCCAAATGTGGAATGACAAACATGCAGCGAATTTGTAATTTGTAATTTGTAATCTGTAATATGAATTCGAGTTTAAAACATACATATTTCGACCAGGTATGCCAGGTGAACATGCTGTAGAATATGATTGCAGCTCCATTTAATTGAGCTGCTTGAATATTTTTGCCAGCTATGCGCATCAATCGGATACGGCAACTCAAACAAAATGGCATCAATCCAATCAGCAGTATTGTAATTGGTAAAATATAGGATGTTGAATGTGCGAATAATCGAATGTTTGAACACTTTTTGCGGCGTTTGATTGAAACCGGAAATTGGCAAAATAATGCAATGATATATGTATGTGTGGTTTATATGTACAAATTTCACGATTTTTCCAATTAAATCGAGTGGAAATTGTCAACGATTGTATAAAATATCTTCAATTAAATTAATTGTGTGTTATTCTTTCGTTGGTTTGTGCATGTGTAATTAAATTGGCTATTGTAATTGAAACGAACTATTTATATGTAGTGACTCTGTACATAATTAAGCATATATTAATATGCAATAGGCAACACAATTTTTTTCCTATCAGAAAAGTCTATGAATCAATCAAAAACTAAAAACAATTATGAATCGATCATTTAAATTATTTATTTTATATGTTTTCGCATTTCTCTACATAAGTTAATTAAATACTTTTTTTTAAGCTCTTTGAAATATCCCCCATTAAAAATATGTTGATTTTTTACAGTCCATAATGTTTTTTTTAGTATCCATAATGGATACATGTACATATATATGTTTTCCAGATTTTCCGGCATTGCTCGGAAAATTAGAAATAAAAACTAAAGTAATCCATAAAAAAGTGTTCGATTGAATGAAAATGTATACGAAATACGACTGTCATCAATTCTGGTTCACAATTAATCGAATCGATCTTGTTCAGCCTATTGCAACAGCTCCAACTGGCAATTATAAGAACCTCCTGGCAAGTCCTTACAAACATTTTCGCTTTTGCCTCTTTGCTGCTGCTGTTGCCAGCTGCCATTAGTTGGTTGACTGACTGATTGCTTTGTCTTATCATGTGGCACAGGCCCCATTCCCAATGTCGAATACAATTCAATTTGCTTTGCTGCCACACCTACCGAACGCCTTTTTCCCTTTTTGGGTATTTTCATTCTTTTTTTCATCATCAGGCTGTTTGTTGTTGCCTACTGGTGCTTCTAATCAGAATTTTTTAACAATTTTGGGTGCGGCGTGCATTTGTTTCCCTTTTCTTTGACACTCTCTGCAATCACCCAGAGCGGCAGCCAGGCATCAAGGACATCAATTCAAATGATGCAGCGAGGCTAAGCCAGAGAGCAGCATTTGATTTTGCGATTGAATCAAACAATCAATTATCTTGTCTTCTGTCGCTGCCGCCTTTTTGCGATTGTCTTGTTGCGACCCACTCAACTGCAATTTTCATTGCCAACATTTTTGCCCAAATGACAAAATGCCAAAGCCAAAGACAGTATTACCTACTGACACCAACAGAAAGATGGTAAAAATGTTCCAGATGACTGATAAATTGGCAATATGCGTTTGCCTTAGGTATTTTTCAAAAATGTAGTTATTTGTTGGGGAATATAAACTATATGCAGCACTCTTGAAATTAATGTATTATTATAGTTTAAATATACAATAATTTCCACCTCAAGCTGTTTGCCAATAGAAATACTGTTTAAGTACAACTAAAAACGTATTTTAAGATACCATATTTCAAGTACATATTCATCTTCAATAATATTTGCTTTGCCATCTACTTTGTGTGTTGTATCAAATTGCAACTGTCAGGTTTTCCTTTCCAGCGCTTGTCTCTGCGCGTTTTTCGAACACACACTTAACTATGTCAACAGGAAGTCAAATGGCACACAGACTCACGCAGATGTATACACACATACATACAACAACATGGCGATGGCAAAATGGCGTGCATAAATATCCGGACCGCCAACCGAGAGCGTTTTATGAGCGTGCGACTGAGCCGAAGATTGTTTATGGCGGCCAACAGTTGATTCATCGTATTTAATGGGTAATGCTTGCATATTCCGCAAAAAAACGGAAGAGATACTGCAAAAACATAGCAAAACATAGAGAGAGATGGAAGCGAAGAAGAGTTGCCTTGCCCCTAAGCATATGAGAAGTTTTTACTCTACAAATGCAGCATATTTTATCGAGTTGAGTGTCTGTAAAATATGACTTTGCTACAAGCTGAAGCAATTTACTTTTCTTACTTTCTCCACTGTTGCTTGCAGCCTTTTTGGCCAGGACTTTGGTAGCTAGCTTATTGTTTTTGGCAAGAGGCGCAAATTGTGTTGTAAGACCAGCGAGCTCCACTCAATGCCAATCCCCAATTGTCAAGCAATGTCGATGGCTTATCATTTAATGAACTGCAGAACAACAGCAACAACAACATAAACACCACATCAATATATAATCTACTGTGTGTGTGTGTGTGTGTGTGTGTGAGTGTATATGGGACATATATCAAGTGAGTTGGCCTTTACTTAATATAAGATCTTATTTGGGTCAACTTTATTATATGCACATAATTACAAAAGCCAACAAACTGGTAGCTGTGGCGTGTGTTGGCCAGAGATAAAGCATTTATGATGACAGACATGTGGGAATTGCTGTTGGCTGTTTCAACAGACAGCCAGCCGGGGAGGCGGGCAGGCGAGTGTACAAACAAAGAAGGAGTCGGGTTGACTCAGTCCAAATTCTTAGCATTTTCCCGGCCGGCTTGGCCTGCACACTTCCGTCTTTCGTTGTCACCAAATGTCGACTCTCATTTATTTGCGCTGCTCTAATAATAAGAAATAATGTCATCTTCTGTGTACTCGTATTCCTAGAGCCTATTGTCTATGTCCTAATGTACAGATTGAAGGGAGGGTGTTGAAAGGAGGGCAAGGACTTGGCCTTTAGTTTGCTTTACTGTTCAGCCACAGGCTAAAATATTTATGCGACAAACGACAATTTTGGATTTATGTTTGTGTTTTTTTAGAGTCGGGCCCCAGCCGGCTCAGGATATACTACACACATACATACATAAAAGTAGCTGGGTTTCATTTTTCTTTTTTATTTATTTATTTTTTGTTTTTTGGTTTATTTTTTATTTTTGTGTATATAGCAGGAACTGGTCCACAAATAGCAGCGCCATGGCATCAGCTCTTGTGTGCGAATTAAAGTGGCAATGGGCAGGAAATTGTGTGGGTTTGTCCTTGCAGATGGGGAGGGTTTGCAGTAGCAGGGATAAAGACTGTGCTGGGTGGGGGTGGAGGGGCCAGTAGGCTTATACATGCGGTTAGAAATTGGAACAGAAAACGAAAGTGGTTTTTGTTAATTTCAGTACATTTTCAATAATGCGATTTTACAACTGCGGAGCAATTTCGTAACTTAAATTCCCAACTGAAATATTTTAATGTGTTCAAGTCCGAGTCGGAAAAGCTCATAATTTAGAAAATGTTCGTTTTTTCCCCTAACTGTTGTCTTAAGCGTTGCTCAGCCAAGATTTTGTTCTTTTTTCGTTTTGGCTACGCTCCTAATCGTTTCCTTGTTACTACAAACAATCTTATGGCGCATTATGCCACTCAGCAAACAACACTCAAGCAAACACACTTAAAAAGCATCTTCATTGGAGCTTCACTTCATATTCAATATCAAATTTCCCAACATTTTGCCAAACAGCAGCCGCAAACACTTGAAAATGTTCCCAGAGCTCAATTAAAAGCCATTAGCTGAATATCGAAAAAAGCTTTACATCACCAACTTCCACCCCAATCCACCACATCCCATCGCACACCCCTCGTTGTTGGCTGTGTTGTTCATGGCCAAAGGATATACACGCATTGAATTACGCAGACAAAAGGCCAAGGCATTCAAAAATTTCCATATGCAAGATTTCTCATAATACATACATACATACATAAATATTCACTGCCTTGCCGTAGAACCAGTTTTGCCCGGGGCATAACACTAGAGGAAAAACCCACTCCCTGTCGAGTAATTAAAGTTTTGCACAAGTGTCGATAAATTATGCGGAAGATAGAAGATGGAAAATGCCGAGTAGGAAGCTGCTATGCAAATCACTCACAACATACAACTTACAATGCACAGCTGGGAGCGAGACGAGAGTCGTGAGTCGAGAACAGAGCCACAGATGGACATTCTTTTGGCTTTCGAATGACAGGCACTTCATCATCGTGTCCTTCGACGAGTGTGTAATTCATCACGCGAACAACCGCAGACCCCGCAGACCCCGCAGCCCCCCCCCCCCCCCCCCGGCACCGTTTGGCATGACATGTTGAGCCTGCATTTAAGCTGGCCATCTCAGGAAGGGGGTGGGAAGGAACTGGGCCTAGACTGGAAATTACTGTGGCTGTATGTTGCCCGGCTTGGCAGGCTCGTTGAGTTTTGGGAGCCGCTTTGTAAGCGCAACCTGGCTGAAATGCTATTAACAAAGTTGACATTAATCGCTCTGACTTTCTGCAAGAACAGCAGCAGCAGCAGCAACAGCAACAGCAGCAGCAGCAGCATCAGCATCAGCTAATAGAGGCAGGCGTTACACGTGTGTGTATTTAAAAGAGGCCCAAGCAGGCTTCCGGCAAGCTTGTAATGTGAAAACAATTAAGTATGTAAAATGTAAATGGGTTCGGGCCATAAAAGCTAGTCAACGAAAGCATCTGAAAGCCAGAGTAGTCAACAAAAATAATTGCTATGAAAAGTGGCGAGACTCACTCTGACATCAACCAGCTTCTGACTTGTGCCCTTTGGCAAAAGAGCATGTTTTGAATGACATTGATTCCTAATACCAATTTCTCAGTGAACTGACACAGCATGTCATTCGAAATGATTTTGATGGCGGTATATCAAATTATAAAGTAAGTACATAAAGTAGAGAATATAATTAATGTTTTTCTTGTATTACACAACATATAGTTCTGAGCAGTCACACTACATTTTTGCAACTACATTTCAACTTTGATTTGCACTCACAATTCTCCATGTCTAAGTAGATTCTTGTAAGCTACTTACAAGGAACAAATAAAGGAAATATTGGTTTGGTAAAGGTGTAAAACGGGATCAAGTAACTTTAGTCACATAATCTGAAACATGATGAATGAGATAGTATTGAGTGTTGAATGCACATTGAATGATCACATGAAACATATTTTCCTAACATACATGTAGGTCATAATTTGGTATTCAATAATTTAAATATTCGAATTGATAATTCATAAACAACCTGCTGTTTTTGTGTAGAATGCATATTAATTCAAATGCAAACAAGCGAAAATATAGTCATAATTCTTGACTTTTTCTGCTTTGTGCTTTTCATTGACTCAATTCCAAGCAACCAATAAATTCAACTCAACATATACTCACACACAAATACAAACATATAAACATAATCACATAAATATGCATACCATTTAGCTGCTGTCAGTTTTATGAATCGGATTTGTATGCTTAGCCAACTGACCAATCTCTGGCTTCAGTCTCTTACGCAAGCACACATTCTCATAAATAGGAAGTTAAACCCTATTAATTTATGGTGCTGCTGGGAAAATAGTTAACATAGCCCAGAGACTAAGCTGCCAGACAATAAATGCTGTTGATACATTAAACAAGATTAAGCATACGACACATGAACCCAGTCCCCGTCACAGTCCTAATTACTATTATTGCTATTGTAATTGTTGTTGTTCTCATTATGAAATATATAGCCTCTATAGTTTACTGCGCTATTAATGAACAACGAATGCACCCCTGACAATCATCTAACCCCCCCTGCAAGAAGTACACAATTTCCTCTTGCCCTTATTTCGCATGGGGTCGCTTTGAAATTGACCTGCTGCAAGCCACCTGCTGTTGCAGTGCTGCATTCAGGCATAATTGCACTAAATCGAATGCATTGGAGCCTTAATGAACATTAATAGATTTACAATTTATTGTTTAATGTAACCCCCGCCCACGCCCCCCTCTGGCCTGTTATTTGTGTATTAATGTTAATGCAATTATGATATTCGCATCTGTCTACTAATAAATGCGAGGCATGCAAATATTATTGCTGCCAACTTGAGATTCGGGATGTTTCTAATGCCAAAAGCCAGAAAGATAAGCAAGCAGAAACTAAGACAATTTCCCAATGTCTGACATTCGATTTGTGAAATATGTGTAATTATAAAAGATAATAGCTGCAGGCAAATGTAAACAGACAGCCACATTGCTTGGAGCTGAAGGACGAATTGATACTTACAGAAATCGTTATTTGATGCACATACATTCCAATATCTTCCATTTATTTCCATGACCCATCAAATTTGATGCCCAAAACGCCTGGCGGCTTTCTTCTTCCCACTTACTTTTTATCGGCATCGTATTCCATTCCCATTCCCAATATTTTATGTGCACCTCATCCGCAAAACATTATCAAAAATCGCTTACAACCAATTTGATTTTATTAAAACGAGTACCCTAAAGCGTGCCAAGCCCCTCCCACTCCGTCCCCAGTCGACTCTCTTTAAGTTGCGCTAATCATGCGAACCGTTGGTGAAACTTGCACCAACATTTGGGCGGTTTATACTCCAATACGACTCTGACGACGATGACGACGACGATTAGCATTAAAGTTAGTTGCGAGCTGGAGGACCCACATAAAACCGTTTTATGTACGCCCATAAACAGGTGAGAGGCGTTTACCCACCTGGTGGCTACCGAAATTTCGCACCAATACTCTTGTCTTCTTCCGGTGGCGCCCACTTTGCCAGGTGGCATTGATGGGAGACGCCTTAAGAGTGCTGTTGACTCTTCAAAATGGCCGCACATAAAAATTATATTAAGCCATAAAACTGGAAAAGGACACATACACATCCACTGGATAAAGCACTTATTTTATATGCGGTCAAGGCAATTCAATTCACATTTGCGGAGTGCGCAAAATGCTTTATTGCCTTAGTCATGCCGGAAAGCATTAACTATTTTAACAGAAATGAACCTGTCAAAGTTCAGATTTGTTAAGGCTAATGGAATGACTATAAACGGAACATAGTTACAACGTTACAATTGCTGAGATTTCTTATTGTACTCAAGAAATGGCGCAATGGTCTCGTTTTTATTATAAACTTCATACAGAACATGTCTATGAGTTTGTGTGTGGGTGTGGGTGTGTGTGCAAGCAAGGCAAATATGATGGAACAAGCTATAAAAAGAATGCTCATAGATGTGAGAGATGCATAAATGCAATGCTCTGGGGATTACTTGAAAGTAAACTATGTCTGCATTTGCCCCAAATAAGATTTCAATTCTTTTTTGCAAGCGCATTTCAATTTATGTTCATTCGCTGGCCTGTTCAATATGCCAGTTACATGCAGATGTCATGCCCCCTACATGTTGCCCCACAGCCGAACGCCACACGCCCCACGCCCACAGCTTGCGGCAGCATAAATCGCAGAGCATATTACACAATGCGATGCGTGCCTGGATGCCTCAATGGAGACGCCCACAAAACAGGCAGTGACGTTTTCGGTTCGCCTTTTGCCTTGCTCAATCGTTCTGTTTGCATTTGCTCTTGCCCCCGGCTGGGCGGTGCGATAGTTGAAGATGAGATGATAGTGTGTGTATGAGGAGGGAGGGCTCGATTGTATTTGCAGGGTAACAATGAAAGAGGGGCACAAACTTTTTATTCTGCATTTGTCCTGTTGCTGCGCACAGGAGCAGATAGTAGTTGGAGAATAGTCGACGAAGGTAGAGTCACTGGATAGAGTACATCCTTCTGGTGAATCCTTGCCCGTTTCGCCTCTCTTCCGACTGCCGTGCTACGTGTTCTGCCTGCAAATACATTCAAATTGTTTACCGTATGAGCGGCGCGCACGTGAAAGCCAAAAGAAAATTGTAGTAAATTTTAAATGGAACGGCAGCAAAAATGTGCAGCGTCTCCTCGATCCCCGATCCCCAATCCCCGATACCCGATATGCGATCCCCGACCCACTAGCTGCTGTTTGCCTTGACGCAGTGTAATTTATTGGCAGCACGTTTATCATGACGTCGTCTCCGTCTCTGACTGACTGTACTCAGAGTCTACGGCTCAGTCATCTGCTGCTCTCCACTGGTAAGCCCAAAAAATGCAACCATGCGGTGCATGCAAAAATGCCTATGCCACAGCGCAGGATGCTCGACTAGAGTGGCTGCAGTAGTGCTCCGGATCTGCTTGCCCAGCTGCCTGCAAGCTTGTCTGCTAGCCTGGTTGCCTAGCTGCCTGTTTGTCTCGCTGCCTGGCTGCCAGACTGCCTGGCTGCCTCGTTGTTGCTTGCCACAACATTTGCACAAATTGCATCCACTGCCTTTCCATATCCTTTCTTACTTACTTTTATCCTTGGCCAATGTTTGCTAACCGTTTTGCCAGTCAAGCCAGTCGACCTCGGTGTGGGGAGAGGCCTTTTTATTGTTTGCTTTTTTGGTGCCTCCTGCGCCTGATGCAACATTCATTAAAATGTTGCCAATGTGTTTTTGTGGCAAATTGAAGCTGCTGAACCTTATAACGCCAGACGCCCGAAGGCTCAAGCCCCTTAAAAACATTTGGATATGCATTTTCCGAGTAGTTGCCTGTGCATGCAAAGGATTAGGCACATCCCAAACAAAGTGCGCCACTTTGTGATACATCTGAAAGGAAAGAAAAATAGTGCAACGACAAGAATAGTAAAAGTGAGTATGAAGTAAGGACAAACACAGACACATCTTTGGCAAAGAACAGCAGAATCCGATCTTAATGTATGCCTAAGTGAACATTCTAAATTATTCGCCAGTCCCTTTGAAGGGACATTGAATTCATGTTTGCTCAAAAAACTGAAACACTCATTGCACCATATGTGGAATAAAGTGAAGCAGAATTGGTCTAGTGATGTGATTATTGTAAGCTATGCACTAGTCTGTCTAAGACAGTTTGAGCATTTTTCCTTTTCTTTCTTTGCTAACACTAAAGTGACAAACAAATTGCTTGGTGTCCAGCGGAAGCGACTGGATCTAATTGTTCTTTAAATTAATCATAAGCGCTTGCAATTTGGCGGTTTCCCACTACTTCATGTTGGCCAGGACACTCTACTGAACGTTGTTCGCAACTGTTGACACTTTGTTCGCAATTAGTTTGGCCAACACGGTCAATGTGGTAAGAGGGGTGTGGGTTGGGGTCAGTGAATTGCGATGCAGCCTTAAATAAAGAAAATTGTAGCATTTTTTGCCACTAATTGGCCAGTCCCAAAGAACGCAGCTACAGAGTGAGAATGAATGGGAGAATGGGAAAATTGGGTACTGATGGTGTAAAATTAATTAAAATGCTGTTGTCTTTGGTATTTACTCAACAAATTGCTTCAAATGCGCATAAATCAAATTGTTCACACCGTTCGATTGGGGCTCCCAGATCCCAGTACTCCATATTAATATCGAGTGAATTCAATTTTACGTGCATATTTCATTTATTTTGTGGCTATGTGTGTATGTTTGTGTGTGTATTTAAAGCCACCGTCGACTGTCGCTGCTTGTAAGGGAGTCTCTGGCTTGCCAGGGCTTTTACCAATGGAAAACAGAAATAATAAGAATCTACTGAATGAACACAAGAGCAGTCCTGGAAATGTTGCTAGTGTGCGAGTGAGTGTGTGTGTGTGTGTGAGTGTGTGTGTTTGGCTATGTGCCTGACAGCCTGACTGTCGGCCTGTTTTTGATTCATGCGTTAAATGAAAATTAATCCGATTTAATCTGTCGCTAATTAGGTTTACTCTGGGATTTGTTTCGCACCTCTCATGCCCTCATGGCCAAATGTTTGGTGTCGATTTCTGTTTGTGCCATTTGTATTGTGTATATTGGCATGTAGCCATCAATTAGAGATGGCCAACCAATTAAATGCTAACCATGAGTAATACCATGGATAATTCCATTCATTATGGGTCCATTCCATTTGGCTCTCTGTCGCTCTCGCTCTCGCTCTTAAAGAGTCGTTTGCTTTAAATAACAATTTGATTCGCAACTCTCGACTACCCGATATAACCCAAATCAACGCTGCTGATGCCACTCATACGCACTGTTGCCTCTCAATCTGTTCCTCAACTGAACCACCCACCCACTCTAACCAATCGACACCCCCACACCTCCCCCTTCCCCACACACACTGACACACACCCTGCACTAAAAAGCATCTTTTGCACCTGCAATGCTTTCATAGTTGCTGCTGTTGACAACATTGTTTCACTGGTTGGCTGCTTGGCTGCTTGGCTGGCTGGTTGGCTGGCTGGCTGACTGGCTTGCTGGTCCCTAGTCTGGTCTAGTCCTTGTCACTGCCTCATTTCCATAAAGCACACACACGCATACGCACAGTGAAAACAAAACAAAGCCAAAAATCTGAAGTTTCATTACGAAAGGATGTGCTGCGACTCCTGCTCCTACAAACTGTTCTCGCATGTTTGTGCTTTCGTTTTTGGTCATGTCAAAAACCGGCAAAGCCAGAACAGATTCTGCTCATCGTCATTGCCATCGTTGTTGTCGTTGTCGTTGTCGTCTGGCTGGTGTCTGCTGTGCCTGCCCAGATAATATGCTTAATACGTTTTTATGTGCCTGGCAGGCGGGCTGCCTAGCTAGCTGGTTGGTTGCGACAGCCGCCCGCCCCAACGACCACCCTCTCCCGCCACCCACTTTTCATTGTTATTGCCAACTGGTATTGACTGTTGCCTCGCGTGAAATCAAATTTCCACTGTGATGACTTTTGGGCCCACAACAAAAAGTTTTTGGTTTTTGCTTTCGCACAAATACCATGAATTATGCAAAGGACTCTTGGCAGGCATTGCGCCGTCTGTTGGCTTCGCTACTCCAGCCACTGTTGCTGTTTCTGTTGCTGGCTTTAGTTATCAAAAGCTATTGACCCATTAACAGTCTTTAGTGTATTTGGCAGAGTCACTTGAGAGCGACGCCTGCGTTACAAACTAATTAACATAACGCATTAAGCCAGCAAACACTTTAAAATTATGTCAAGTGTCAAGTGGCAATAGCAGCACTGCCATCAAAGGATTATGCTTCACTGCATCGCTGAATGGATGCCAGCTAAGTTTTTTTGCAACGGACAACCCATTTTTGCCCTCATCGATGGGTGCAGTGTGAGAGGCAACGCGAATTGGACGCGCGCTTTGACACGAGTTCCCGACACTTCATGCAACGCGGCAACTACTCAAAGCAACAACTCAAAGCAGCGACTCCAACGCAGACGACTGATGTCAAATAGCTCGCCGCCATTGACGTCTTAAGTCGGGAGCAGACTGCATGGTGCAGGGAGCAGCCTTGAGATGCCTAGCTGCATATTAAACACCCAGACTCAAGTGGCGCCACTTCGAAGTAAGTCAAAGGCGAGTGCATCAAGTTGAAGCAACTGCATGTGCATTCCAGACTTCAGCTAATGAAATCCGCCAAGTATGTTGTGCCAAAGGCTAAATAAAGATTCCTCTAAAGTCTTTGGTTGTAGGTTGGTGGGTAAGTTGACATTTGGATACGATTTCAAAGCTAGTTATAAGATAGGTAAGTTGACATTTGGATAAGATATCAAAGCTGAGCCACGCTTGTTAACATCGATCAATCAAAGCGTGAAAGGAGCAATTTACGAACTGCTGTTTAACAATCACGTAATTTACAATAAATCAGTTGACTGGAACTGTTAACAAAGTTAACCGACAGCAAACTTATTTAATTACCAGTCTCTCAATTTATTCAATAAAACTTCATGTAAGAAACAAATATCATTAAAATTACGCACTTGATTTTATATTTTATTTAAAATTGGATACACATTTTCATCTGAGTCACAGTTGTGAATACAGCTGACCCTATTTAATATGTCTAATAGATTAACAATACAGTAATATTTAAAGCAATTTATCTGGATTAATTGATCTGATTTTTATACAAAGAGAAAAAAACAATCGTTTGTCCCGATTTTAGATGTCCAGAACATTTACATGTTTGTCATAGATATTAAATATGTCTATATTATTTATTTAATTTAACTTTTGATTTAATTTCTTATTTTTCTATCTGAAACTCTTTAAACCCTGTGGACTATTCTCAGTCCATATGAATTAAATACAGTGTCTCACAGCTTATTTCCCACAGTGTCTAGCAAAAATTTTAATTGCCTGCCATAAACTAATTATACAATATTTTTCAAAAATTCCAAAGACCGATGGCAGGTACATATATTAACCACCTAAATGAATGCTCTGCTGGATGAGTGGAGCAAAATCAGTCCAGAAACTACCCGAAAGCTGGTATCTTCCATGAATAATAGGTTAAGGGAAGTTATTAAGGCTAGAGGATATCATACTAAGTATCAACAGCCTTATTTAAGTTTTTCTACGCCTAATATGTTACTTTTCTAAGACTGTCTAAAATAAGCTTCGGCATGTATTTTGGATAAGTTTTCAGTTATTGACTAATTTTACTTAATTAGTTAATATTTTAATAAAAACTAAAGTTTTTTTTTCAAACGTGGTATAGCATGAAACAAATGGGCATTTAAAAATTTTGCGTTTGTTTCTTTGTTCAAACTTTATAGCACTTTAAAATTTTTGCTAGACACTGTCGGAAATAAGCTGTGAGACACTGTAAATAAAAATCAATCTCTTTTTAATTTTATTAAATTTGAAAGTTGAATATAACATTTGCTTCTACAGATATCTGAATCCGTATAAATGTTGAACAACTTTTATCAAAATTGAGATACTTATAGATATCTGAAAATCTTGTAGCTGTGTGGATATTTTGTCATCATTACATATTAAATAATATTTTCAAACATATTTCATTTTCATTAGTACCTATTTTTTGGCACCTGATTGTGCATTTCTGCGATGTTGTCATATTTGTCGACTTTTTGGACGCTTAATTAATGGAACACAAAGCCGGACATAATAAGCAATTACATAAATGCTGATGTAATTATTAATTATTTAATGTAAATATATGTAGCTATGAAGAAAAGTGTGCATAAATAAATGTGAGGCACGCTGTTACTGGCGACTCTTCGTTAGTCCTGTCGCATGTGTGACGGGCAATAAATGTATTTAAATTAATTGCATAATAAAGATTAAATATTTATTTACACAACGTTTCAATTAACTTTCGGCTTTGCTGAAGCCCTTGCTGCGATGCCTGCCACGCCTTGTTGCGGTCTCATTGTTTTTGTTTCTGTTTCGCACCAATTTAATTATACAATTTATTGCTTAAAATCGCGCACAACTACAAAATGGCGGCCTATAACCGGAAGTATACAAGTTGAACGACCTTCCCGTATCCGGATACTGGATACACCACCCACCCTGGCTGGGAATGTGCCACATATTATGCGACCGGCTATATAGAGGATGCTAGTGCGACTGTGCATGTGGACCGTGGCACCCAGAAACCCAGTAACTTGCCATAAATTTTAGCACCGCACGCGCAAATCCAAATGGTAAATGGGTTAAGGATTCCCACAGGCGGCAAACACCAGGACGAGTACGAGAACGGGGACGAAGGACGGTTGGCAGCAATCGCAAAATTTTTGTGTAAATTTAACTCAATTGACATTGGCTATGAGTCGAGTTGAGTGGAGCGCCGTTGAGTTGAGTTGAATTGGGTTGAGACTGGGGAATTGCATTTGTGCTGCCTCTTTTTGGAGTACTTCAAAGTCAATGCAGCTGCTGCCCGGAAAAAATGCGGAAACTGTACGGAAACGGAAGTCGCAGTGGCAGTAGCAGCACCGCCACCATCCCCTACAACAATGGCATCAGCTGCGCTGACCAGTGCCACACTTTACTCTCGTCTCCCCCTTTCCCCTTCCCCCACCGGGAGCAGCCGTTGCCGTCCAAATGCCTGTGGAGACAGCCAACGGCTCAGGGGCGACGTGTGGAGACGACGAGAGGAGCGTAGGAAGCGCGGCTGCCGTCGCTTTCAAAAATTCATATTCGTAATTGTTGACTGCATTGTCGGTGGCATTGTTGCCAGCCAGCTAGAGGATGACCACAGTGCACACTCCGAAAATGCGCCAGTAATTTGTAAACTTATTAAAGTTCCTTGCGAAGGGGATAATTTAAATTAGTATTCCAACTAATAGGGTTATTTAAAAATTATTTAACTTTGTCCATCAAATCACAAGCTTGTCAAATAAAGAAACTTTATTATGTTATATACATATACATTGAATTATTTATTTAAATTTGAATATAAATTTAGTTGATCAATCACATAGCTAATCTCCACTGTATCTTTAATACTTTAAAGCCGCTTGTGCATTTTACACTTTATCTCTGACATTTTTGAGTATGCGAAAATAAAATATTTTCCTGCTAATCTCTTGCAGCGCAACTTTCGACTTCCTGCTCAGTTTTCGAAACACTTTCCGTTTTGACAAACTTATATATTTTTTGGCATATGTCTTGCATATTCTATGTCTGGCAAAAGCATGTACGGATTAGATTTAGGACCGTTGAAACCTTATGGACGAAGACCTTACATACTTTTGCTCCATATGTATTTGTTGAAATTTTCTAATAATTATGGCTCTTTTGGCTATCATAAATTGTCAAATGAATTTCGCTTTTAGATCAACCCCCCCATACTGAGAACATATATATTTTTAGCTTTTCGCTGATAAGCGAGCACCGAGAATAGTTGAAACTTGCAGCCCAATGCATTCGACTGCACTTAAGAGAGTGCGCAGAGTGCCGCCTGCATTATTTATTATTATACGATATAACGACCACACATCATATATATGCTTATAGAGGCCCATGTACACCCGCACTCGACTCCGGGCCGGAGTCAAGTGTAGAGTCGCCGCCGTTCAGTTAATTGCAGCGGAGGCCGTCGCTGATGAGTTTAATTGAAATAATGCGCATTTCCCTCTCGGCGGGGGCAGCGCCGGAAAGTGTTTTCTTGTATTCGGAGCATTAATAATATTTCTGCTGTCGGGTTTTATATTTTCCTTCTTTTTGTTATTCTTTCGACTGTCTAATGAAGTTTGTGCCGAAAAAAGCGAACAAGAAATGAACGCGACGCTGTCAAAATGTTTAATTGCCAGCAGCGGGAAGCAAAAAATATATACAATGCTGAAGAGAGTGTGGGGAGACAAGAGGAGGGGCTCTGAAGGCGGGTCGAACCATTAGCCAAATGAAGCGTATGATTTGTCACAATTCAGAATTATAGTTCTATTCCTGCAGTTGCTCAGTGAGCAGCTTGAAGTGGAATAAGTCACTTGTGAGCAAAGCTCATGTTAGAAGAAGTAAGGGGTGGACATGGACATTAATGGGTTAAAGCTCTTTGACATATGACTTAATGCATTACAGCGAATTCGCACTAAATGTAATTGTGCCCCAAATGCGCTTGAGCTGATAATAATTGCACGTCGACTCGTTGCAAGTTTCTGCTGAACTTTGTGCATATTTTTGGCCCAGCAGCGTGCAACTTGAAATGATCTATTGTGCTTAAGAGGTGGGTGGGGGAGGGGGGAGGCGGAGCGACTTGGGCGCGTCTGCGCTAGGTGTTGCTATCAGAGCTGGCAAAGTGAACGCACAATAAATGGGTTACCCAAAAACCATTCGACGACGATGTCGTTGCCAAAAACTTGCGACGACGGCGGCTGCCCGAAAAGTTAAGTGAATTGCGCAAAAGTTTTTCGCTTTTGGGTTCCAGCAAATTTGTGCACAGTTGAAAAGTTTCTGCCTCTGTGTGTCTGTGTGTGTGATAAAAAATAAAAAGTGCCCCCTTACCATACCAGTGACCGGCTAAAAGGTAAATATGCCCTAGCAGCACCAACAATAACAACAACAGTTTCAACAACAGCCAACAACAACGACGAGCAACAATGGTTGTGGCAATGGCCATACAATGGGACCCCATAAAATGTGCTACAAAATGCAAAATGGCTTCTGCGGTTTCAATAGTAACGGCAACGTCGACTACGACGGCAACGGCAACGGCATCGTCGACGGCGACTGCGATTTTAAACCGCTGACGCAGTGAAATTTAACGTTGTGAACTTTTATGGTGTATGCGCTGCAAGTTGCCGTCAGGTGGCTGGGTGGCAGGGTGACCCCTGTTCCATGCAGCCACCAGTTGCATGGCCAAATAACATAAAATGTAAGTACTTATTTTGCTTCCCCATTCCCGGGCAGACACAATTTTGCCTTTGTTGCGGATGCGGATGCTGCTGCACTGCCTCTGACTTTGGCCCAGATGAAGTAATAAATGTTGCATTTAATTTATTTGCATGGACCCATATGATGTGAATTGAGGTGTGTCTGCACAAGCACTCAAACTGATTTGATCTGGCCGAGTTGAGTGTGAAAAAGTTTATAATTACGATAAAAACTTATACGAATTTGACAGTGCAGATTGGAGAATATATTCTATTCAAATATTCATGATTAATAAATAACTTCAACAAATCGTATAAGCAGACAAATATATATATTTGAAAACTTATTATTGTGTGAATAATATGGATATAAATTTGAAAAGTTCAGTATAACATTATGTACAATATTATAAATATAAATATAATCTTAGGCTACTCAAATTAATTAATTAATTACAGGTATTTTTTATAAGTACTAAGAATAGTTTCTTTTTCGATTATTCATTTTGATAATTTATGTAAAATACATCTTAAGGCAACGAATTTAAAACGTTTTAGTTAATTTTGCTTCGAGTTAAGAAGATAAATTGTTAAAGTAAATAAATCAAAATTATTTTGGTAATAGTATAGCAATTCTTAAATCAACCCTGACAGTCTTCCTAAATACTAATCCAGCTTATACCATACAAGTATCTTATTTAAACATAATATCAATTTTCATTAGTCATTTTTAAAGCGATCTTTAAGCTTGTTTTGTTTTACTATAGCTGCATAATGGGGATTTTGGTGTCTTCTTACACCCAATGTCGAAAATGACCACAAAATATTTCGATAGGTAAAAACATTCAGCAGAAGCTCTAGATATGCTGAAGAGTCAATCACTTGTATAGCAAACACTATAATCGCATATTGAATACGGACACCGGGACACACTCACTGCCCCTTATGAGCTTCCATTGAATGGTTTTAGGGGCTTATGGCCAAAAACTTGTTCCAGCTTTGGCAGCTTTAGGGTTTCACGAAAGCAATTTAAAGACATTACAAGATGATTGTATCTGGCTAACAGGTACATGGCAAGGTATTTCAAATATGTGCGAACGTAACTCAATACCATAAATCAAGTTGCACACTTCAACTAAGCTACTCGGTTCTTCCGTCCCCGTCTCCGACTCAGACTGCGACCCCTCCTCAATCCCCCCCTCAATTCCGACAATGCAGGAAGCCGACTCGGCAGTCGATTAATTGATTGTCTAAATGCACTTGTAAGCAACTCGACAAATCAATGAAGTGTAGAAAACAAGTCAAAGCTGCAAACAATGTCCAACAGTTTCGTCGCCAACCCAATGTCAATCCATGCTCAGCTTTAGTCCGCCCACACATGACGCTGCCAACTGCCAACCAGTGATGAGTGAAGAACGTAATGGAGAAGGTAACTCGAAAAAAATGCTGCTGTCTGGGAATTGGATTTTGCGGTTTCACGTTTCGAATTACCATCGACAGCAGCTGACAGATACCTCCGCGCCCATCCCCGGTAAAAGCAGAAGACCGACTCCGCGACAGTGTTAGCCATGGTTAATTGTCGCTATCGTCGCTGATTCTGCCTCATTCTCCTTCTCCGCTTTCGGTATGCAATTATGCCATGTTGCAAACTTGTGGGCGTATGTGTGTGAGTGTATGGCAGGAATACTCAAGGATGAGGCAAGATCGAGTGGCAGTGACAGTGGCAGTGCCAGTGCCAGTGCTCTTGACGTAACTCAATCGCAGTCATTGCTGACAATTTGCCAGAATTCACAAGCGAGTGACTTTGGCTGGAATCCGCTTGGAATTCGACTGGGTCACGCTTCGTTGGCTGCTCGGCCAGGCAGCTCAGTTTGTTGGCAAGTTCATCAAGTTGTTAAATATTTTAAATTTTTCACATCTTTCTCCCAATCCCTTGCCACCACTTCTTCTTGCTTCCTTTCTGCCATTCTCTGCGCACTGCAGCACGTTTAATCGTGTTAAACATTTTATGAACGTTACCCCACGTTTGCCCCACTTTGCGACCATTCTGACTGCAGTTCGCCGTTCTCAGTTCGCAGCTTGTCTTTTTTGTTGGTGCACCAGAAAACCTTTTTGCGGTTGTCATAATTGTAATTTTGGTCACTGCAGGCTGTAGAGAGTGCATGAATTTATGATGAACGACGAGCTCTTGCCAGGCCACCCTGCCCCACCAGCACCCACCGCAACCACCGCACAACTCTTCCTGACACATAAATTCAGTAACGTCGTCTGTGTCATAAATGCCAGAGAATTGTATTTACATATATCTATATATATATATAAATATATAAATTTATATTCAGTTTTGACTAGTCAAAGACAGAAAGTAAAGGCTAAAAAGGTCCGTAGGATGTGGCTAAGTGCCTGCTGAGTACAATTTTCATATTTATTTTTTTATTATTTCTGATTGAAAGCAAAAGTTTTGATGTGCTATTAAAATTAAGTGCTATGTAAATTGGTATGATTTTCCAACTGTAGCCAATATGGAAAACCGCAGCTTTTATTCTGTAATTCACACTGAAATCTATATAAATAAAAATGATTGTTTTAAATGACTGACTGAATAAATTATCCATCGAACTGGCAAATGCTGCAATTTAAAACAATTTATTTATATAGATATTTTAGCTTGACATATTTCATTCATTAGTGATTAATAAATCACTCAAAATTCAAAATCTATAATGTTAATGTGAGTCAAGCATCTATCTCGATTTTCTTTACCAAAACTTAATCATTTTAAACTAAATAATTTCAGACCCACTAAAAATCTGCCTGCTCTAATGGGACTCACAGAATGGCATCGGTTTAACAAAGCTTCTTGTTTATGAACAAAATCAGTGTTGACATGCTAAGGGAGTCTTGATTGCCATTCATTTAGATTCAACTTGGTGCCCACAGCGGAAGTAACAATTGATCCCATTTTGCTGTTGGTATCTCGGGACCTGCCTCAATTTAAACAGCAAACTTTTCAGCCTGTGCAGCCATGCAATTATTTTTGCCACACATTGTCAAATTGGAGTAAACTGCCATCCCCACATCCGTTTTTATTGTTGACTGAACATTTGCACAATTTATACATCAACTTTATTTTATTTTATTTAATACGAAAAACAATTTACAATGGCTTAGATCTGGGAAAAAAACCAACGACCATATATACCAGATAGTTAGTGATATGCAAAAATAGCAAAAATTGCATCAACTGAAATTGTTATCCTCGTCTGACTGTCTACTTGTCCGGATGCCAAGCGGTCCACTTGTCCCGTTGTCGGGTTGTCCGGCTAGATGGTTGTTATCAATATCTAAACATGGCTGAATTGCTCTTAAATAATCAAACAATAACTATACAAAAATTGGGGGTAAAGATGCCAAGTGAATTGATGTCCTTGTGTTCGTTTGGTTGTTGTTTGTATTGCGCTACATTGGATGCAATAAAATAAAAAAAAACACGGCACTAGAAATAGAAGTGGTCGCTTCTCTGTAGGCATCAAATATAAAGAGCATATCAACTTTCGCAATTGCTGTAAGTATTCTTAGATTAATTAACTACTCGTGTCTTGATATTGAATAAATTCCAAGTGTAGTTTGCCAAATATTAATTAATTAATAAAGTGGCAATGTTATTGAAAGGAACTGTTTGCTTCAACGTTAATAATTATTAACTTATAAATATATCTAATGATATATTAATATCAAAGTTAAATATAATTTCTTTCAAAAATCAAAAGGTGATATAATTTTAAAACATCTGAAAACACATTTTCTCTTTATCTGCAATTCGAATATTTACTACGCTTTTTGTGCATGCAAAGGACAGCAATTTAGAGGGACAGAGGAACCCTCTACGGAGTGTGTAGAGCCTCAATTTATTTTAACGCTAAAAATACAAATAAAATACGCTCATGCTCATCTAAAAAGTGGTCGGCGGAGGGAATGGAGGGAGTAGGGAGTCTAGTCCCGCTTCATCCAACGAAGCCCGCATCAATTTGCAGCCGCCACCAAACAGTTTACGTTAGATATTGTAAATTTTCATAGGACCCGACCACGGTCTAAAAAACAACAACTGAAAACCAAAAACCATAAAAAAAAACGGGAAAGAGAAAAAGAAGGGGAAACGGGATGGTCGAGCCGAAAAAATATGTCTATTTAAATTTGTTCTGTGGTCTCGTTGTGTTCGTCTGCGGTTCTTTTAGGTAATTTGCACATTTTACACGCAGACACGAGGATATCGAATCGGGCGGATCGCCGGTTGCGGGTTGCGGGTCGAGGGTGTAGCCTAGTAACGTAAATATTGAAATATATTTGGCAGCTGCGCCCAAATTCTGGTGAAAAGTAAATAAGAGCGATGACTGTTCCGGCGGCGACAGGAGCAGTGGGGCAAAATACATATGTGGCATGTTCGAGTGGTACGTGATTTGCATTTTAAAGTGATTCCTCCTCCGCAACCTCGCCCTCTCTGTCGCTATAATATGTAATATGTAATCATAATGCAGCGAGAATTAAAGAGAAGCCCAAATATTAATCATACGCCGCGTGGCCCTCATTATGCGGCACTTGAGAAAATTTGTTAGCAAACGCAAAGAGCGCTCAGAGAAAATACTGCGGCTGTGGCCATATTGAAAAGTGAAAGGCTCCAGGATGTGAGGAACAAGGCTGTTGCTGCTACTGCTGCTATTGCTGCTGCTACGAGGGCGGCTTCCAGTCAGGCAGAAACGGAAGTAGAAAAAATTTAATTAAAGCTGGCTGCGCTACCAGAAGAGGAACTTCTTTCAGCCAAGAAAGAAAAGTGGCCAAGTGGAGCTACCTGAAGCTGATTTCATTTTAAGCGTTGCGATAGCAAAAGGAGCATGAGTTGAAGTTGCACTCATATTGTGGAAGGGAGGGGGAGAGCGGCCAAGCAAGCAAGTTTGAAACGCCCTTAGGCACAAAATAATAACAGACATGGTGGGCGAGGAGTGTGGTGTTAAGAAAGCAGATGCAAGAAATTGTTATAAAATACATGGTCTATCGATAGCCAAATTGTAAGACTAAGGTCCCTGGCAGTATTTCACCTGCAGTTGGACACTTGCATACTTAATTGCTGTCGCAGTGGCAGCCCAACCCATATGTGGAGACGTGGACGTATGTGTGTGTGTGGGTGGGTGGGAGGGTGGTTGGTTTGTGTGCATGTCGGTTAATAACGTCATTTATTATGCACTTCTTTCCGGTATTTCCGGTATTTACCGCGCACGCGACACGACACATAAATGTTGCCATAAATTTTAGCACTGGTACGCCACAGGAGTTTGGGGAGAGGAGTGCAGGAGAGGGCGAACGAGTCGAAATGCAACACACGTAGCAACTGCAACATTCACGACGGCGACGTTGAGTACGTCTTCACTGCGGTCTCAGGTACTGAGCTCTGTGCCCAGCGACTGCAGCAACTTTTGCTCAAATAACTTGCAATTTATTTGGTGTGTTGCGAAAAGCAACTTCCGTTGACGCCTCCGCCATTTTGTTGGTGCGCCGCGAACGCCATTTTGTAAAGGCAACAACATGGCGGCAGCCACGCTAAAAGAAATGCAAATGGGTATGCGAATACGAGTATGAATGCGAATAAGAATGGTGATTCCGACGAGGAGAGCGCGTCGAGGGGCACTCGGGGGAATGGCAAACGCGTGCCAGGCACCTGGCTGGCATCTTCCTGGCACCTGCTCACCGCTGCACTTATTTTTATGTATATGTGTATATTTTTGCGGTTTATAAATTTTTACATTTCACTTGGTGTTTTTTGGATTTAACAGCATAAACTTTACGACATTTTATGTGGTGAAAGTGGCTATAAATCGAACAAGGCAAACTTGGCAAGAGAGAGGTGGGCGGAGGGAGGGAGGTGACGTAACACGAACTGCTCCTGCAGAGTTCGGTTAGCTTTGGCTTATGTGGCGCAGATAAATTTCCATTTCCATTTCCATTTCGTTGCAGGCATTTGGTTTCACATAGAAATTGAGTAGATACTCATAAATCTTGGTGAGTTCAATAACATAAATACCAAATTGAAGGTTGAACTTTTTTCACTTTACTGCATTTGCATTTATATTATGCAGACTGCTCAGCTGAAAATGGTATCGGAATATCGGAAGTGCATTAGCTGTGTGTCCGTGTGCTGGTGTGTGGGTATGTGTTTGCCACACTGAACTTAACCTAAACTTTGAAAAAGTGTATATGGATTCTGGAGCTGGTATTTTAAATCGAGCTCAAATCAGTTGCAAAGTTTTTAGCCTCTAAAAGTTAAGTACGATAACTAAAGTGCCACTGAGTTGAAAAAAGTCAACAGAACGAAAAAAACAGAACCTTTTTAAATTATTCCAATAGTTTTGTCCACTTCTACTTCTTCTTATTTGTTGGCATCTTGAAATTCTACTTGAACAAAAGAAAGTGTAGCTTCCACATATTTTTTTTACTCATTTCGATGGATTTTTGCATTGCTCTTTCAAGCCTATCGAATGATATATAAAATAGAAATAATCACCCAATTTCCGATCGAGTACCTTTATAAAATCACAGCGCAGACAAATGAAGTCGAATCTTTCAAGAGAGTAGGGTAGTGTCTTGAACGCTTACGATATTCAGGGGTATTCTGTGCTATCAATAAAACAGAAGAAAAGAGGCCACACACACAGTCGTTGTGTGGACTAATTAACTTTGAGTTAGGGGGCCACCAGCGGCGTTGCTCAATTGAAGACCATCAATATTCACACATACACACATAGATACGTACATTCTTACATACATGCATGTTATATGGCATTATATATCCATTTGCCGCCCACTGGGCAGAAATTGACATAAATTACTATCAAAACAAATTAAAACTTGCCAACAACAAGCACAACAACAAGCTGCAACTCAAGCGGCGCCTGCATCTTCTTCTTCTTCGCTGGCTCTTACAGTTTTCCCCGTTTGCTCTTCATCTCGCTCTAAGTTTTATTTATTACCATAATTCAAACTCAATTTTTATCATTCTGGGCTCGTAATTTGTGCGCAGCCTAATAAAATATGCAAAAATAATTATGCGCAAAGTTCAACAAGACAACAAAACAGCTTGCTTCGGTATTGCATCTATTCTGTTTTGCAGCCCTGTCTCCCTCACAATGGTGGAGGTGGAGGGGGAGGGAGCATGCCTGCCTGCACCAGGACCACCACCAGCACCAGCAGCACCACTCATAGCAGTAAATGCAGTTGTAAATATGTCCGTTTATTTGTCTGGCTATCTGGCGGCTCCTGCCATTTGTTGCCCTGTTTATTTGTTAGCCTGTTTTGCATTGTTTGTTGTTGTTGCTGGTTTGCACATTGAATGATTTAAAAATCATTTGATTTGCATGAAATTGCAAGCGCTGCTTTGGCTACGTGGTCCTTGGATCATTTGATTTGCCATTCAGTTCGCCAAAATGTCCAAAAACTACAACAACAACAACCATATCAACTAGCTAAATCCACAACAACTAAAACAACAACAACTTAAATGGATGCGCATTTATAATTGTTTCGCATTGTGTATTCCACGCAGAGAGCTCATTTTATCTAGAATGCAAAACCAGAGCAGACCTAAAATAATGAAAATGTAATTTCATTTGCGAACAGATCTGCCAATTCATTCAATCATTCCAGTTTACCACTCAACCACACCCAACCGCCCCAAACATTTGTTTGCTTTTCGATACTGTTGGTTTCGCTTATGAAATTAATTTTCATTGATTTGGCAATGTTGAATTCATAATTTTGACGCATTATTTTTGTGTGAATTTCGAATTGTGTTTATCCCAAACGATGCTGCATTAAAAGATAATGAACCGAACGCTATCTGTTGTATGCCACAAAATTTGCATTTGAATGGGACCACTTAAAATCGTTGTTAAGTATATAAATTCATGCCTAATGAGCCATAATGCAAACATAAGAAACTTGTAGCTATACTTCCTGTAGAAATATTTGGTTAATTATTTAAATTTCATTATCAGAATGCCGAATCAAAATTCTGCTTATTTTATGAACTTGTCAAGTAATTGTGGCAAGCTTTTGCGAAAAGTTGTATGAAGTGTTAAATTATGACAGCGCGGAACTTTTCATGTTTCCCAAAATTCTTTGATTTTATTAAGAAAATTGTTTAACAAATATTTAGTTGATGTCTTTAAGCATCTGTTTGCAGACAATCAAATACTTTTCTGTGTATTTAGCTTACCTTTATTTAACTTTATGAATGAAAATCTTATGAAGTAATTTAAAAGATATCGGAAATATGTTTATCTTATTAAGCAATACATTAAAACTGTTACCATTTAATTTATTACTAACACAATTGGGCAATTTTAAACAACGAAAAGAAAATGTTCGAATATTCTTGTATACAGTTCATATTATTCCATATTTAGAAGGCCCAAAAAAGTTTAGCTACTAAATTAGATTTCAAGGGATTTGTGTACTTTACAGCAAAGTATACAGAGAAGTAGAAGATAAATATCTCTACATATTAAACACCCCCCAACAAGCGATATCAGCCCCAAGTAACAGAGCAACCTTGACATCTTAATTAACCAACTTGGCAGCTGCTTCATGCCACTCAAATGGGCAAAGAAGCGTGGCTACTTCCCCAGCGACCCCAATGAGCAGTTGAAATTTCAAGAACATTTAACACATTGCCAAATCTAGCGTAACCCAAGCCAGAGCCAAGGAAACTACAAAATACCCACGCAAGAAGTTCATGAAAATTTTATTTACACGCTGCCAAACGGTCCGAATTAATCTCTTGGCAAATTTATTTGAAAATTTGTGCCATAAAAATGCATACAAAAAAGCAGGCAAACAGCCTTTCTACCCTTCGCCAGAAGCGGATCGCAGCGAGGGTTGCTGGTCCAGGGCGAAGGCTGTTCAAACAAGCTCTGTACAATTTTCTTGCGATTTTCCTGTTTCCTCCAATAGACTTTTGTATGCCGCTTGATTTTCGATTTGTTTCTTAATTTTCACGAATTTGTTCTATGCTCGTGGATTTACGCAAACACACAGCGACAAAACGCAGTGGGTGAAAGAGGCGGATGCAGAGTGGGGAGAGGGTGGAGAGGGGCTTACATCTCGAGGGATGCGAAAGCCTGCGGCGTCCACTCGTTCTTGCCACATTGAACCATAAATACTTCCCCTGTCAGCAACTGATTTACTTCTGATTTATTTGCAAATGCGAATTTGCTTTTTATGTTTTTATTTTTGTTTACTTTATATTCGCACCACGATTTCGACGTCAGCCCGCAAATAGGAGAGGTTGAACCACCACCCCCACCACCCAGCTCTCCAACCCAATACCCACTTCGGAGGTGTGAATGTGTTTTCCTTTGCTCAGCTATCCACCCCCCTCACAATTGGGCAATTTTCATTCATTTGGTGCAGCACTTTCACTTGGCTTCCTCTTCGGCTCTCGCTATTCACTGTTGCCCAAGCAAAACACACAATAATCATTTCAATTTTAATGCTCCAATAATTTGAAATAGCTACGAAGGGTTATTTAACTTTTTTGCTCGTATTTTCTTCGCTTTTTTTCTGACGATAGAACTAGTTGTAAGTAAGTTCGCCAAAGTACATATATACTCGTATATATATCAAAGTAAAACCTTGAGTTCATTAGGCAACTGGCATTTTTCTTGTTCGTTCGCTGATTTCTGTTTGCACGAGCTGCGAAAAGTGGGTCAAATGTTCATGCCATCTCAGATAATAGTCGTACGACTTGTAATTAAGCTGATTTTAAATTGATTCTTCAAAAATATTTGGCTAAAACTCGATAGTACTTTCACAATATATATATATATAATAATATGTTCTAATGAAGAAATTTCAACCCTACGCAGCGGCCAACAGAAATGAGTCATATGTTGGGTTGAGTTCAGCCAACTAGGAAATCACAGTTTACGATTATATCACAGACACGCACCCCCAAAGCCGAGTTTTGTATTCCAGATGCTGGCATCCCAATGAATAAATGCGACAAATGTCAGTTAACGCCTAACGCCTACCAGGAATACAATATATAGAGAACAAAAAACAACAAAAAAAGAGTCACGATGTCTAAATAAATTTGCATTAGCAGCAATGGCGATGTCAGCGGCGCCTGACAAGGATATGCAATGGAGGTGGGGGGAGGTTGCTTGACAGGAAGGGGCCTTCGCGTCGTAATGTTCATATGCATAAATTATCCAACGAAGGACGTACGCAACATTTTCATTATGGGTAGCCAAAAGCAGAACTTGTTTATATTCAAATTAGTAGGCAACACAAACAGCAATAGCAAGCAGCACAAACACAAACACAAACACAAAGCCAACCAAACAAGGACCAACGATGGCGCCCATGACTCTGTAACTGTTTTTATTGTCTGCAAGGACGAAAGGGTGACAACGACTAACGCACAGGACCTTGAGCTTTAACATTAACCATTTGCCATTTGATTTGTTTTGGTTTGGTTGGGTTGGGTTGGCTTTGTCGCAATAATGAGCATTTTATGAGGATGCTCCTCCTAACCGGAATGAGCGAACTGACAACTTAATTAAGATTTTATTGTGTGCGTTAGGTGGGGGAATGGGGCACAGGCATTGGTTAGTTTTGTAGCCCATAGAGCAGTTTCTGGGCAATCAGCGCACATTGTAAAGAGCTTCACACCCCAACTGTAACTGACACAACTCCAACAAAAACCCACGCCGCAGTTGAGTGCCACTCGAACACCAAACGACAACTCCAAGCTCCAGTTCGACCCACAAAAGCGGTTCGGCGTCGCCTCGTTATGATCGATCAGCAAAGTGGAAGCCGTTCCGGGCCAGAGCAGAGCAGAGTATGGCAGCTGACTGTGCAACAAATGAGTGCAATTAATTTGAACGTTCGTTAATTAATTAATAACTGTGTCTGCCACAGCACCACCAACCCTCTCTTCTCCGCTACCATCCTCTGCCCAACTATCTTTTTGCATAACGACTGTAAGTGCAACAACGACGGCGACTGGGGCAACAAGTGGACAAATAAACGTTGTTGAGATGTTGTCCCTGGCAGCCGTTCAGCTTTCTGCTATTTCTGCCGTTCTGCCGTTCTGCCGTTGTTGGTATTACTCATTAGAGTGCAATTGAAATATGATTGTTGCAATGAAAATACGACAGATGATCAATCAAACTGGTTCGAAGTTGCTGCCAGACCGTGGAACAAGAAGGTGTTGTTGTAGCTGACAGCCAAGATATTGTACAACTGACATTAAGTGTAATCATGGGATACTGTTAGATAGTGTACATGTTTATTACAGATTGTGGGAGAACTGATTTTGTCACTTAACCCGCTAATTGACTACACCGAAAGTGCTGTAGACAATGTTGTATTATAATTGAATTTAAAAGTATACCCGTTAATTGAAATGAAAATTCCTTTAGATTATATTGAAAGTCAAAAAATGAACCAATCTCATATAATTCATTAATATTTGGGTAGTTTATTTGAAATGATCTTAAATCGTCTCTCACTGATTAACTTCAGCTTTAAATCTGCATATAAATAATTTTCGTGGTGTTGCATGTAGGCATATTCTACTCCATAAGTTCTGATTTTGTCCCGAGAAGTGACAGAAGATATTGTAGCTGGACAACTAGCTGGGAATCAATGTTAGCTCAGGAAAGTAATTTTCGTGGTAAATTTTTGAATGCCCACAGCGAAGTACTGTTTACAGAGTATGTCTTGGTTGTGCTGTTTTAAGTAAGGCACGTTTGCTTGTTAAGCCTAATTATAATTAAAACATTATTACTTTTCATTATTAGGGCAGAGGCTAAACCAAATAAACCCATTGTCAGGTTCATTTAAATTTTAATGCCGTTGACGAGGGTATTAGACTCTTGGCAGCGATTGTGTTGAAGACATGCCCGAACCGAAGAGTGGGGAAATTTTGGAAAAACCGATTATAATTGAATTCAATTAAAACACACAATTCAATTAAACACCCAATTAAAACCGACTTTTATATACAAACCTGTTTGTATGCTTGCTTGTACTTCATTTTAATAAATAAAAAAAAATGATAATCCTAAACCTGTTTTGATTTTCTACAAGCCTTCATCCAAACAAAAGTGCGAGCGCTTTATTTCTCTTAATCTCTTTGCACAGCTTAGCGGATTTGATAAGTTTGTAGAACGTCCACACATTGAGCAACACACAACACTTTTTCGTTACGCCCCAAACAATCATTGTGGCGATGCTCAGCAGAACAAAGATTTTAATAAAGTGCCCAAAACTGTCAGTGACAAAAACTGAAATTACACTCTCCTCCCAACAGCCCGGACCGTTTTGAGGAAATGTAAAATGCAAATACTCAAAGGAATTGTCTGATGCACGCACCAAACTGGACTCATATTTATTTAAGCAATCAACAGACCGCTGCTGGGCTGAGCTTGGTGTGGAGTCATCTCTGCTCCTTGTGCAAATCAAAAACACAAAACTAATTCCTTTGACAATGCCACACGCCGGCACCATCCACCGAGCTGGATGGGAACACAATTGGGAATGGGAGATGCTAGCTGGTAGCTGGTAGCTGGGTCTGTCAGGCTTAACGAGAAGCTGCCTGGATGGTGAACTGAGTGGAATTGAGATGAGTTGTTTCCCTGCAACAGAAGCGAGGAGCCTGTCAAAGATGCATTCAAGGATTAAATTAATGTCATAGCAAGTGGACAATAGCCCCGTTCCCGGAGGGCATCAACAACTCGGCAATATTAACGCTTAATTGTTTGTAGGTGAGATGAGGTGAGGTGAGGTGAAGCTACCTGCTACGTACTGCCCGGGCTGCCATTGAGATGAAGTCATAAAGAACTGGCAGCTGTATAACCTTTAAATATGGAAATATATGCTTAGGGTCGTAGATTGCCCCCGGGGATCTTTTGGCCTCGTCTATTGCTGCTGCTGCTGCTGCTGCTGATGATGATGCTGGTTGTGATGCCTGTGCTGCTTCTTCTCCTTCTTCTTCTTCTTCTTCTTCTTCTTCTGGTTTCGCTTATGCTTTTGCCTTTTCATTCTTTAAATCAAATCGCATTAACATTTCTTTACAATTTTCTGCTCAGCATCGTGACAAAAAATAAAGTGTTTGTTGGTCGGGGGCCAAAGCGCATAAAAAGGATATTTGACACTTTTAAATGTGCGCTTATTGTGACTGCCCCTCCCTCTCACACTCTGGTCGTTTCTTTTGTCTGTTGAACTATTTGCTGCCTGGCTTCTTGAATTTTTGTTATATTTTTCTCTGGCGTTCTCTTTTTTATTGTTTGCTTTTGTGTCTTGGCCTTTGCTGACTTGCCTGCCAATCCCATTCCCATTCCCATTGCCATTGCCTTTCCCATTCCCATTCCCATTCCCAATCCCATTCCCATTCCCAATCCCATTCCGCTTCCTGCCTTCGAAAATCAAATCTATTGTCATTTTGCCAGCTCCCAACTCTAGGTTCGTTCTAGTCTTCATCCTCGTCTTCGTTCTCGTCCTGTGCCTGAGCCTGTTCTTGGCCCTGTGTCTCAGCACTTTGTCGGCGTGTCGTTCACGTCAACATCATCGTCCTTGCAGCGTTTAAAAGCCATAAGCGTTTGCTTTTATTGAGTTTTTATTGTTTTTTATACGCTTTTTATTCTTCGTCTTATTATTTCTGTTCGCTTTGCGGTACGATGCTGCGCCGCGTAGTCACTGCTGATAGTTTTATTATCAGGAATCAATGATCTATAAGTATTTTCACGTCACGTTTCTGGCTACAGTAAGTTCCCTCGATGACAAACATCTTTGAGCTGAGCCATCTAAGTAGCTCAGTTCAAGTTCAAGTTAAACGTATCAGAGCCAAGAAATACTTGAGCAGTTTATTGATACTTCACAAAGTAGAACAATTCCAGTTTTTATTTATGTATTTATTTTGAATGTGAAAATATTTTGAGGAAAACGCCCTTATGAAAACACCTTTGCCCATCGATGCTTATGATGGGTTGATGGTAATCCCCTTCAATGGCAGAGCGTCTGTTACATTCAACATCTGCAGACGTTTCAAAGCCCCCGATGAGCTCCTGAGACGTCGCACTTCATTGCCAGACAATGCACACTGTGCTCAACACATCAAATGTATGTCAATAACACTGGCCAACACGGCATTGAGTTGCTGTCAACATGGTCCATAGAGATGTTGGTCTCTCTCACTCACTGTTTGTTTCTTTCTCCGTCTCTCTCACCCACACATTCGCTCTTAGCTATTAGTTTGAAGCAATGCCACAAATCGCATCTCGAAAATTCATTCAATTTCATTTCCAAGAAAAAATATTACAAAACGTGGCACACAGCAAGGAGCTCCATAAAATTGTGAAATGAGAAATATTTCGCAATCATTCGTTGAAATTATAAAAAACGCATTGCTGAGCTGTCGCATTGATTGAATTTTCTTTGGCCTTTCTTCGTAGTTACCCACAACTCACCCTCCATCCTTGGAGTTCCTGTGCATCTATTGTGCTCGGACTTTTACACCTTTCAACATCACGAAGCCGGATTAAAAATCTATGTCAGTTGTGTTCGGCTTGTTTGAATTTCATTTTCGGTTTGCTGTTGCAGTTGCAATTGCATTTCCATTTCCAACTTCGTCTCCACTTCCATGCCCATTGTTCAGTCGACACCTTTCCCTATTGTGACCATAATGAGGTAGTCCGATTCCTCGCCGACAGCTACAACTGCATATTATAGAGCTCTTAAAAATCAATTAAAGAGATTTTCGCTTCGAAATGTTTACAGCTGGTCTTTGTGGGCTGCCATTGAATACACCTTTGTGGATATGTCACGCGGTAAATGAGATTTCCAAGCATTAGTTATACTGAGTGGAGATAACATTCATGTACACACATATGAGGGTTCGTATCTTTTTTTCGATGACAGTTACTCAGTTGTCTCAGGAAATTTGTTTCCTTCTTCAAAAGGAGTTTTCCAAATACGCTGATTTTTTTACAATTCGTGCTGGTACTTAATCCACCGACCTACCAAACCACCCAATACCATCCGTAACTGCCTTTAATTGACATTGACATTTGAGTGTTTTGGAGTGCCTTCGAAATCAATTTTCATAAATATTAAGACAGGCGCATAATTGAGGCGCTCCTGCCCTTCCCCTGCTCCGGGAGCGGCAGAACTATTAACATTGCCTCACATACATAGTTGCAAGTTGATTGATGGATGGATTGAAAGCAGCGGCAGTCCAAAATTGACTTGCTGTTTGCCAAGACAGCCTCAGTAGCATACAAACATCGTTGGCAGTCCCATAATTTATTA
Source organism: Drosophila macrothrix (assembly GCA_035042055.1). NCBI lineage: Eukaryota > Metazoa > Arthropoda > Insecta > Diptera > Drosophilidae > Drosophila > Drosophila macrothrix. The sequence goes on from JAWNLX010000604.1 coordinate 508,974, forward strand.
TCTATTTACAAAGTATTTGTAGCATAAATTTGGATGCCAGTCGGTTGTCTTATCAGCCCCCTTCCACCTGCCCAGAGTCGAGCTAAGGTCCGACTCATTTCTGTGGGCATATCAAAATGACTACTAATTGACTGATTTTCCCAACTCCCGGATTCTTGGCCTATCCCGCTCACTCTCTATCTCCTTCCCTTTTTGTGTCTTTGTGAATGCTTTCGGGTTTTGTTTTCTCATCGAAACTTTTTGTTTTATTAATTCCACTGTGGTAGATTAAAATCCGCCTGCCCGTTCTTTTCCCTCTTTCCCCTCTTTCCCACCCACAGTAACGGTCATTTATGTGCATTCAAGTGATCAATCATTTGATTGACGCCACGTTGCTCACCATGAAGGATGTGCTGGACGCCTTTGCCTGTTTGGCTGTTGGTCTATTTACACTGGCTGGTAATGGAAAAGGCGCCGGCGGCTTTGAAGCTGGAAACGGCGGCACCTGTTTCAACAAAACAAAAACAGAAAGTTGTTTGGTCAACTGATGCCTTTTTTTTGCTGTCAAAGAGAAAGTGCCAAAGATGATATTGGAATCGAATAACAGAATGCTAAAGAGTCGATAGACTGCGTTTGACACAGTTCCAATTGATTCCACAATTAAAAATTATGATGTTTAAGAGTCACATCCATTAATTAAGTGAATGAGAGCGAAGCCAGACAGACAGCTGTTGTTAAATGTCGGAAAATTATAAATTGTACACACACGACTCTGACTTGGATATTTAATTGCCTGTCAAAATATTCTACATTTTAATTTTATAAAGTAGCATAATTTTTTTAAAAATATTTTCTAACTTTATTTTAATATTAATATTGTGTTTTTTGATAAAAAGATTTTATACTTGTGCCATTCGAAATTAATTGAGGTTTATATGAGCAGCATCGCAATTAGTAAAGTCGCCCACTAACCCCTAGCTGAAAATTTAACATCAAAGGAAGCCTGTGCACTGTTGTTGGCTCTGAAAAACGCTCTTGATTAAAGTGCAGTGTTGTAGCTGACAGCTTTTGACAGGCTGCTGCACAAAGCAGATGTAATTGAATTGCTGCAAATTAATTGAGACAAAAGCTTTGCAACTAATCATGAAACAAAATGCATTGACATGTAAATAACACACCAGTTCATCTATGTTCTGTTCTCATTCTCTCTCTTTGTTAGTCTGTCTCGCGTCTCTGTTACTATTACATCTACTATTACTTTTTGTTACACATAAGTTATAACAAAACGAAATGCGACGAGCCACAATGGAACGAGCTTTTTTGTATATTATAGTATCAAGAGCGGCAAGTGGCGGGGAATCGGCTGTCTAAAGATGGGGGACAAGGGTCGGGGGATGTTGTTCGTCACGTGACCGCGCCATTTTGTTGTTAGCTTTGGCAGCACATTTTTTTTTGCCCGAATGCACATACACACACACACACACACAGAGAACAGCAAGAACAAAGCAGCAAACAGGCCGTTAACGACAACTTTTGCTTTCTTTTATTATTGAAAATCGCCAGCACAACAAAAAAAATGTATATAATGGAAGAAAAGCAAAAACAACGTTGCCAAAAAATGCGCTGCTAATTGCTTTTAAAATGCAAAGGCCAGAAGCAAGGAGAGAGGCGCAGAGGGATAGGGCATCAGCAGGACCAACATTGACTTTGGGCAGGACATGCGAAAAAGCCGCAGCTGCCTGGCAGGCAATAATTGTTTATGGCAAAGCCCAGCGCGAACAGGACGCACAGGAGAGGCGGATAGACCAGCAGGATACACACATAAATCAAGGATAATGGGCAGCGTCGTCGAGTCGGCGTGCGGTTAAAATTCGTAATTCGATGCTTTTGCATTTGCTTGGATTTTGCTCTTAATGCCTGTTATAACCTTGTGGAAGGTATTACTATTTTGTCGAGAAGTTTGTAACTTTATAAAACTTGGCAAATATCTGTCTCTTTGCAGGCAGTACATGTGTATATGAGAGCCGTCGAAACCTATAGCTGCCATAGGAATTATCTGTCGAAAGATTTCTGGTATGAATAACATTTTTAGTTACAAAGTTGTCCTAACCAAACTCATTATAATATTTGAACAACAACTCTATCAGCATCAGACACCTATAACAAATGGTTTTCATAGGAAGAATAGTTTGGTATTTGAAATTTCAAGTAAAATTCATATGATGGCAATTTGTTTCCGGTCTACAAGAGTGTGTATTCCTCGGTGTGACTAAGATAGCCGTGCTTTCTTGTTTTGTATTATTTTGGGCTTTATTAAAAATTGAAAACGCATTCAATTTATTCAGTCGGCAGTCAACAACAAGGTCGTCTCCTCATTCAACCAAATCGATTGAACCGCTCCGCGGCGGGGGTTGCGCCGAGATTGGATGCGACTCGGGGTTTGGGATTAGGGCGTCGTCTGAGTGACGTTTCGTGGCAGTTGTGTGATATGCTGTTGTCCCCTCGTCGCAGTTGCGACGTCGCATTTTTGTCTTTAAATCAATGTTAAAGCAATTTGTCACGGCCGCCGCATAGTGACAATGAACGAAACAGATGCGGCAGGCGGGGCTGAAGGGGTTGCCACTCACCATCACAGGAGCACAGCAGCACAGGAGCACAGGACAAAAGCGCCATTGTCTGCCACGAGAGAGAAATACACACAGAGTGAAAGAGAGGAAGAGAAAGATCTCAGCATTGCCATTACCTGTCAAGTGAGTTGAAAACAAATCGCAATGGGAATGTCAATAGGCCAACCGCCCAATCGAGAATGCAAAGTGGCGGCAAAAAGGGTGATGCCAATAGGCGACAGCAGCTCAATTGATTTGGGATTTAAACTGAATAGGAGAGTTCAATAATGATAAACGAGAACCATGGCAAGAGCAACAGCCAATGCAAAAGCCAAAGAGACTCGATAAAATCTGTCAACGCAACGCAACCGACTAATTTAACCCAAATGAAAACTGTCAAGTGGTCACGATACACTACTTTTAACAACTCAATCTGTAAATTAAGTGGAAAATTACAAATGAAATTACAAAATTCGAATGACTTTCAGAATTTAAATTAACTTAATATCAATCTTAATCAAAACCATTCCTAATTCAATTATTTCACATCACAGAAAACATGTATCTATGCAATTCATCACATACATTTTTTGTGTATTTAAAATAACTTTATTTCTGCAGACACAGTAATTCCCCCAATTAGAATTTGTTAATTTGATAAGTTTTATATTCTGTAGGATGTTTCCCTTAAGGCTCTGCTTTATTCACAGTTTGCCAAAACTCTCATGTAAGTCAGCAAATTTACAGTCTGCCTAATTGAGGCGAATTCTCACAAGCCAAACATATAAACTCCATTAAAGGGAGCTGATGATGAACAGTTGGGGACAGGGAGATAGTGCAAACACACGTTTATATAATATAGTTAGACAAACAACAAACTTAAATTTCAATTAAATGAAACAACAACAGAAACTGCTAAATATGACTGAGATTTAAAAACATTAAAGTGTTTTTGTTTTGGAAGCGTCGCCATTGTCATTGTTAGCCAGCGGGGTGTCGGCATTGCCAAAGGCATTTGTGGCATACCGAAAAGCCGCAGATGCAACGGGTGGGGAGGAGGGAGTCATAAACAACGCACCAGCGGATTTCCCGCACGAGGAAAGCAACGTCAAGAAGGCGGCAAAGGCAAACGCGTGCAACTCGCATCGATAGCGATAATTATGTGGGCGTGGCTGGCAAAGGCGGCATCGGCAACCTGCTGCTGTTGAATCTCTTACTCTCTTTGCCAGTCTCTGTCTCTGCATCAAACGCAAATGCCGCACGTGGCAGTGGCATCGTTGCGACGTTCACCCATTCCGATTCCCATACCCATTTGCAATTCGCAGCGTGGGTGCAGTCAACCAACCACAACAACCAACGCCGATAATCGCGGCTGATCGGCAACGTTGTTGGCGTCGTCGTCGTCGTCGTCGGCCTTTTTGCAACAGCGACAACTTTGACTCATCCTCCGCGATTTGCCAATGTTTCTCCACCCGTCGAGTCAACTTGCACTTCACTTAATTAAATTGCAACCCAGCGCCGGTGTACGGATGTGCTGCAACACTGCCACGCTGCCACACTAGAGGCAGCTCCTCCGGCAATTTGCACACCCGCAAAAACGGTGCGACGTCACTTGAAAGTCGCCGGCACCATAATCGAATAATGCGGCAAGTGCCGGCAAGAAGAATTACGATGGCAAAGCAAAAACATTATTAAAAGCTCATCAGCAATTGACATTTAACGTGGGTCGCCGTCATCAGCTCCAGTGGCAGGGGCAGATGTCTGGCAAAAGCAAACCCATGGCGATAGGCCCCAAAGCGAAATCCACAAAGAACCAACGACCCACAATTAAACGGAAGCAGCAACTACAAAATTACTTCATTCACTAACATTTTAAGCATGTCGAGAACAATGACAGGTTTAAAGAAACACAAACAGTGAGCATGCAAATGGTTGTTAGGGGGAGCACAGGAAGTGCACAGTTGGATGACCAATAAAAAACCCTACAATGGGTTGATCAAGCTACAAGTCAAAGTTCAGCACTCACTTTATATAGAAACATTTTTGAGCAACTTTTAACCAACCAAATTCAGTGGGAAAACGCCCTTAATTTGTTGGTGCTCAAGCTGCCTAGGAATTTCCAGAGTTTTCCTTTCTTTTATATGCACAAATAGTGCATTACCAAAAACTGTATCTTATCTTCTTTGTTACTGTTAGTAAATGTTTGTCTTAAATACTTCTGAAATCTAAATTTAATTTATGTATACAAATTTACAACTTAATGAATATCATTAAAACCTATCCCAAACTCATTCGAATATAAATAATTGTTGTTCCGTGTCCTTAATGACTCGGTCTCTTAAGCAATTCATATAGCGAGATGAGCATGAAGGTCATCTAGTAAGTATGTATTCAAAAATAACAACAGTAATTCGAAACGAATTTTGTTTGAGGCTCTTACCAGCGTCACCTACTACCTGGAGCTACGTGCAATGTTCAATTGAAATTGGAATTGGAATTGCAATGCAATTGAATTGAAGCGAAGCCAAATCAAGCACTCGCATGCCCATACCCGCATCCCAAATAAGTACTCACAAATGTGCATATAACGTGTGCACACTGCCATGGCCATTATCGGTAACATCAGCCTCATCACTAACAGCAGCAACAATAACAACAACAGGCAATGTGGGGCAGGAGTAGGAGCAGAAGCCGGAGCAGGAGAAAAGGAGCATCAACCATCACCATCAGCATCATCATCAGCGTTAACATCAGCTTCAGCCACAGCAGCATCTGTGATGCAATTCACGTGCAAGTGTTTTTATGTTTGTTGTTTTTAGACTCCTCTCGTTCGCTTGGGTCTCGCCATGAATTGAATGCGACAGCAAAATTATGTCCACACATTAAATTGAAGGTAACAGGGAGAGTGAGAGGGAGATAGACGAAGGCAACTCGCAACTAGCTCGCTTGCTTTGGGCGTTGCACTCACTGGTGCAGCAGCAGCAGCAGCAGCAGCAGCGGAACTACATGAAACACGTTTGTACTACTCGCAACACAGAGCTTGTCAACTTAATTTATGCTCGATTCCGCCCTGCCCCCTCCCCTTGCAGCGCCCGCTCACAGAGTGTGCCCTTAGCCAGTCCTGCCGCATTTGGCAAGACTGCTCAACTATTGCAATGGCTATTCATCCATCGGTTACGATCACATTCACTGGGCCCGCTAGTCGTCATCATCGCTCAGGCGCTGTTGTGGCGACATTTTTCATGTCTTCATGTGATCGAAGGCATAAATTATGCACGCGGCGAGATCGCAGATCACAAGCAGAGTCAAACCAGCGTCAGGACAGGGCCAATGGCAATGGCCAGGAGGGAGGGTGTAGTATGAGGCAGCCAGTTTGTCTCAGCCCGAGGCATTCAATCTTTGTGTCAACAGAAATTATTTTTAACAGCAACTACAACAACTGCAGCAGCAGCAGCAAAGATCAGAGTAGTCGACTTGGAGTACGTTGCTGGCATAAGATTAATTGGCCCTGATTACAAATGTATTTTGTATGGCAAATGCAATGGCTCTAGAAACTCTCGACTCCGCATTCGTATTCGTATTCGTAAAATATGCATTTGGATCTATTAATGCTAAAATGTGATAATGTTTGACATAAATATATGTTGGCAGCCAGTTTTTCTGCAACAGCTCAGTGATAGAAATCTCAATAGAAATTGTGATTGGTATTTGAATGCTTGAGCAAAAATTTTATATTATAAATAAATATGAATATATTATGTAAAGAAACATGTTAATGTATCATTTATAATAATTTATACTTATCAGCAGACGGTTAGTTTTTACTCACTTTTGTAGAAAATGGATAACATTTTAAGTCGATAAGCGTAAATAATAAAACTGGGAATAAATGTTGTTGGATTGTGGATCTTATGGGCTTTGTAGATTAAAGGTATTAAGTTATTATCACCAAGTTTGTAAAGTAGCTTCTTGCAAATCCTAAGCAAATCCAGATCAATTTTTATACCTATCACTCTTCCAAACTATTTTTCCTCTGTTTAGGTATTCCATTAATTTTAAATACATGCATTTGTATAATTTATGACTATCAACCTCTCAACTTTCTTTTTGCTTTAAGTCAGCGAAATTTAAATATTCTTAGCAAATTTAAGCTTCATCTTTAATGTACAATATCCTCTTTATCCCATTTGCTTAAGCAGCTTCCCATAATTTCCATTCCAACCAAAGCGACTTTGCGGCTTACCCATATTAAGTTGCATTGTCTACCAAAGTTTCTGAGCCACGTCTCTCTCCTCGAACCCCCTAAAAGAAATACTGTAATAGTTTATTAATGATTTTGTTGCTGCTCCTGCTGATACTGAAAGTTTATTAAAGTGTATGCGGCTCGAGTGCCTTGACTACCAGGAAAAGTATCTGCAACTATCAAACCAGGCCAACACTTTGCTTTCACGTTTCCTTCACGTTTTTTAAACCAATTATAAGAGTATGCAGTGCTAGAACACCGGAGGAACACAAGCTGCCTGCCAACTGAAGCTGCTGCCTGGCAATACTTCCACTGCTCTGACCCTGCCACCCTACCCATACCCCATCGCACGGTCCATTCCCGTCCCCTGCCTGTGCCCGGTGGCGTCTATGAAGCCATCATGTGGAAAAACACTTAATTACTTTAGAAGAGCTGGTGCACAAAAGTGTAAAGTGCCCGGCCACGCCCCTTCCATTTGGTTTGGGGCGGATAGAGGCTGGCCAGGGGTATGCTTCCATAAACAGTTAACTAACTAAAGTAACTGACAGTCGGTACGGAACAGTAGTTCTCAGCCAGTATAGAAGCCATCAAAGGTTGCCAGCCTGCCTCTCTGCCTATCCTCTCTATACTCTATCGTCGCTGTGTTTTTCCCTCGGCTGATGTGTAGTCGTATTTAAATTAGATTTGCCTGAAATCGTGCGTGATTGTCAACGAGAACCCGTAACTGGAACTGGTTGGGGGCGCTGGGTAAACATCAGGCCGAAGAATTTTGCGTGTGTGTGCACTCGAAAAACTTGCAAATTGGATTTTGGTTTTTGAGTTTTGCTCGAGCTCAAGACAAGTCCCAGAACTTTTGCGCGCTCATAGCTCGCACTCGGCTCAAGTGTTAAAGTTTGCTGATGGCGTTCTCAGCTACGTGGGTGCCTTATAAGTAGGGCCTTCACAAATAATGTACCCATCCCATCCCATCCCACCCCACACCTACCCCAACCACGACCACGACCCCAACCCCAACCACTCCCAATCTACGCTCATTTGCCAGTGTCTTTAATTTAAATCTTTCAAATTTTGGGTCAATTAAACTGAAGCCTGCTCTTAATCAATTAAATATAACTGCTGCAATTGTCTGAAGTGGCCCTCGAACTGAACGCGACATAGTTAAATATGTACGTATTTATTTATGTTCTTTAAAACGCTTCGAGAGTCGAGAGGAAGGAAATGAATAATTTGGTCGCTCGGCCAGTGCCAAAGCACATGGTAGAAAATTGCTTAAACGATACGAAAATTTGTCTTAATCAGCATTTGAGTTGTGTGCGGCTGGGTGGGGCACGTCAGTCCGAATTTCGATTTAAAAATGTGCTGGGAATTAATTATGTAAAAAAAAACTAGCAGCCGGTAAATGCGAGGGAGCGATGAGGAGTCGATTCCCAGGCACTAACTCAATAATAATAAATTCCAATTTCACGTTCCATTATCATATCAGAAAACAATTGCAAAGTTGAACTCAAACACAAAGTGGAAGTCAAACTGAAACGGAAGCATAAATAAGAAACAATTATAGGCATTTTAACGCGCATTTCATGCCGAGGCACCGCAGGATGCCCAGACTAAGGAGCTCTCTCTCTATTCCTTGGCGAACACAACTCTGATAATAAATGACGTTCTTAGGGAGGGGGGGTTGAAGAGCTAAACTGTTTTGACTTTGTTAATAAATTGAAAAATTATGATAATGCTCGGGTAGCGAACTGTGTTGTGTGGGTACAGTAAATTTAAGCACAAGGACACAGAAGGACGTGCAGTAAGCAACGCAACATTAAACAGGCGACACGAAACTGCCAACTGCCAACTGGCAAGGACATTAAGGCCACGGGCGAGCGATGATGCAACATATTCTCGTATTCTCGTTGTCTACCCCCTCCCCCTCCCTCCGACCCCCTCCAACCTCTATGTCTCGGTTAAAGTCTACCCCTCGCATTGTAAGCAAGACGCCGCAAGTGCGCAATTACATTCGACCGTGTCCTGCGTGCATATCCTGCAGCCGGCGTGCCGGCGGCTTCAGTTGCAATAAAGTGTCACTATAAATAAATAATAACGCCCACGAAAACGCTCCCAACACGAAGCAAACACGGTGCTCAGTAAACGGAGCTCAACGGCTGGTGCCACTGCCCGCTGTGCAAAAATATTGAAAAATTGTAATTGTATCTCATAGATACAATTACGGCACGGCCCGCGACACGTGACTGTCTCGACGCATAGTATAGCATCGAGTGCGAAAAGTCACCAACGGCATTTGGCCGCCGGCGACTGCCGTCGACGACGTCACTTAATGGACCAGAGTTCCGAAAAGCAAACAACAGTAACGCTTGATTGCAAACGTGGATCAGACGGGGAATATTTAGTTGACGCTCTGCTCCGCAAAAGGGCAAACTGGCCCAAAGGGCAACTGCGATGCTGGGCAGTGCGTGGCAAAAGGCGAGGAATGCAAACAAACACACACAGGGACACACACACACAAGCAGGACCGGAAGCGGCTAACGTTGGATGGCAGCGGCAGGAGTTGAGTGCCTTGAGGGCAGAACAACGGGATGTGTTAAATGTGAGAGATGTGAAATCCATGGAACGGGTGAAAGTGTGAAGTCGAAAGTGAAAAGCAAATATGGGCGACAGACAGGGTAAAAAAGATATTCCTTTTATGGTCTTAGAGACTAAGCTAGCATAGTCTAATGTGAATTTCTATATTTGTTACTCCAATATTTATACTTTATTTATATTGATGATAGGGAAATGACATGTCTGAGAGCAGATGCAATCATTGCTTTCCTGTATGGGATAGGACTGGCTCAAGAGCTATGGCTCACTTATCAGTCAAATTATCATCAAATTCAAAACAATATTAAATTTATATGACAATATTTCATTGATACAAACCTGTATTTCACAGATGCGATTTTTATTTATTTGTTCATATACAAAATGTTTATTTACCAATAAGTAATAAGCATAATGTTTTATTAACTGGTACTAACCGAGGTTCGATTCGAGATGATTACTTAATTCGATTTTAAAATGTAACTTATTTATAAATTTACTATCGACGGAGCTGTCGTAAATGTGGTTAAAGTTTCAACTTTCTCAACCCTAAACTCATATGGAACTTCGAACAAAAGACAAGCTTATTCTTTAGGGTTAGGCAGTTCTCACACATATAATTCTGATTTCATATCAGACTAGCATTGGGTACATATATCAAGAACATTTGTAAATAGTAGTAAAACTAAACACAATGATCTCCGATTAGACTCGCTCAATTATGCCAAGCCTGCTTGGGCAACCCAATTTCCACGCTCAGCTCACAATTTGTGTTGGAAATGCTTAGCGCTAAAGGAGACTCTCGCACATTACCATTGGCAGGGCGGTGCTCATAACACAAGCTTATCGCAGGCATTGCTAATAACGCGCAAAGCCATTGGAACATGCATGCAACTAAAGGCGGCAGCAGAGGCGACGACGGAACGCCTCGTGCGGAAGTTAACTTGAAAATCCAATCTCACAAAAGCAAAACCCAGCAGCCATATACCACAAGCAGTGAGTGAGCAAGGGGGCATGGTCTTGGGCCTGGGTTCGGACAGTCGCAGATTTGAATGCGAGGGGAGGCGGAGCGGGGCGGGGCGCCACAGCGAATCAATTCTGCTTGTGGGTCTCTGACATTAATATGACATTTATTTGTCACAAGGCATTTGCTGCGGCAGCCATTTAGGATGTTTCGATAAACCCGCCAGACGCAGGCAACGACAAACCCAGTCCGTGCCCCCGCACCTACCCTCAAGACGTTGCCAGCTACCCCGAAGAAGGAGCAGAGGGCCAGACGCATAAATTCAGTTGCCGTTAAGCACTTGGCCGGTTATCAATGGGTTAATAAACGTTATAATATATGAGTTCATTATGGCCCAGTTATAAATTTTTGTGCTTGTTGCACTCGACTCGCCGCTCTATAGCACTGCAGGGGCTATAAATTCGTGACGCCTGCAGAGACGCCACCAGACGCGGCAGTAACAGCGCCAGAAGAGAATGGGGAAGAGCAACAGCATATGCCACAAGGCTGGGCTGAGCTGCTGGGTCGCTTTTGTTGCAATTGTAATGAGAGATTATATTGCTTTATGCGACTTGGCATTGGGCACACGCGTGTCCTTGGCAGCGGCATGTGCTTGACTTGATCCTGCGTCTCTGAGCCGGGGCTTAAGTTGGACAAGTCACAACCACAGAGTCCTTCACAGTGCATTCGCCTGGGGTTGTTTTTGGATAATGAATGAATTGAAATGATAAATTAATCGAATGGACAATTTAAATGAAATACTTAATGCTGTCATAAGCTGACATATTGCATATAATAACTAAACTAAACGTAACTAATGCTATGAATAAAAATAACCCTTTAAAATACTATTTTTATTTATTGGGATATACTCTAATAATGCTCACAACAATAATTTATTGAATACAATATATGAAATAACAGAATGGCTTAATAATTTCGAATAACGACATACAATGGCCCTTAAGTTGCAATTTAAATAAATTACATAATAATGTTCTAAGTTTAGGTGACATATTGAATCTATTAAATACGCTAACTAGATAAAATCAAATTAATAAAAAAAAATATCCCTAAGCATATATGAATCTAATCTTTATAGATTAAGATTAGAAATACCAACGCTCACATTAATTATTTCTGTATTATAAATGGAATATATCTAACAAATAATAGAAGACCTTAACCTTAACCGCTCGGAATAAATGCGAATAACGAAATACAATAGCTCTTAATTTATATATTGTTTTTCTGGGCAAAAACAAAAAAAGAAAATAACTCAAATTACCTATTGTAGTCAAACATTTCACCATGTGTGGCTTATGCACGTATTTAGTTGCCAGATTGGCAATACTAATCACGAGCATCAGCGGACAATTGAAACTGATGCCATAATTGGTACTGAAGTCTGAAAACAATGCATATCCGTTGGCCAGCACCAAGATTTGCCCAGATAATGAGCATGGATAATACGCGTAAAATGAGCCAATCCCAAAAATGAAGTTGTCCGTCGACCTTCTGCTTGTTTTATTATTTGTGTTGTGCTCTGCGTAATCTGGGCCTACCTTTTGGCACCTGCACGAACAACTTCACTAAGCTGTGACTGAGACTGAGACTGGAACTAGTGACTGGGTTCTTGGTAACTTTTGTGTGTGGTCTCTCGCAGTGGAAGACAGAGAGAGAAACCGGGGCCTGATTGTCAGACAAAAGAAATGAAAAGAAAAGAAAAGCAAACAAGTAACAGACAATAAACAAACAATTGATTGGTTCCCCGTATTCATGGGCATGTTGTCCTCGCGCGCCCAGGACATGTGTTTTGAATTTGTCGCCTGCATAAATTTTCCTCGACTGATCCTTTTTTCTTTTCCTTTCCTTTCCTTCTACTTTTTTTTTTTTGAGTTTTTGAGTGCGTGTTGTGCCTTACAAATTTCATGCTAATGCCCATTTCCTTTACATCTATCCTATCCAATATCCAATATTGTGTAAACAAATGATGCCAGTAGGTGTCACCTTACAATTGCTCCCTTTCCCACTCAGGGGATAAACAAACGGTAGAGGCAGGCTCTCAAGTATGTGTCGCATAGATCAACTGCTTGTTGGATTCAGACCCCGTCTCCCCCCTATGCGTAGTCTGGCATTAGTTTTGACTCATCCACTCATTGACAGTCGCCGGCAGCTGTTTCCCCGTCCCTACCCATTTGCTGGGCATTATCGTCTGTGTTTATCTCCTGGCCGCCGTTGCTCCTCGACTAAAATGCGGGTGAACTATTGACACAATTGTTTTTGCCAGCCGGCCAGTTAGACCTTTTTTCTTCCACTATCCCCACACACTTCGCTCACATTGTCAATGACATTGTCTCCGGCTATTTTTAATTATTTGTATTATGTTTCAGTTGCTTATGTCGCGGGTTTTGTTTGTCGCTTGTCGTTTGTTTTTGGGTTACTCCGCAGCGCAGTCTCCGCCGTTAATTATGTTTCAGATAATGTCAGGGAAAACATCGGACGCTTTTTCAATATTTGTCAATAGTTGAGGTTATGGTTACGCAGTTGGCCACTTAACCGACACGGTGGTCTGGGTTACAGTTTCAGTTTCAGTTGCCGTTTCAAAATCGGTAACATTACTTTAGTGAGGTTGGGGAGGGGCTAATGTGGTTACTGTGTTAGGTCAACACAAGGTTCGATGATTGTTACATTACAAAGTCAATTCTGTCAATTATTTCGTACGCTTCAATTAAGTCTCTGACTTTCACTCACGCCCTATTGGACTCTACCCTTAACATTTCCCAATCCCCTTATTGCCTCTTTGCCTCATCCATCATCAAAAAAAATACAGGCGAGCCAACAAAAATCACGTTAATACTTTCAAAATTGCAGCTCCCACGAATATATAACGCTTTATTGCCAGATAATTTCATTATTTAGCCAAAACATAATCAAATGCGCCATATCCATCACATCAAAAGGTACACACACACACACATTAATATACAATTAATTTCATAAGCTCATAAAAACGTGTGAAGGAAGGAAAAAACCGCACAGAGAGTTACAATAATCAGATAAAGCCACATAAATAGGCACCTGGAAAGGGGATAGGGATGGCATAGAGTGTTGACGGCGATTGCATGTGAGACCGTGAAAGAGAGGGAGACTGGAGACGGGAGACGGGCGAGCGGAGAGGGGTAAAAAACCGAAGAGAAATTATACATAATCCCGAAGCGCAATCAGCGTGTAAATTATAAGCGGGCCTTACCTCGATGGGCGGTGCTGTGGGCGAGGCCATGCTAAAGTACCGCAAACTTGCTGCAAGCGCTTGTGAAAATAAAGTAATGCGAAATAATCCTTGGGTTGTTATCACAAACACACAGACACACATATACGTAGTGTATATAGTATGTGCACAGCACGACATTTGCTGAGCTCGCGTGGCACACAAAAGCCTAAAGAGCACCCGTATTTGAGCACAGCGTAGGGGTAGTCGATAGCAGGACAGGGTGTAGTAGGGGAGGGGGGGTCGAAAATGGAAAATGCAAAATGGAAGCGAAGCCATGACATGGACAGGAACAGCGACAGCGACAGCGACAGGCACTGGGACAGGATATTTACACAACGGGGATATTTGCTTAGACGTCTTTCAAATGTATTTGTGTGTCTGCCTGTGTGTGTGTGTGTGTGTATGTGTGTAAAGCGGTAATTTGAGCAGAGCAAAAGATGTTATATATGTGGTGAATACATTGTATTGGGCATGTGTGGAAAATATATCAGATTGTCGGTGCGCTACATTGGTAAAGTTGATCCAATTGCGGTGTAGAAATAAATCATAAATTATTATCGAATGTAATTGGATACTTTGTCAGTTTATCGATCGATTGACGATTATAAACTACTATGGAATGAGGGCATATTAATTACACTATATGGAATTTGAAGAGAAAAGTGAAAGTGAATATGTTGCATCTTTCTAATCTTATAATAGACAATAAGTATAACTAATAATTCATTATTTCTTCGTTTACAAAAACGACCACGTTGAATTAATAATCTAGGTAATGACATTATTCCTAGATGTATGTCTAACCTACTTCATTAATTTGAACATATTATATATATATATTCGTTAACCAACAGTTTGTACTCCAACAATATCTACCCTACTTTATCAGCTGAATTCATGGGACTCTCCCTTAAGAGCACAATATTTTGTCCATCTATCATCAGCTATTTATAAAGAGATTTTCTTTTAGAACTTTGATAATATCATTTATACCCAAGTTCTCACTCAAAAGTACCGCCCTCGATAGGCGGTTACTGCCAAGATATTTTTTTATTGCGACCTCGCTTAGGTATCATCCTTTTTTTGTTGCATTTTCGAAGGCAGTTATAATGGTTTTAATGAAATTTTTATCTTTTGTTGCAGGAAGCCCGTCAGCAGCTGGATCTGGAGCTGGAGCAGCAGGAGCAACAGCCACCGAAGCCGACGAGGCGTTGACAAGCCGCATTGTCATCAATTTTGCTTTTGAGAAAATATACATACAGCACAACAGGGTGGACGACGGTAACAAGTGAAAGGTGGTTGGTCACCCGTTTCATGGGCTTATAGTTTATATTATGAAACATTTTTTTAATTTATGCACAATTTCGCTTAACTCCACAAACTCATTTTGGGCTGGGTGAGGCGCTGGTGAGCCGACAGGGTAGAGGGACCCACAAGTAGGTCATTGTCACTAAATATTAAGGCGACACAAGCAATTGGCTTTGGTTGATAAAAAAAAAGGTGCGAGCACTGCATGAAACTGGCCCCTAAATCCGATTAGATGTGCGTGCAACCAATTGTGACCCTCGGGCTAAACTGGCAGAAGAAGAATGGACCTAAATGGATTAACGCTTCAATGAGAATTCATTTAAAAACTCAATTGAAGCGGCACACAAACAACACAACGAACTCTCTGTCCCAGCCTCGAACGAATCCTTTTTTCCAATCAATTGTTCACACAGCCAGAGCCCAGACTCCAGACTCCGTATCGAGTGCTGAGTGGTTTTGAATTACACGATGTCTGAAATTCGAGCATGAGTAATTCTTCAACATGTTGGCAGTGCTGTGTCGCATTTTCGGTTACTTCCAGATACAAGATACGCTCCGTTCGAGCGCAAAATCTTTAATAATTCGTGGAAATAACATGTTAATTGAGTTATCAAGGGATGCACTACACCTACAAGATCTCGTTTGAAACTGATTACCAGGTATTGTCTGGAAGAAGATCTTTGAATTGTTGTCTCATTAAAGCTACAAAGGTTCTCGAGTGCTGTTTTCCGGCAGGCCCAATATGATAGGATCTTTTCTTTTACTAAGGATTGCATTTCACGACATGTTCTCTTCGAGCGGTAACAGCTGGGAAATCGATAATTTCTATTACCCAGTTGATTTATTACTTGAATTAATTTGTTGCATTTTATGAGCTCGCTTATAAATCTCATAAACTATATACGTCTTGTAAACTTTAAACCTTTGCTTAGTCCACAAATGCCGTTTGAACCGACCGAAGTCTCACATAAATATTTCATATGGCACAAAAAGTTTGCGTGACTATAAGTCAAGCATATCCAGATGTCCCGGCCTCAAAGCATTCATGCAAAAGAAATAACTCGTGTTCTTTTGTATGCCACAGCATTTTATTGATAAACTTGGCCCACAGTCACCGACCACGGCAAGCCGAAGGACCACCGCAGTCCGCAGTCCACAGTCGACAGTCCAATGAACAGTGAGCAATGAGCAATGAGCAATGGGCACACACAAAAAGCCAACTGAGCTCCGAACATGACTTCTGCAATAGCAGCTTCAATTGAACCAAACGCTGCTTCTCCCTCAAGACCCGGGCGCAATCAGAAACCCAGTTGTCGCAGACTAAAGAAGCCTCAAGATATACTTTTATTTTTTTCAATAAGCACCCAGAGAGAACTCAAACTTTATGGCACTTGCTCTGCCTAGACACAGAAGGACGAAGGCAAGGATGAAGAAGGCGGCACGATGCTGAGACACAGGGGCAGCCAACACCTTTGGCAGGTCGAGACAACGCGAAACAGTTATGTGCTCCCCATGCTCTGTCTTTGATTAACCAGTATGCATATGTAGACCGGCTGGAGAAGTTGAGTTATGTTGTCGCAGTTGGGTAGCTTTTGGTGCTGCTCAAGAAAAATGAATTAAATTCAATAAAAAAAATGTATAAAAAAATAAACAGTTGCCTGTCTCAAGCAGCAGTCGCAGCTCTTACACACTTGCACAGCGTTGCGGTAAAAACTAATGAGCATTTATTTGCCTACACGTTCAACGCTTATGGCCAAAAGGCAGCCTCCAGACACCTGCAAATGTTGGTTCTCCTGGGCGTACGTGAGGACATGTGGTCTCGACTGCCTCTCAATGGAGTGTTTAATTTATGCGCCACATATGTCACCCGAGAATGCTAAAGGAAGCGCGGTGGCATGAGAGGGGTAGATCAACGCGCACTAACTGCTAGGCACAGGTAGGAGCACTCCTTGCTTGGGGTTCGCACGTAGGCTGCCCAACCAGTCTTGGCCAAAAATTTAATTAAATTGCACGATGCACGAGTGCTCCCATTATTATTATTATTATTATTATTATTATTATTATACAAGTTCATATTCGAGTCTTGACAGTAGTTCTGGTTTTATAGTAGGATCATGTGCCAAAATACACAATAAACAAGTTGGCAACCCACGGATTTTCCAGTGGAGTCTATCTGCTTGGACGTGTGACAGCAGAACTGAGTCCAACTTTCAGCAGGTAGTATTACAGTGTCTGTGTTTATTTTTGTGGCCAGCAATTCCAAAAGTATATGTACAACAAAATAAAACTAAAATGGAAACTTGTTTGTAGACACTTGCAAAACTATAATTGAATAATGTCAACACTCGCCATAATTTAATTAATTCACTTGTTTAATTAAAGAGTACCTAGACGATTTTGATCACTGGGAATTTAATGCATCTCGGAGCATGACTAAACTACTACATTCGTGCAAAAGTTTGCATGTTACTGAATAGCAAAAGATTCGAAATTGACAATTTTTCGAAAATAGATTAATTATTCACTAAGTATATTCAAATCAAATGCAATCATTACGTTGTTATGAATGCATAAAAGATGATTTTCTTTTTGAGTATGCTAACTAAACTGTTACCTGGGTGAGTGCAATATGAAAAGCAGAAGAAGCAGAAATAAACTAGACTCGGCAAGGATTACCATTACCAATGCCAGACAGACAATATTAGAAAATAGTAAATGGCGCAACTTGTAACGATAGAAAAGCCAGAGCCCAGGAGCAGAGTTAGTCACAGACAGAGATACCAAGAGCAAGGGCATCATTAATCTTCGACCACATTCAATAATCATATATTGAGGGAGCAGATAGCCGAGCTGCCAGACAAGCTAAATTTTAGCCTGGCAGACTGGCAGCCTGGCAGCCTGGCAGCCTGCCACACTACCCACTGCAATGCCTGACTGCGTGGCATGCATGCTGCGCACACATAACCCCACAATGCCCCCAAAAGTAACACAAGAGACAAGAGGCACAGAGCAACGAAAGAACTGAGCACTAAGCACTGAGCATCTAGTATTAGTATCGAGCGAAGCTTTAAATTATGCCAATGATTTGTTGCATAAAAGCAAGTGGCAATGTGGCAATATAGCAGCTTGGCGATATGCTTGCAAGCGGATAGCCAAAAATGAAAGCCGACAAATTGTGCAACTGCAGTCGAGGCCGGAGCAAAGCCAAGTCAACTTGTCTGCAACACACACTCGATCTATTTGTATATTTGGGTATCTCTATATGTCTGTGTGTTTGTACTGATTTTGGCAGCAAGTGGCATGGCCATATTTGTCGCTCCAATGGTCCGCCCAATGCCATCGCCTGTTGTCTGTAAAATTTTTATTCTATGAATGCCTTGGCAACGCTTCTGTTGCATTGTACGGCCACATTATACAGCCGTCCAAAAAGGCCTCTGCATTCCTACAATAACAATAACAAGAACAACAATAGCAACAGCTCCATTGACAATGCCAAATGATTAAGTTGCTTATTCGACAAATTGATGTTGCATTTGCTGGCGTTTGGGGCACAAAGCCATCAGAGCATAATGCTGCTATACACTTTGAAAATTTTAAACAAATGCACATTCAAATTTAGTACGTTAAGTTTTCTTTGGTTTAAAACCCACAACTGTCGCAATCAATAAATTTTATTTATGAGTTTTATTAATTTTTATTCGATATGGATAACTTTATGCGCATACAAGACTATAAATAATATTTGATTAGTATTATGCTTAATGCAGGCAATGTTTAACAGATTACATCTTACCAATCGCTACCTAACTAAATGCACACTTTCAGTGTGTTGTGCCATAAAACATCCAAAGCCTACTCCTATCCCTTGGATCCTATGTGGTGTGGAGTGGTTTACGAGCCTCTGGCGAAGAATTTTGTGTCGATGTCAATAACTCAACTGGCGAAACAGTTGAACCAAACCCCCACTGGGGCAGCCTTAGTAAGAGCAGCAACAGCAGCAGCACTTGCAACAATTAATCACACGTGGACCTTGGTCCAGTCCACAGTTGGCAGTTGGCGACATATGTGGGAAATTTGGAAACTTTGGGCTGGCAACACGCTTGCCTAGCTAAGCGAAAACATTTTGGATGAATAATGACAGCTGGCAAAAAGTCAAAGGCGAGTCAAAGGCGCAAAACGGCAACACGACAAACGGCTGTGCAAAATGAAAAATGATTGCAGGTGCCACAGTTCCATGTGCCTTCTTCTCTTCCCAATCGATTGACAGTGGCAAACAAAAATAAGGAAAAAAAAGTTTTAATGAATTTGGAGAGGCGCGATAATCAAGAGAGAAGCCAACTCCCATTATCGGCAACGAAGTCGTCGTCATCATCCGCAACACCTCTCTCCCTCTCTCTGTCTCGCTCTCTCTCTCTCTCTCTCTCTCTCTGTCTAGGTATCCACATCAAACGCTGCTCACGGCAGATCCGAGGCACGCCCGAGTAATTCAATAAAACTTTGCGACAAATGAGGCACCCGCCGCG
The DNA here is from genome assembly GCA_035042055.1 of Drosophila macrothrix. Lineage (NCBI taxonomy): Eukaryota > Metazoa > Arthropoda > Insecta > Diptera > Drosophilidae > Drosophila > Drosophila macrothrix. Next base: position 528,499 of record JAWNLX010000604.1, read on the forward strand.
GAGTTGCAGCTAACTTCAACCGACAGCCAATGACGAAAATTAAGCTAAGCTCCGCCAGTGTAAAAGGGAATGGTAAGAATCTTGGGTTTGGGTTTTGGGTTTGAGTTTGGGCATAGGACGCAATGAAGCGAAGGCTTGCAAAATGAAAATGATTTCCTTCCATGTCATTATTATGTATTTTGCCTCGACGCGACTGTTTTCACTTTTGTCTGGTCTCAACTTCGACTCCGGCGTCGTTCCCTCAACCCTCAACCCTACTTCGTTGGCAATTCCAATTGCAAGTGCTTAGCTCATCGACAGTCCCGTCGAGAGATAAAAAGGCAATGGCAATTCGGCGATTCCTCTTAGCCAGCATTGAATTTGTTGGCGTTTGTCTGCGTTGTATGCTTTCCGTTTCCGCTTCCTTAGCCTTGCAGTTTGTTACTTTGCTGTCTTGTTCTTTCTCTGTTCAACCCTTGGTGGGTTTTTGAAAATTTTTCACATAAAAATAATAAGAAAAGTTGTATGCTAATGTTGCTTGCGCTTCGGCTTCTGCTTTTCCTTCTGTTACTGCTTGTTTTGTGTATTGCCAACTAGAAAAGAAATTGAAAAACAATTTTCGTATTTGGCATTTTGCAGCTGGGCAGGGGTGGAGCGTTGAAAACTTTGCAAGACGAGCGCCTTAAGAGAGTTCAATGAGCAACTCAAGTCAAATTCTTAGACATTGATTATGTGCATTCTTAAAGTTGAGCACGTCGTTGAAAAGTTGTGATTAGCTATCGCTGGAACAGCAAGTTGCACCTTAGCAACCAGTAAATAAAAACTCTCAATTGCACCCTTGCCACAGCGAATTAAATCTTTAAGGCAATTCCAAATGAGTTTCATCAACTTTTTAATTAGTTTTGCAATCAGAAAAACATCAAACTTTCCTGCAACTTAGAACAATCATTGCCCCAAACTCAAACAGGGTAACTAACCAACCAGTTTGACATTCTACCTGTGCCACACAGTTAACCACTGATATCAGAAAACTTTGCTTAATAATTTCAATAGCAAATATTTATGTTACAGCTAATACCTTGTGGCCATAATCAACAGCTTCAAAATGCCAGCCAAAAACTCAAACTGGCTTCGTGCATCGCGCGTCGCGCTACGCTCTACAAAGTAATCAATTTAGAGGCCATGAGTCCAAACGACCGACCCACTCTGACAAAAAGTTGCAGCACTTGCGTTGCGAACCCATTCCACCCGGCCACTGGTCGAGCTCATCTGTTGAAAGTTCAAAAATCACCCCTGCAAAGCCGCAGGGCTGCCAATGGCTCCTCGGGGAGCAACTGCGTCCCTTACAATGCCCACTGACGACTACCTGTCGTCATTTTGTTTGTTGTTCTTACTGTTGTTGCTACTGTTGGCTTTTTGGAGTGTGTCGTGGGCGTGGCTTTTTTTTTTTGGTATAGGACGCTGTCAAACTTTTTTTTGACGCTCACCACACAGCAACTGAAAAATTGAAATGCTACCTCACGTGCTATGAAATTTTTTATATTTGTTGATTTTTGGCTTAGAGTGTTGACCAACAACAAAGTTGCCCAGTTTGCCTTTTGTTTTTCAATTTTGCACTTTTCTCATGCCATTTTCCGTTCATTTTCCCTCCGTTTGTGTGTGTTAGTTCAAGTTTCAATGAGTTCAGCCCATTCTGCTAAAAAATAAATATAAAAAAAATTCCCGTTCTGCTCGCGTCGTTTTTAATAACTTAATATCATTTGTCAATTTGCTGGAGCGCTTTAATTTGATTGAAACGAAACTGTTCAAAGTTTGACTTTCGGCTGTTCGATTCAGCTACTCGCTGTGAGAGCACTCAAAAAAGCAACGAAAACTCTTTGAATGGAGCAGCTATCTTTATAGTGATTTGATGCCGCTTTGAGAAAAAATGGGTCAAATTATTGAGTATAAAATATGCCAGCCAAATTGGAATCAGCTAACCAAAAAGTTCAAAGTTAAAAGCATTTGTATGATTATTTCTTATAGCAATTCCCGCAATATATATTTGTTCATGCCGTTAATCACTATAAATCATCTAACAGAGCTGAGCAGCTTTTAACATTAATTTTATTGCACTAGCCTTATGCGCATTGAAAGTCTTTAACACAATTGAACCTAACTCAAATAAAGATAGTTTGAGCATTTACTTATAATCTCCTTGGCACTTTAACCTTACAGTTATGTGTGTGGAACGTATTCAGTGGATTTGCCGAAACTGCTTTTCCCATTAGCTTTTGATTTGGGATAGTGGCTTTAGTTAAATGCTACGCATTTCAGCTGTGGCACGTGCCCAACGAGCTCAGAGCTCTTTGAGAGCTTTTTAAAGACGAGCAAGTCAAAAAAAATGCGAAACAAAAAAAATAGATAAACGAAAACAGGAGGGACACGAAACTAGTCGCTGTCCTGACGCTGTGACAGGCATATTAAAAAGGACACAGCCAGCATCGTGCCGGGTGCCATGACGTGCCAAAAACTAAGTAGTGTCAGTGCAACCATCAAAGAGCATGCCTTCCGAATAGCGTATCTACCTCATAAGCCCTGCACGCGCTCCACGGGCTGCTTCACGTCCAGGTGTGGGCAGACACCTCCTTCTCCTGCTTCTACTCCTGTGCCTACTCCTGCTCCCGCTCCTACTTCTAATCTGACTTCGCTACAGCTCCTCAAATAGGCTGTGGGCATTACATGCCTTTTGTGTTGCCAGCACGCTTGGCCTGGCAAAGAGATTGCCTCGAGGCTCTGCGTGTGTGTGTGTTTGGGTTAGAAATGGTTAACCCAACCCCACCACCCGTCGCGTCGTTGTGGCAGCCGTGTTCGCCATGGTGCAAAACCCAAACAACACATTGCTCTTAGGCGAGTTGTTTTAGGGCAAGTGTTAGGCGGAGCTGGCTCAATTGTTAGCGATATACTTACACTCGAATATTTTGCATGAATGTCGCACCATTTCCCGTTCCCGTTCTCGTTCTCGTTCCCGTTCCAATTTTCATTCACAACTGCATTTGTTTGGCTTTTGAATGTTATGCACGGACGTTTATTGAAATCGTTTTTATTTTTTTCATTTTTTCCAGAAATAAAAATCATAAGAGAAACTTAAAACTAATGCGAAAGGCTTAAGTATATTACAAAACTTTCTTGACACGACTGTATAAGTAACACAAATAATGGGTTCGACTCGAAAGTGCCTCCTTTTTCTAGCTGGTGGTTGAGAGGCGGTTCAACTAAATTGGGAAGTTTTGCAGTGCACCGTTGGTTTTTTTGTTTTTTTGTTTACTAACATTAGTTAAATACAATAGATTCGAACTTACTAGCACTACGGTCTTAGACATAGATATACATACACATATAAATACATTTACATAGATATATATATTTATATATACCATTTACTCGATAATATATATTTTTGTTGTTATTATATATACGTCGAATGTATAATCGAGCTCCTCAAAACTACAACAGAGCGTCCCGTTAATGCCTAGCCTAGGGGAGTGTACTATATTATGGATCTTGTCTTTAGGTATGTATCTATATAAGTTAAGTTATGCAAAATGCTTTAGGCCATTTGGGGATCCACGAGGAATCTAACCTAACTGGGTTTATCTGTTAATGTGTGCCTTCAACATTTATGTGGGTGTTTAAGTTTAACTACTACGTTTCTTGCATCGAAATGTCGCATGTTTGTTTTTTTATGTTAACATACTAACCTATACCTAACTGCTAATATAGAGGGCAGAGGGTAGTCAACCGCTTCCAGACTGTTATCATCCATTCGAAATTGTCTCCAAACGCCCGCGTTATACATAGGTAAGTAACTATTTATTGTGGGGGACAAACAATGGGCCCACACTTGTAACCACATCTCCACCACACTATCGCTTCTTAGGCGCCCTCTTTAGGCGCTATAATTTAAATATGTCTTTGGAAACAGAGTTGCAGACGTCGTCTGTTGCGAAATCTTCCGACGTCGCCTCTTGTTGTATTTACAAGTCTTGGTGTGCTTCATTACCGCAGGTTAAACATATCTGGTGATCTGTGTATGAAACTCAGATAGGCAGATCTGTAGCTGGCTAAATGAGGGTCGCTCGGCAGGCATGGAAGCCCAACAATAGGCCATAATAGTAAAACTGCAAGTAAAAGAGCAAGAAAAACACAAGGTGTTTGTTGAGTTTGCTGCGAGTCTTGGAGAGGAACTTGGTAGTTAGTCGTCGTTTGATACTCACAGTTCATCGGGACAGTTGAAGGGCTGGGCCAATCTATAACCATCCTTTAGATAATGCTCCATTTCATAGGGATCTATCTCGGCATAGGGTAGCTTGCCTAGCGTGCACATCTCCCACATGAGCACACCAAATGACCAAACGTCGCTACCCTCGTTATAATGAGACTTCTGAAGGGCCTCCAACGACAACCACTTGATGGGTCGGTATTCTCCATCCCCCAAGCAGTTGTAGTCACCGGAGAAAAGGTCGCGACTCAGGGCGCTATCGGTTAACTTCACGCGCAGTTGATCATCAATGCTAAAGGAAACCGAAGAACAAAACAGAAGAGGGTTGCAAGTGGTCGATTAGACAGATTACAAATTACAGATTGGGCTGCACTCTCTCTCTCTCTCTCTCTTCAGACAATGAGCTAATCTCTACTTACACACAGTTCCTGGCCGCAATGTCCTTGTGAATAACACCATGGTTGTGCAGATGCTCCATGGCCATGGCTAGTTGGGAGGCCATTAGCACTGTTTGAATCGTGGTCACGCTTCTGGCATATGAGGGGTCCTGCAGGAAAGTCTTCAAGTTGCGAACACTGCCCGTGGCAGCATAGAGCACAAAGGGTGTGGCAAAGTCTTCGATGGAAATGCCGAGTACGGTCATCAGATTGGGATGTGTAGCCTCGTAGAGCATCATGGATTCCTGGAGCAGGAGATTCACTTGTAGCTGGCTTGCATGCTGTGCCACAGTCTTGACCAGAACCTCCTGACAGTCGTTGTAAGTGCCGCGATAGATGCGCCCAAAGTTGCCCTCCTGAACGAGACAGGAGAGGCGAACGCGGCACTTTTGGACTGTCAGCTCTTGGAGACGGCGGTTGAACTCCTCAGGCTCATGCTCATATTCGCGAAAGGGCCGCGTCAATGTCGCATATGTGGGTGTTATGGTCGAGGGGCAGACATAGATCGAATTGTGGGCCGTTGACGAGATGGTTGGCAGACGCTGGAAGCTGGAGGTTTTAATCAGATGCACCCCGTTGGAGGGATGACGCTTTGAGGGACCCTTGGCACAGTACGCAATCAAAATGAGTGTGGAAACAAGAACCAAGGCCAGAATACCACCCACAATCAGAGTAATTAGGCCACTGGTTGGTGGCACCAGAGTCTCCCGCAACAGTGGATCATATTCATTGTTTGTGTTTGCACCACCCGAACCGCGACCCACAATTACAGTGGGTTCCGTTACCAGCACTCGATGTCTGTCAGTGCCCTTGCCATGCTCCACATTCGATGGCAAATGGCCATCGGATATGACATGCTCGGCCGTATCCTCATTGTGTTCCGTATAGTGGATGTCATCGTGACCACTCAGATCTGGATGCAATGGCTCCTCATCGTCGTATTCCTCGCGTGCATCGTTGTGCTCGTCTTTCAGGCAAATCTTTTTGCGTTTGAAGATCAAATTCGTATTATTGTTGGTCGCTCGATCCAGGATGACTTCCACACTAATAGTGACGGTCACTTCAGCCGCCCGTGTGCCCGAACACTTGAGACTAACGCCCCACGTCTGCGGCTCCTGGGGCACATCACCGATGCGCGAGATGTTCAACATGGGGCGCGGCAACACACCCACATCCGAAGTGGCCACACTGATGCTGTAGGGCAGCGGATGCTCCACCAGCGACTGCCAGGTAAAGGTAACATCGCTAATGTTCGCCGGCACGGGGACTGCAAAGTTCAGGGCGTAATCATTGATGGCCCCCTCCCGCACATAGTAAAGCTCCGCGGATACGCCTGCAATGAAAGGAAAACATTTGAGATGCATGTCCGAACTGGCTGCTTACATCGCATTCAACGACACCCTTCCCGCCCGATTTTATTTGCGTTGTATCCCGCCGTTGTGGAAATTAATGATACGCTTGGTGACCCAATCGAAATCGAGCAGCTTTTGGCCAGTCACTCGACTCGACTGCATAATCAATCACCAGGGATAACAGTTTTCTTTACTTTGTCAAATTGATTTTCTTTGAACGGTGCCCACGATGCCTGCAGCCTGCTTTTTCAGGATGCTTGCCGCTAGACTCCGCATTATCTGTCCACTTAGACACTTTGGTGACATATTGAAGGAGTTAAATAGCTGAACCCCCACAACGGCTTCGAATGCCAAACAAGCGTTTCTTACATTTCCCCTTAATCAATCAAAAGCGACAAACAAGTTGGCAGCAACAAAAAAGCTGAGGTAATTTTAAGAATTCCACTTTAAAGAGCTAAACTGTGCAATTGATAATGTTAATACTTACTTACTTTACTTTAACAAATTGTTCTGAAAGTATTTCTCCTAACATATCCCTAACATCTAATGTTAACTAACAGTTATTAGTTAATGGAACTCCTTTGGTTTATCCTATATTCTGTTAAGCAAAGCTGAAATGGTATCTGTGTAAATATGTCAGTTTACTAACAGTTTACTAACCCAACACTAATTTACACATCTGATATTTGCAACTGTATGTTAAGTTAAGTTTCTTAAACTAAAATCCATATTATTTGAAGCAAACACATGTCAACAAAGCAATTAAATATATCGCAATGAAAAAATACCTAGTCGTTTATCTGATCACACAATTCTAATAAATATTCATACACATTTAATTTTATTTCTACAGCTAGACTTTTATGTTAGCCAGTTGTTTTCAATAACATTGGCTTGGCATATAAAATAACTGTGAGTTAATTGCACTCTTACATGAACATGAGTAATAATTAAACCTATAAGCCCGATATCTACCCCCAAAAATTCACCTGACTATAAATGGGCCTATTTACGATTACTATTTCATGTTTGCTAGCTGTGAGCTGCAATAAGATTTGCATGTTATGTTAATTAGTTGGCGGTTATTTAATATCACTTTCACATGCTCCACACTAATCTAACCCATATTCAAGGGCCTCGACATCTATTTAGAATATGTTTCAATAAATGTCTACCACAATAGCAGCTGGTAATCTATCAGATACATATAACTGATAGTTGTGACAGCTATGTTGCAACCAGTTGTTGCTCGCTGCTGCATGCTCAATGCTCACTTGCCACGGTGCCCCTCGCAATGCATTTAATTAAATTAACTGAAAGAATATGAGTCGCTCTCCTGGGGATCGACCTACAGCTGGCGCCCTTAACGGATACCTGCTCTGACTGCACTTGCCGCTTGCTGCATTCCTCTGCAGCTCTGGCGTGGGCTCAATAAATCAATCAAATTATGTATACAAACGAAAAAAAAAAAAAACGAAACAAAAAGGCGACTTGAACAAAACACAAAGCGGACCCTTCCATGAGTCGCGGACACGCGACGCTCTGTCGGAGGCGTGTCTCGGGGCAGGTTAAATGTTTATGCTTAATTAATGTGGATGGTTGTTGTTGTTGTTTTTGTTGCTGTTACTTCGTTGCCTCACTGCTATTGCAGCACATATGTTGCATGGCTCAGTTCGCTCACGGGGCCGCGGCTTGCCGCAGCGAGCGGTGTTTATTTTAGATTTTTATCGCAGTCGACGTCGCAGTTACATTTTATACTTGTACATTTTATTTTAATTTATGCCACTTATTCATCCACATACTATGCATATACATATATATACAATTATATATATATATATATATATGTATATATATATATATATATATATTTCGTACTAATTAGTGGAGCATACTCAGTCCCTGCTACGTTCTAGTTCCCTTTTCTCGTTGCTCGCACGCTTCGTTTGCACTCTGAAAATGTAATTAGTGAAAGCGGCTGCTGGTGGACCACACTTTTTTATTTAAGAGAAGGGGCGGAAGAGTGTTGGTGGGGGGGGGAGGATGGGGTTGGTAAAATATTATGACGTTTTGCAGTTATGAATACTGTCGCATAATGAACTAAGGTAGATAGATAGCAAAGTTGTGATAACTCTGCAAAGGGTTAATGGGCAGCAGACATGTGAGCTGCAAAAGCAGCGCATTTAATCACGAAAAATATAAAGCAGGAAAAGCTCAAATATAAAAGCTAATCGCTTAAATGCCAAAGAAGTCAAGCAGTTGCCAGTCTACCGGCTTGTACATTGTGTTAAACATTTGCAATTAAAATTCCACAGGCATCAAAACTTTTGCAGCCCCCTGCCCCACGCACACGCAATTATAGACAAATAATAGCAAATTATTCAGCTGACCCACACCATTCGAGGCAAACCCGCTTTGCATCTCAAGTGCCTGGACTAATTAGAGCTGATTGCTCAACAAATGAAGTCGATGCCACCCCACACTCTTTATCACTTTTGGAATACCTTCAACTGTGCCCGATTCCACTTCCGCCTGTCACCTGCCCAGACGAAGGCAAAATCGATTTTCATTAACCAGAACGAGACACCTTCACCCTTAGCTGCTGCTCGCAACTTCGTCGAGTGATACTGGCATAAATTTGTGTGTGTAAGAAAAGTAAAAGTTGCCCCAAAAGCGTAGGAGAAGCTGCGAAAATATGCTTAAAGTGCTACAAATTTCAAAAGCGTGAAAATGTGGAAGCTGACAAGAGAATGGACCAAACAGCAGAGAACAGAGAATGGAGTTTAGCAGATAGCAGATAGCAGATAGTAGATAGGAATAATGTTTGGCAAGATGGTGATAAAGTGAAATGCAAAAGTGGCAACCAAAGAGGGGGTGGCTTTAAGTGAAAGCAACTCGGTGGCTACACTATAAATACACACTCTGAGACCAGCAAGCAAGTGTGTTTAGCTCAAAGGATCAATGTACCGTGTATAGTTAAGATTATACGAACATATTTGTGTGCAGAAATGGGTTGCCTGAAATTCCTGAAGCTATTGTTTAGGACACTGTGCTGTGGAATAATTTAATTTGTGCATGTAACACTTTGGGTAAAATAAGATAAGACAAGTTACGATAAATGAAAGGAGTTAAATGTGTGTGTTGTGCACATAGCTTATATGGGTATACTAAAATAAGATAAGTTAGGATAAATTAAAGGAGTTAAATTATAAGGTAATTCAATTTGTAAGTTGAAAATAGCATTTAGCTATTCTTCAGAATTTCTATTGTTTCAGAACATTCAAGCCAACCCAAAACAAAACTCGCTAACAACATGTTTTTCAACTATTTATTTTGCGTTGCTGAGGCGATATTTAAGGCACTGCTTAAGCTTGATGTTTCATTTTAAGCGAATTTTGCAATTTCTTGTTATTGTTGCTTTAACTCTTTAAGTCCCATTTCCATTTCCATCCAAGATGGTGTCAGGAGCAAAGCGATTTGAATTCATGGCACGACATCTATTTAATTTCAATTACAACCCTAAAATACCAGAGCAGACGCATAAACCAAAACTTTCTATGTGCAAAAAAAAAATAAAACAAAAAAAGAACTGAGAAAAATGGAATAAAAATGGCAATTTTTGCGCCCCAAATACGCAGGGATCATGTTAACCCGCCAGTGGAACCCTGGCCATCCGAAGCAATCCGTTCGTTCCCCCACATTCGTCCTAATTTATGCAAACCAAATGGCTGAGCGAGATTTGAATGTACGTATGTCTGAGTAAATGTATGTCTCGCCCAGCTCACAGCTAGTGGATATCACTTTATGCTTTCTTAACATATTTTATTTTCTGTTTTCTTTTTCCTTTTCTTTGCAACGGACTCCATTCGCCGCCCGCCCACAATGCGTCATTTGGTCGTCGTCAGCCTGGGGATTTTGCAGGCCATAAATCCGAAATTGTCTTTTGACACATGAATATGTTGTGCATTAAGCGCAGACGGAAGACTACTAGTAGGCCACAGACACAGCCAGTGTTAAGGCCAGGGAGAGACTGCAGACTGCCGATTTTGGGGAACGACGAAAGACAGTTTTATTATTATCAATGTCTGGGGGCGGAGCTGTCTCTGCCCGCGACTGATGATGACATTGGTGGCCACTGAGCTGAAGCTGATGCTGATTTAGGACACTTTTGTGAGAGGCAGGGGTTAGCAAGGGTTGTGCCTTTGACTATGGCATGCTTACCCCTAAAAAGGAAAAGTTTTTATTTGCTGCAAATTTGAATCCGGCCAGCGACGAGACTGTGGCGCATGCTAATGTCCTGGGCATCATAACTCAAGCGTATTCAATTTATACACATTTGATTCGGGCTGTAAGTCGTGCCCAGACGAGAGCAGCCAAACCCAAAAGTCAAGAGCCATTGCAACATGATGGAATGAGCTTGCAGCTTTGCAGCATGCAACTGATTAAATCACAGAGCCTGCAGTCAGGTAACACACACGGGCCATAGAAGGTCAACATCAAACCGAAGCAGACGCAGAAGCAAAAGCAGAATAATATGAAGCTGACTCGAGACAAGGCGAGGCAAGGTAATTTTTATGCCCAAATGGTCATGATTCGCCAGCTCGTTTGGATTTGTATGCTCGACAACTGGTCGGAACGAGCATGGATCGAGATGGACAAGGGTGGGGGGATAGGAGAGGAGTACAAAAAGAAGTTGGCTGCGTCGTCTGGCCAAACAACTTCAGTTGAGAACGCGCTGTGGAGCGCAGAGCGACAGAGTGAAAGACAAACAAGCTAAAGGACATGTGAAGTGCATGATGATGCTCTCACTGTGTATCGTTCTGGCAATGTGGCAACTTCATTGCCGGCAAGGCGCAACGTGCAACGTGCTCCAACTGGACACTGGCAACTGGCAACTGGCAACTGGAAACTGGCAATGTTCAACATTCAACGCCAACGGTAGCTGCCAAGTATTTCTATTTGTATTTCATCGCCCTGGTCGAGAGCAGCTGCAATTTATTTGCCTCGCTCTGTGCGCTGCGCCCAGCTCTTGGCGCTGCTCCTGCCTCTTTGTTTTTGCCTGCAGGCCAGACGCAATCAACGTCTTTCCCTTTACCTGGGCCAAGCAACCCTTCTTGGCTGTCTTGCCGCTTATGTATTTTCTGCTTTTATATTATCACCTCAACGACTTCAACTCCATCGATGATGCTGCTGCTGCTGCTGCTGCATCGTCAGGCCATAAATTCAAGTTCATGGGAGTGCTGGGCACCAAGAGGCGTCCGGCCATCGGTTGTTGCATAAATTATGATCTTGTAGATTCTATGACAACCCATAAAAAACACATTACGTTTATGGCGATGTTGCCATCAACGAGTTCTAGTTGCAGTTGTATTTAATTTAAAATGTAAATACAACTGCCCTTCCAGTCCGGTCCTCTGCACGATGTCTGAAGCAATTCGTGGAACAACTCGATTGCTAATTAGCGCCCTGTAAGGACTATTTAGGTCAAGGCACTCGAACAAGCTCGATAAATGTGGAATTAATCCAGCTGATTCCATAAGTATCTGCCTTTCATCAGGGCCAGAGCCAAGCCCATGTGTTTCCCACAATCAACAAACCACCTCCCTGCGATAAGTGCAAATTATTGACTCATAAAAATCAAATCAACGTAGAAGGAAGAAGAAAAATACCAAGTCGGAAATTTAATGTGATTATCTGGAAAAGTTAATGTGATTATTAACACAGGTCCACGCTTGCTTGCGTGAGCCAGAGCAGAGAACCCGAGAAACCCTGAAGCAAGAACAGCAACACCTGCCACCCAAATGGGAGCCAAATGGGATTTAGTTAGTCCCTCGAGCCACCCACAACCCACAGCCATTCATCAGGTAGCGTCTGACTGTGATTCTAAGAGTCAAAGTCGTAGCTGACCATTAATTTGCCACTGGTGTAAAGTTTTCTTTCAATTTCGGGCAACGCTTTTGCGTGATGTAATGAAATTTTTATCACCTCTGGCTGGACGCAATCCCAGACAGAGAGTGAGAGAGACCTGCTGAGATAGACCGAAATGTGTCTAGGCGCTGCCATAAAATTTATGGATAGCCATAAACTGTGGTCGGGGCTGCAACAGCAGGTGCAGGTGGTTGCTGGCTTTCGGGTGGGTTGTTCCGGAGGTGATTGGCCCAGTTAGTTGAATTTTGTTGCGGTTTAGGTTGCTCGGTTGGGTCAGCTTGTAATGTGCCCTGTGGCTTGATTTGCATGCGTCTCTGCGGTCAGAGGCCCCTCCCCCTCCCCACCATTGGCAACCTGGGTGGCCCAGCCGCATGCCAATCCCCGTGCACAGGGATCACAACAGAGAGGCGCTGCAGAAAAGACATTCTGCGGCAAAAACCCGCAGAACATGTTTGTGCTTAAGTAAACAACAACTTCCTGTGCCGAATTTTTCTTCTTTTTCGTCTTTTTTTTTTTCTTTTTGGGCCATGAGGTGAAATTTATGAACACATTTTGACATGACTGCAAGCGACACTGGCCAAAGGGAGCAGCGCAAATTCGTTTGTGCCCAAACACCTCGGGGCCCAGTGCCCAATACAAACAAACAAATAAGCAAGGCACACACACACGCGCACACACACACACACACACACACACACACACACACACACATACACATGCAAACATTTTTCAATAGCACCCCAGGGATGGCGTAATTTATGACTCTGACCGACTGAGCAGCGGCTCGTATTGACTTTTTCGGCCAGCCATCCAAAGCCAGCTGCTCGGCTAACAATAAGTGCTACTACGGTGCCCATTATCCACTACACAGATACACACACACACATACACGCAGTGCAGGTCCCAGTGGCAGTTCCAGGTCTCAGTACCAGGGCACAGCCGAGTGTAAAAGAGATTAGCATGCCTACATTAGTGTGTGTGAGTTGTGTGTGTGTGATGTGTGTGTGTTGTGTGTATGCTTTGTGTGTAGGCGGTGCCACTGAAGTGGACGCATCTCCTCCTACACTCTCTCTCGCTTTCTCTCTCTCTCTCCCTCACTGTCAACGCTGCCGTTTGTTGAAAAGTTTTCGGACTTTGTTTATGGTTACGTTTTTTGCTTTTGGGTCAAAAAATATTTTCTAAAAGCAAACAAAACACACACATAAGTATCTGTCTATGAATATGTACTTGTTTTTTGGGTGCTTGCGTTGAAAAGTAGTTAAGGGCTTATCATCTTGTAAACGTGACAATGCAAAAACTTTTCTAAGAGAGCCCACACACAAACTCAAAACTAGAGCCCGGGGAGGGTAAGGTGGGGGTGTGTCTAATAATGGTGTCAATGTGCTGTGGTTGATGCCACTTCTCGACTGGAGCGTCAATTGGTGTGAGCAATTATCAGAGACCCAGGCAGTTGAGATCTATGCATAATGAGCAGCTTATCGGTGAAATAATTGCAGTCTGCTTGATGAAAGCATCATAATGACACTTAGATTGCTCTTGTTGATGCATATGCTTAGGTATACTTATCTTGTACGATTATACCAATAATTAAATCATTAATTAAGTAAAATGAATAATTGACGGGTATGATTGTAGCTTGAAGTAAATAAATTACTTGTGAACACTACTTGACATACGCGTATAAGCCAATCGGAGGTATTATTTTTCCATGTTCATGATTGACTGTAAATATTTCGAATCGGACTATGATAGGATCACAGATAGCAAATAAATTGAATGCTAATGTGAACAAAATAAGCTAAGCTACAATTTATTGATTATCTCTAATCCCATTTTATCTTCATTTGGCACTATAAAATCACCCAGAATCAACCCTGATGCAAGGACATACGCAGGAGAAACACGAGGGTTTAGTATTTTATATTTATGAATATTTCCAATTCGGCTTCACATTTTACGAAATAAATGTTTAACAAAAATAAAATATTTTGATGCCAATGCTTTTTGTAAAACAAGAGGTATGCTAAAATTATGGGTTATCTGCAACAACATTTTTGTCTAAATTTGGTATCGATTATAGCAGCACCTAAAAACAACCCTAATGTATTTCCAAACACTTTGAAGACTCATTCCAGGGCTTCCTTTGATTACTTGATTCACTCTTTAGCTGGATAAGCCTCACCGAGCCAACCAAAAAAAAAAAAGTATCACACCCTAATTTGATGCTGCAGAAATTCATTTATTCGCTTTGTGCTTATCCACATTTAAATATGTTAATGATAATGCTGCTAATATTCTCACACCCAACTCAAAGCCGGCACGGCACCGCACTCAACGCCATTAGTCTGTCCAAATAGAAATATGCGTATGAAAATAAAAAATAAATAACATAAAAAGCAAAAACAACACTCGCAAACACATTTCACGCCATTTGGTGGTCTGTAGCAGGCTCGTAGAGAGATGAGAATTGATAATAAAGAGAGGCAGACACGATAATAGCCGCGACTAATGCACGGCGGCAAATGAATGCGGACTGAGTGTATTCGTTGTGCTGGAGCCAGCCAGAACGAATCGCATTCGCAACGGGACGAATTGCCTAAGCCCAAGCAAAGTGAATATGTTTTCCTTCCTTCATTTTTTTTGTTTGTTAAATACGTTGGCAGGAGTATATGTAAATGTTTATATGTAAAATGAGCGCTTAATTAAAGTTGAAACAAGCCGCACACGCACTCAGGACTCGTCTCGCATTCAGCTGGCATTACTTGTTGCCACATAATTCGAGTCCGCTTCTAAAGCTAAATCAGTATCTGTATCTGAATCCCAATCATCCACACAGCCCGCCTCCTTCTTCACGTGCCATGTGCGCGTTTTATCACGCGTGACAGGGAAATTACCGCAAACAGAGCGGCCCCTAGGCACCGCCTCCTACTCCGCCTCCTGTCCCTCTTTATCCTTCTCTCTCTCTCTCTCTCTCTTTCTCTCTGCCGCTGTCATCAGTCAGTTTCCCAGTCAGTCAGTCAGTCAGTCACTTGGCTTGATTGAAGGCATAAATTATATGGTAGAGTCGTGTGCACAATCTTTCTGTCAGCGCTGCCCAACGGGAAGTGCTTTGAGTCTGCACTCGAAGATTGATTCCCATTTGATATTTTGATTAGCGTAGCGTAATTGTACCAAACGCTGCGCATATGTCACCCAACAGTTGTCTCCTATCAAAATAAAACAGCCTGTCGTTGAGAACAAAATAGATCAAATGAGATATAAATGAAAAAAAAATTAAATTCTTGTGGAAGACTTACAATTATTTATACTCAAATATCGAGTCGAAGTATTCGCTGAGAAGTTATTATGGTTAGTACTTAGTGCAAAGTCATCGTTTTGTAAATAGATTACAAATAAATAATATATTCAACTATGAATTGGGATGCACTTAAGCTTGAAATGAAAATGTCAGCCAAAATGCGGATTTATATCTTGGAATTGCTTGCAATTTTTCAGCGAATTTTCATTAATATATTTAAGAATGATGATGAAAAACAATAAAGTTGCATAGAATAAGTCTTTCCCATTTAACCGCACTTGCGGGTGGACTTCTCTGAAACTCCCCTCAGCACTTACTTACTGCCTAAAAGCAAACTTCAGTCTTCACTTCAGATACGCTTAAAGCTATATATAGGTCAGCACTCAGTCAGTGAGTCAGTCAGTTAGTCGGTTAGTCGCTGATGACAAACTCTTTTATTTACATAGAAAACACCAAATTCCCCCAAAGTGGTTCAACAAATTGGCAAACTACTACGTGTTCCATCTGTTTTAGGAGTTTAGGAGCAAGCAAGGAGACGCCACCAACTATTACCCCTCTGCGTCCACCACTCATCATAAGTCATTATGGCGCGAAATACTTTTGGGAGCATTACATTGCAGCACTTAAGCGCCCTCAAATCTTAATTACTAAATATTTTATCAGCATAGAACGGGAGCCCCTCCCAGTCTCTCTCTCTCTCTCTCTCTCTCTCTTTCTCTCTCTGTCTCAGTCTCTCTGTTGGGAAAGTTATTTGGCTGCGTGGGAAGCTGCGCGAGGGTTGGAGAAATGCACTGCGAGATGCGCTGAGATATGCTGCGGGCGTGTGAAATTTTCCAATACGTTGAATTTGTAATATATCTATAAGTATATACTTATTATAGGATGGCAGAAGCAAAGGGGATTAGTTTTTGGATTGAGTTTGTGACTTGAGGGTGGAAATTGAATGTGTGCCACATAATTGTGGAAAGTAATTAACATTTTACATAAATTTGTAGCTGGAAATGGGGCATGGTGTCGTGCATAGTCTTAAGATTCATTAAAGCAAACTTATCGATATACTCTACACTCTATGGACTCCGTTCAAGTCAAAGGATGCCCCCAACTGAAGTCAGTGCATTCGTTAAAAGGATGCAGCAACCCCTTTCGCTGCGTGGTGCTTTTTCCGCATATCCGTTTCCCACAATCAATTCGAAATCAAATGAATGCCACACACGCGTCGTGTTTTTTTTTTAGTTTTCTTTTCTTTTCGTTTTTTTTTTTGTGCAAACAGCAATGAAAATATTAAATACAAAATAATAAAAAATAATTTACGGGCTCATTAAGAGTCAGGGGAGGAGAGAAGGGGAGAGTTTGCGGCACCCGCTTGGAATTTGGTTGGCAATAATATATATGCGACGACGTCGTAATCGACAGCGACTGCGACTGCGACAGCGAACGCAGTAGCTTCAAGGGGCGGCAGCAGCGGTCCACCCTCGGGTGGCGTTTCAAATGAAGCCCTCAACAACGTGGCTAGCTGCTGCTGCTGATAGCAAGCGAGGACTGGGCGGGGCTGGGCGCTTGAGTTTGGTTTTGGTTTCGGTTCGGTTCGGTTTGGGTTTCGGTTCGGGGTGCCAATCGCGGCGTGCTCAAGTGCTGGCGGCAGGCAACGCTTCGCATTTCGCTTCCGGGCTTCGTTTGTTTGCATACGCAGCAGGACCAGAGCAGCGAGTGGGGAGGCAGCAGGCAGTAACTGGAGTTGAGACGGGCAGCACAGGGACAAGCACTGTGTTTGCACAGCGCATTTCTGGTCCATTAAGCAGCGATGTTTATGTTGTTGTTGTTGTTGTTGTTGCTGTTGCTGTTACTGTTGCTGCTGCAAAGGTAGCTAGTAACTACCCTCCTCTCCTGCCTGACAGCCGTTTGTCATTGTTGTGTGCGACTTTTCTCACTTTGATGCAGGCTGGAGAGGCAGAGGGAGAGGCAGACAGGCAGTCAGAGGCAGCCAGGCAACTAGAGAAGCGAAGGTGTACATCGTTGTATCCACACACAAGACACAATTGCAGCTCGGGCCGCACGCGTCACTTGCCTTGTTTATTTAGAAGTTTGTTGCAGCTAAGCCTTAAATGCAACTGCAACGCTACCCGCCCCTCACCTCCTCTCCCCTCCCCGCCTGCCCAGTAATCATTCAGCTTTGTGGGAAAGCATTTTGCTTGGTGCGCAAGCACAAGTTAATTACGCTAAATGGCTAGCAATGTGAAATCCTATAGGATTTACCGGCATATCCCTTAATGCGGATATTGCTTTAAGCTTGGCCATCTAATGCAAATATCATGTACTTTATTATCCCTGCCATTTTGCGCTTTGGTCATTAACATAATTTAAGCATTTCCCATTGCCAGTGGCCAGAGTCCCGGGATTAGGCGGCTCTCTCCCTATATTTATCTCTCCATCTCTCTCGATCTGCATGGCGTTGGTCATAAATTAATGCGTTATTATGGTGGAAATTGTATTCAATGCACAGTTAGTTGGGCAAGTTTTGAGCTCCCATTGGGCACGGTGAAATATGTATTTTCAATTCGATTTGCAGCCCGTTTGCCACATCGTTGTCAAGTAGGTGTCAGTGAGCATTTTGACGATCCACATGTGGTGGACATCAAAGCCACCAATTTTCTATCAAACCATTAAATCGCCTCATAATGGGGCTCCAACAATTTGTCAGTTACATTAACTGCTCGAAGCTGACGCAGCAATTAGTACCAAAAAATAAAAATACAAAAAATCCACTATAAAAAAACAGAAATTTCAAAACAAGTCAATTGAAAGTTGTGAAATGTGTTCGCTTTTCTCCCAAGTGGATTTCGGGTTGGGTCTTTTATTTTTCTTTTTTTTGCCCGTTTGCTCGGCTTCCGTTTCGTGTCTAGTGGCTACCAATCATGCCAAAAGGCAGAACTAAAACATAAACAATTGAAACTGATTAAATTCATTTGATAACGAGGCGGTGCCCAAGTCTGGGGATTGCCACTTGAGATATGGCACTCACTGTTTTTTCCTTCGGGGGGTGGCAAATATGCAACTGTGGTATCCACCCGTATCTAGTAGCCAGTATCTAAATGCACGGCATTCTATATATGCGTGTTGAAGCTCATTTCTTGCTAAATGGAAATGTGAAATAAGCTTTGTGTTTGCATAGAATTTCGGGTGCTTTCAAGTAGCTTACTAGAAAGAGGATTACACACAATAACTAAATACTCAACAGAAATTTCGAGTTTGAATTTAAAAAAAAAAAGAACAAAAACCGAATTCAATAAAGTATAAATAAACAATATGTGACAGCAGGCAGATATCCTATAAATTTTAATAAGGCTCTTGGCATAAATAAAAAATAAACATGTTTATTTTTAATCGTTGTCAATTGAGAAAATAGTTTTCCTGTTTCTAGCTTCGCAAACTATTTTTAGTTGGTATTAATAAATTTGAATAATTATGAATTCAATGGCTCGGAAGATGAACAATATGAAAACTGTATATTCATGAAATTCGTAAGCATTTAAAACTATAGTTGATGTTTATGCAACCGTGTGGCAGTCTCTGTTCTTGTTGTTGTGTTTTGTCACACGCTGCAACACGCTGTTGGACAACACCAACAAGTCAAACAACAACATCCGCAAAGCATTTAGCGTTTTAATTAAGCGAAAGTGGGAGTCAATTGTTATTGTTGTTGTTATTGTAAGTGATGCATAGCTTTCCTACATATGCATATATATATATATAGTTTTGTGATGTGTGTGTAGCTGGGCGTGGTCAGCTATCCATGACTGTTGCTGAAGTGTAAACTGTTTACGCACTGAAGGGCCAATGACTTGCAGTAGATAAAAAACAGCTGCAGCTGCAGCAGCAGCAACAGCAACAGCAGGACAGCGAGTTTGTTGTAGGTGGCATGTTGCAAGCAATGCTGACGTTGCCACGTGTATGTCAAACAGCCAGACATAGTCACAGTCACAGTCAGTGTCAGTTGGCGCGGTCAACCCTCGAACCACCCTCGTAATTAAGCGCATTGAAATGCAACTGAGATTTTCGCTAGCTCGATGCTGCGTCATCATCATCACTATCTCTCTCGTGCTCTCTCTCTCTCCCACTGTTTCTCTCTTTCTCAGTGTCTCTCTGTATCTTCCTCTACTTCGCTTGCTTCGCTGCGTCTCTCACTCATTTGCCAATTACGAGCTGTACTCGAATGCAGCAACCAAAGCGACAATGCAGACATGGCAACGACATGCTGTCGACTTGTTTATAATGTCGTCATTCCCGGCAGCAGAAGCAACAACAACAAAAACGGCAGCAACAACAACTTCGCACTTTGCATGCCATGCGGCGCCAGCTAATGCCACCAATTTCAATTGCAATTCCCCACGCACCCCTCCATTCCCGTACATAAATTTATTAATTATTCTGTGTGTTGCAAAGTTTCGTTCTCGGGCGAAAATTCGGCACGCACGTTGCGCATTTCTCGCCAAGATTTGCCAGCCTTGGAGGGCTTTTCTATTCTTATTGCTGCACTAATTGAGTTCACATTACTTGCCAAAATAAATGCGCTGTGTGTCTGTATTTTCAGCCAAATGTTGCCGTTTTATTAGCTAAACGTGAGTTGGCAACTATGCCGTCTAAATCTCTCGTCTGCCCAAGTAGCAGTTGAAAATGTCAATCGATCAAATGAGTGCGTCCGATGGGCTTGGATGGCTTCAGATTAGCCAACGTTGATACACTACAAGCGTGACTTTGCAGCTTTGCCGCAGTGCCAGTGGAAGGGTTGCGTACTGCTCGGGTCTAAGCACTTAGCACTCTTGCGAGGGAGATGGGGGCACCGACTAGCTTTTACTTAGATATTCCATTAATTTCACCACTAGTTAGCAATGATTACTTTAGTAATTCATTTCGAATTCTTCACACCAGATTCAATAGCAAAATTACTTACTAGCTTGCTCGAAGTAAACTAGATAAAATCGCAAAATCTTTACGTTTTGTGGACGATATCCAAAAAGTTTAAAATTCCTGACCAAATGAAGAGTATGTTTCGATGCTATAGTGCCAAATCTAAATCAGAACATTTTTGTATGCACAATCTACTTATTTAACAAAAAATGTGATCTAAAGATCAAAGATAGCCAGCGTTATTTTGAGATCTTTCGAATTTTTCTTATATAAACTTCAGATTTGTTTTTTCATTATTAGTAAAAGAATAGGATAGGAAATGCCGTAAAAATTGCACTCATTATGATAATTACTACATATAAAATTGAATCTCTTATTTATGGATGTCATTTGTGCATATTTATGTTCATAGCTGTATTATTATTACAATAAAGTATTAATTTATTTTTATGATGCTTAGTATTTGCCTCATTCCAAATTCCAAAATACATTTCTGATTATTTCAGAGTTTTAATAATGAAGTGGGCTCAACAATTGAAAATAAATTGACGCTAATTTTGTGGTCAACTTTTAGGTGGGCAGTATCATTGAGTAAATTATTTTTGAAATTTCATCTCATTCGTATTTAGGATTAAAATGCAATAATTAGATATGTAAATATGTTATTTTATCCGCTGAATGCTTTAATAATCATTCCAAGGTCAGTTTATTCCGGATCAACATGCTCCCCTTTTAATCTTCATCCAACTACCTTTTTTCAACATATCAATTCTTCCTTTTTTTATTGTTTTTTATTCTGATTAAATAATTAAATGAATTAATAAATCCACGATTATTATAAAGATTTTTTCGGCTTGAATATGCAAATTTGCAACACATATTGTTCTCCTCTTATTTTTTTCGGTACGCTGGAGCAAATATTGTATTAATAAATTCGCAAAATATTATGGACTTTATTTTGGGTATAATACAAAAATGCACACCACATTTTGTTTTCCTCTTTTTTATTACCCTGAGATAAATACAAAAATGTAATGGACATTTTCCTCCATATAATCTGTAGCGATTTTTTAACGATGTATTGTAAATTTTATATTGAAAATGTACTGTAAGCACACTTTCTCCTCTGGCTGCTTTCCATAGCATGATTTCATGCTCTGCTTGATGGTTCCTCGTTTAAGCTGCAAACCCATTAATGATTCTACTTGTCGCTCGCTGCGTTAACGAGCCGAAGGCAGCAGTGCGTCAGTCCCTGACACGGTTTATATGCAAGCCTTTGGCCAGAGCCACCAATTTAAACCGACCACGTATCCTTTATCCCATTTCCCAGATAGTTGCCCCAATACCCGAGCTCCTCCTACCCACTACCAAGCTACCAAGCTACAAGTGTAACCTAACGAGCAGCAAGTGCTGCAGCAAAGTTTTTATTTTTTTGTGGTCTGACAATTTAATTGATGTACCTGTATGCACACATAGACGGGTCAAACACATGTGCACACTGGTTGAAGTCAACCGTTTGAACAAACCGCTAAAAAATGACACCTACAACAACAGAGGAAGAGAAACAGAACGAGAGAGAGAGAGAGAGAGAGAAAGGGGCAGGCGCCCGAAAAGGTAAACCGAAAGTAGGTCAGGCATGCAACCTGCTGTCAACGCTGGATAATTGGAGAGGGTGCCCAACACTCATCAGCAATGGGGCAGGTTGCAGCAGAAAAATGGCAGTGCGACTACATATATACATATATATATATATACATAATATATATTTATGCATATAAGCACAACGACTATGCGAGCGTTTTCCGATTAATGGCTTCAAAATTTGATTTTGTTTGACACGCGGCTGACACAACTAATAAATTTCCATAGCACTGTGATGGATCACCCAATGCATGAGGAAGGGAAGTCAACAGCCTCCTGCAGTGCTGATTGATTGTCCGGCGCTCCGAAAAGCCGAGGTGCAACAAAAACAAAACATGAATTACGATGACGACGACGACGACGCCGAATACTAACTATTGACAAAGTCGATAGCTGACAGATAAGCGCCTGATTAGCGGTCGCACTCGCTTTAGTCCAAATATTTACCCAGTTATTCACAAGTGACACGATCGCATATCATATAAATGCGATATTCATGTATATATATATATATATATATATATTTATATTTACCACCTCCTCTCGATGTGCCCATCAATCAATCAGGCAGCCGACGCTCCGTTTGAGAGTTGTAAATTTTACAACATAATTTCTGATAATTTAACCATATCTCGCTTCTGGAGTGCGGCAGGCAAGCACTTCAACAGTGGCAAGCACTTTGCATGTGTTTTATGATATTCGACATAGATTTATTTTTTTATACGCACACACATATATATATATATATATTACCCCCAAGAACAGCAGTAGCGATAAACAAACAAACCGAAGAGCGGCAAAAGGGTTCTTTTTACTGCATTTTTTTGGCAGCACCTCGTAAAACACTTTTGGATTTTATGCTCGGTAAGTAGTATGTAAGAAATGTCTTGAACGATAAATGGCTAGCGTAAAAGAATATATATATATATATTTATATAAATATTTAATCTGGTTGATTTATGAGCTTACAACACACCATCCAATATATAATTCAATATGCTCGACGGAGAAATAATATTAAAAAAAAAACTCTGCGTCGATAAAAATTTGATATTTTAAATCAGATTTACGTTTAATTTATTATTTATAGTACACAAGAAATAATTAATACAATGTCAATCCATTTTTAATGCATTTTCTGCATGATTTTGTTTTATAAAATCGAAAATGCCTTTAGCCTAAAATCCAAATTCGTTTTGCATTAATTTATCAAGCAATAAATATGCCAAATGATGACAGCTAATTGATATTACATATCAAATTAAATTCGTATTACCAATTTCAAATTATGATAAAATGAATATATATGTATATATATATATATATATATATATATATATGTATATCCGATGGCAACTCACCGATTAAACGCAGCACCTCGTGCAAATTGAGAAATATATTCAAATGGGCTTGTCCGCTGCTGAGCAGCGCCAAACATAATCCGATTGTGAAGATGCCTTTAAAGTTATTCTCCATTATGGCCGTTGAATAGAAAAAATAACACTTGAATTAACTACACTTGACGCTCTTATTGTTTAATTAATAATTGCTTTGTTAATTGTTTGACTCGGCTGCTGCACACTTTTTAATAATTAATTTAATATCAATTTGTTGATTTAATGGCGCGCATTTTGCATTTAAATATTTCACAGTGCATTTGGCACTTTTGCCTCGCCTCCGATTCCGATGCCGACTCAGACTCAGATTCAGACGACGCGCATATTCCAATCGGAAATATCACGTTGCGTTGCACTCGGTAGTTAGGCGACAGCACTAAGACAAAATGTTGCCCGTGTTTGGTTCGTTGGTTCTTGGTCTTGTTTATCCGCAACGAATTTTCGTTGATGCGCGCACCGTGACGATTTTCCACAAACTGTCAACTGGATAAACAAAACAATGCTAATGCTCAAGTATCTTTCAGATACTTTTAACAGTTCCTGTTAATATGTGCACACGCTGTTATCTGTTATGTTAGATGGCAGTTGTATTCTTTCGAATACAGCCACAATGGCTGTTATTCTGTGCATCTCTTACACAGCTGTTTTCGAATTTTCGATCTCGAACTGAGCAGAGTAAGCTCTGTTATGCTTCTTTTAGAGTCCTGTTAGGGCCTGTTATTTTAAAATACTTATTTAGTTTAATATGGAATAAAGGCATTTCCTTAATATTATACTTGAATATTTAAACACACTTCATATATATTAAAAATTATTGGCAGTTCCTGCAATCAAATGAAATGCTAACGTTCAATTCGTGTTAATATTTATGTAAATGCAATTGCGCCACCTGTTGTTACTTGTATGCACTAAGCACCGCAGTATAACAATTGTCTGTGTAAGGGGAAGCTTTGACTATAATTTCCAGTAAAATTAAAACAAACAAAATTACGGAACATTAAACAATGGATACATATTCAAAACTTTAGATATTATTTCTAAAACTTTCTTTACTTTAAGGCATTGTATTTTCGTCAATTCCAATTGAATTTCAAATTCATTTAAAAATAAATAGGCTTTTAAAATAAATAAATTAAAATGACTTTAAAATCCGAAATGTTGTTCTAAATGCGTAAGCAGGTATGTGTGTTTATTTAAATATAAATAGAATACAATTAGCTGCACTTTGGCCTTAATTTAATAACAGAGAATCATAAAAATGTCAGATCGAAATGTAAGCATGAGTAAGAAGCAGATCAAATTAGCAATACTTATGTAATGAAAATATCAATGAAATTATTGTAACTTAAGTGATAGCTATTAAATAATAGTACCTCAAATGCGGTTGTGGCTGAACTTATGACATTATAAATATTAGTATTATATTCTTCAATACTAACTGGACACGTTGCAGTTTCGATTAAGTTTACACATTTGACACAAAACTTTGGCTTAAACACATAAACATTAAATATAAATTAAACAATTAGACGCTTAATGAATTACTCCTTGACTGTTAGCTGGTCCATGGAACTCAGCGTTGTCTCTATTAACAAGTTGTAGTCCAATTCGTTTAGGCTCGCCTTGGCGGTTAACAAATCCAGAAATGAGTCCAGCGGCGACAAGGTTTCCGCCGTCAGATCTAACAAAGATATAAGAGAAATATGACTAAATGGGTATAAATATATGTGGATACATTAAACTACAGACAGGCAGACAGACAGACACTGGCTAAGACACAGAGTTACTCGCTGCTTACCAGCCAGAAGATGATCGGCCAACTATATATTTTTATATATATGATATATGATTACCAAATCGCTGCTCGCTGCATAATTACAAAGCTTGCAATGCTCAAAATGGTTGTGGTTAAAATTATAAGCAAAAAAACCAAAAGCAACGAGTGACAAACAACTGTTGTCGGCTTGTTCAGTGCTAAGCCATAACAATAAAATGATGCAATGAAAATGAACATGAAAATTAAGTGAGAAGCAAAAAGGAAGAGCAAAAATACCCATTCTCATTCTTACCGCTTCTGGTGTGCATGCGTGATTGCGAGACGCCCCCAGAGCCGCGTCGCTGTGGCGGCTCCTGGTGGTGACCCGAGAGAATGTTGGCCGCATGCTCGCGTCCACGGATCATGAGGCTCTCGGGATGTTGCCAGCACTTGAGCAGACGCTGAGCCCGTTGCTTGGGCAGAGCCGACAGCAGCGACAATTTGCGTTCGATGCCCGGCGACGAGTCCTCAATATCTAAAGGATAAATATCAATTAGATAGAAACTGAGCAGGTAAATCACTTTAAGTCGCACCATAAACAATGCTCTTCATAACATCCACTTGCAGCTCGAAGACATGATTCTCCACATACTGCAGAAACATGTCATAGTCCAGGGCTCGATAGCCAAGATACGTGAAGAACGACGAGAATCCCTCGGGCAGGGGAAACGCAATCGATTCCACGGCCAGGCAATAACGCTCCAATATGAGAAACAGCGAATGCTGCTGATTGCTTGACATCTGATCACTAAGATAAACAAATCATTATTTATAGATATATATTATATATAGTTACATATGTGACCCACATCAGTTGGAAGCCACGCAACGTTTCCAGGCGCGCATCCAAGCCAGCGGCGCGACAGACCAGCGAGCAGAGAGCACGAGACAATTCCAACTGGGCGGAGACGAACTGGGAGGCCACGGCATGAACATGAGCCGGCGCCTGGGAACGCTCAAAGAAGGTCTCCTTCAGCCAGCGGAAGCCGGAATGTGGCTTGGACGAGTGCTTCACAAGATGCACGCTCAGCTCGCGCAGATACTGGAAAAAAAGAGAAACAAATTCTTATTTGAGATGGACAACTAATAAAAGGTAACTGAAGGGTTTAAGCTGTGATCCATGATGATTTATCTACAGCTGACCAGATGGACTATAAATACTTACCACAGATAGCACATGCTCCTGCTTGCTGGCCGTGCATCCCTCGAGCTCGATGAAGGGCAGCACCTCGTTGCTGAAGGGAAAGGCGCTGACGCTGCTGTAGTCGCCGAAGCCACTGCTGCCCGCATCGGGTGTCATGGGCGTGGTGCTGCGCGACAACGCCTCCGGCTGATAGCAGGCCAGACTGAAGATGAGCTTCTCCGTAACTTGTTCGGCGGCGAAGCGTGGTTGCTCCTGCTTGCCGGTCTCGTTGAGCAGCTCCCACAACCGTGTCCAAATATCGGTGCGATATGGCGAAAGTCGTTGCTGCGGCGACAGCAGCATCATGCTCGTATTGTGCAGCGCCTCGTGGGAGATGCCCACGCTGATGTCGGCGACCCGGGCCTGAATGGGTCGCGTGGCAATTGCCGTTGTCAGTGGCAGCAGGCGCATCAATGGCTTCGCCTCCTCGGGCAAGCCACGCACAGCGGCCGCATAACTGCCAGCGACGAGAGCCTCCCTCAGCAGCGCCACCGTGTCCAGCGAAAGCGGACGCTCGAGAATGCTGCTCAAGAGCTCGGCAAGAACGTCCATGTCGCCGGAATGGATGAGGAAATAGTGTATGATGCTGATGCGATTATCCAACGAGTTATCGTTGCGGAATGCCTCGATCAGATGCGCCTTGGGCACGCTCAGCGACACCAGATCCAAGGTGGCCGCATCATAAGCCAAGGCGCCCCATTTGCGTAACGGCACCAGTTGGATGACATCGGGACTGCGATTGTTAACAGCCGGGCAAACAATGTGGCAGGTGGGTTCGTGCTGCAGCCCCACATCGAGCAGATGCACAAAGAATGCCGACGAGACGAGAAGATGATGGACGCCCTGCAGCGCAAATGTGGGACGCAAAAGGCGTGCCTTGTGCCAGGGCACACCGGGCATGACGCAGTGCACCACACAGCCATGATGCAACAGCGAAACTGAGTAGGCAAAATGGACATCCTGCTGCTGCTGTCGCGCTGTTGCCGCCTGCGCAAACTGCGGCTGCATGGGCTGGTACAGATAATAATGGCACACGAAGAACATGCCCGAACTGTCCGCCAGAATGATCAGATTCAGTGAGCTGTCATGGACGCGCAACGGCACCACATCGTCATCATAGCTGGGCGCCTCCTCCGAGGCATGCGTCGGCAGCTTTGGCAGATTCAATGGAATATTGAGCTAATAACAAGAAACATAAATTAATGTGGAGTCTATTAAAGAAGATCTCTCGTCTCCCATCTTACAACTGTTTCCGTTGGCTGCTTCTCATTGAACTGGAATGCGGAGAGTGTTGGACTCAGAACTGGAGCCATCTGTTCGCCGATCTGCTCTCGTTCGTCCAACAGACTGAGACTCACCGCCTTGGGCTTGAGGTGTATGTAGTACAATGCCTGACATTCGGCATCCCACTGGGCCCAGCTAAAGTTCTTGGCCAGTGTCTCATGAGTCAATATGCTGGTGTCCAGATGCCAGGCGCTGCACTCCACGCTGCCCGTCTGTGATGAGATCGAGCTTTGTTTGACCGTGCAGCTGTACTGCTTGATGGCTGCAAGGGAGACGAGAGAGTCTTTAATAAGATTTAACTTCATATGCAGACAGCCACTTACAATCCTCATGGGTGAGCACCAGTAGTTTATCCTGCCAGCAGGTGCGCGTTGCACACTCCACGCGCCATAGGAACTGCGTCATAATCTGGCGTGGCGAGGGTTCTGCATTAAGAGGCGTTGGTGTGCCGCCCTCGCTGCTGCGGACCTCCACAACGAATGCCTCGTAGCGCTGGTCCGCCTTCAGCACATAGGACAACAAGGTGATGCTGCTATTGATGCTCGCCTGGATGATCTCTACACAGTCGGGCAGTGTCCACAGCACACGCAGCTGTTTCTTCGTTGCATGAAAATGACCAATGCAAGTCTCGCGCTTATCGTCCTGCTCAAATATCCAAGTTATCAGCAGCGAACCATCCTGTTCCTGGCCCAACATTCGCCATTCATTCGCCTTTTCTGCATGCAAAAATAAGCCGAATTTCAATTAGCACAATTGCGATTTTCTTATATAGCTACAGCACTTGCCCTTGTAGCCCTGGGCGGCCAGCAGTCCGCAGAAGTTGGCAGCCAAGTTCTCCTGTCGCAACATTTCAAGTTTAATTTAATTATTTAATAAATAATTTTTCAGTTGCCGCATTTCAAAGCACTCGAGAAATCAATAAAACGCCACGACCGAGTTGGCAACGCAGCAAATCAGCTGTGCGCAGGGTGACCATACTTTTTGAGTAACTTTGCAGTGTGGCAACGCTGCTGCTGCAGACGTTTTTAGTAATGGCGCAAAGCACCGTTGTTTTCAATTTAATGAGAAAGCTAGTACATAAAAAATGCCAAGTGAAATAATTACGCTACAATTGGGCCAATGCGGCAATCAGAGTAAGTTTATCTATTAAAAATGAAATGCAATGCAATTAAAAATACAATTCGCGCAGTTGGCTTCGAGTTCTGGAAGCGACTGTGTTTGGAGCACGGCATTTCACCTGACGGAGTCCTGGAGGATTTTACGGCAGATGGACACGATCGGAAGGATGTGTTCTTCTATCAGGCAGATGATAATCATTATATACCACGATCGGTGCTCATCGATCTGGAGCCACGCGTCATACACAACATTATGAGCTCGCCCTATTCCAAGGTAGAGATTCCGCAATAAAAATATATCTGGGATTAATTCAGTATAAATCCTATTTTAGCTCTACAATCCGGAGAATGTGTACTTGTCAAAGCATGGCGGCGGCGCTGGCAACAATTGGGCCTCTGGCTTTAGCCAGGGCGAAAAGGTGCACGAGGAGGTCTTCGATATATTGGATCGTGAGGCCGATGGCAGCGAGTCCCTGGAGGGATTTGTGCTCTGCCATTCGATAGCTGGTGGCACTGGCTCTGGGATGGGTTCGTACGTGCTCGAACGGCTCTCGGATCACTTTCCCAAGAAGCTAATACAAACGTACAGTGTGTTCCCCAACCAGGAAGAGATCAGCGATGTCGTCGTCCAGCCCTACAATTCGATACTGACACTCAAACGGCTCACGAATTCTGCGGATAGCGTTGTGGTGCTGGACAACACGGCACTGAATCGCATTGCCACCGAACGGCTCCACCTGCAGACGCCCACATTCACCCAGATCAACAATCTGGTGTCGACGATCATGAGCGTGAGCACCAGCACACTGCGCTACCCATCGTACATGAACAACAATCTGATAGGACTAATGGCACCTCTGATTCCCACGCCACAGCTACACTTCCTCATGACTGGCTACACGCCACTAATCACCGACTTGGAGGTGCCGCTTAGAAAACCCTTTTTATTTTACATATTTAACTAATCAACAAGTTTATTGACAGACAACGACCAATGTGCGTAAGACGACCGTTTTAGATGTGATGCGGCGGCTGCTGCAGCCCAAGAATATGATGGTGTCATCTACGGCTGACAAACGTCACTGCTACATCTCCATACTGAACATCATACAAGGCGAGGTGGACCCCACGCAGGTGCACAAGTCACTGCAGCGCATTCGCGAACGCAAACTGGCCCAATTTATACCCTGGGGTCCCGCGAGCATTCAGGTTGCCTTGTCGCGCAGCTCACCCTACGTGCAGACGTCGCACAAGGTGTCCGGTCTGATGATGGCTAATCACACGGGCATCAGTGCCCTGTTCAATCGGGCTCTTGTCCAATACGACAAACTGAAGAAGCGCAATGCCTTCCTGGATCAGTTCAGGCGTGAGCCCATGTTTCAGGATGATCTCAACGAGCTGGATTCGGCACGCGACACTGTTGACTGCCTGGTGCAGGAGTACGAGGCAGCCACGCAGTCGGAATACCAACAGTGGAGTGCGGTTGCAATGGGGCCAAAACCCTAAGTCCAAAATATGTTATATGATAATCGTAGTGAGCTCGTGAATTTCTTTTAAGAGGTAGTCTGTGCCTCGCAATATCAGTCAAATATAAAAATGTCTGTCGCATTGTTAGAAAATGTTAAAATATAAGCATAGTGTTTGGATGATTGCTAAAATCTCAATCTTATTTTTGTTTCCAGTACAGTAGTCATGAGAATGCTCAATATGTCATTTAAGAATTTCTTGGACACCATGAAGTATTATCTCGGCAGTGGATTCCAAAGAACTTTCAAAATTTACGTGCAACTAACTGGAATAGGATGTTTCCGGCCTTGAAATTAATGTGGATAAACATCTTTATAACACACGATTGACAGTTGAGCCTGTATTTTGGTTTTTTATATCACCAGATATAACATATCATGAATTTTGCGAGTAAATCATAGATTATATACTTGAGTTATGAATAACCTGCAATGCTATAGATATTAAAATGTAAACCAGAAATCATTGATTAAAAACACTAAGCAAAGAAACCTTCAGCTAGAAAATACGATTTTTATCTTCAACTTTTCTTTAGTAGGCCCTGAAAACCGGAAAAATATATTTTTTTTGTAGAGCCTTGATGTTAGCTAAAATTTTCATTAATGGTTCTAAATTCGTGTTGTAAACACGTAAAAAATTTGTACAAAATTTACATTATTATTTTGTTCGGTGTTCTCCAAAGCGCATTCCACATTACAATCTTAACTTTTAAATTCAATTAAAATTCACTTTGGCCATATAACAAATTTAAGCTTAAAAAATCGTATGTATTTAAAAGGAAAATAAGGAGAATTTGTACAATAAAAGTCTACTTTTCAGGATATGTGCTGCGGTCCAGCTGCTTGGTGTTCTTTCTGTGGTCCTCCGTGTGGCGGACCCTGCAAGCAAGTCTGTTGTATTGAGATGTGTTACTCGCCCTGCACCCCGGCCTACTTGCAATGTGGATGCTGCTTTAATTGAGTATTGAGTATTTGTGACATAATAATAATGTAAAACAAAAAAAAAAATTAAATAAAAATTGCATAAATAGTTGCTGTAAATTTTAGAAACTAGCTACGAAGTACAAAACAACTTCTTTCACCAAAATGACGTACATATCCCAAAATATCTTCTAGAATGGGGGGCAAGCTCTCACTGAAAAGTACCAACAGACATAACTATATCGAGTCAGTGTTGCGAATAGAAAATATATATGTCCAAATAGTAAAAAGTAATAGTAACCTTTGCAAGGATGTAGTATTGGGTTTAAAATCCATATATGAATGATCTGTAAAGCATAACAGTTAGTGATAAGTTCGAATACTCAAAACAAAACAGCCCGACTAACATTAGTTTAAAGTACGTTTTGGTTAACAAAACCCATGTTCGCGAAACGGTTGCAGTTATAGTTAAAATGAGCTTTTCTCCAAAAGTATAGTTTCTGAAATCGGCTTGTTTATACAGACGAACAGAGCCAAATCGCCTCGACTGTTGGTGATGATCAAGACTATATACCTTATGGGGTCAAATATCATTTCTTCTGCCTGTTACATAAAAATAAAATAGATCAAAGATTTGATTCCGCAGCAGTGTATTGTAATATTATTAATATGTCTTGCGCTTGATGCATATTGTGACTTTACCAATCTTAAACGGAATGTGAATGAAAGTATCTCGATTGATATGCCTACTGTCCAGTCGAAAATACACGATGCTTCATTACTAGATTTCTGAAAAACTCCAATAGGCCTTGCCTTAGTATCCAGCGCCAAGCTTTGAAAAAAGGCATTGCTTCAGTTTCTAGGCAAAACTCTAGCCGAAAGTTAAGATCAAATTCTCGTTCGCCAGTAAACAGATTGTAGCCGAATTGCTTTGGTGAGTATTTTTAAATTTTCCAATAAAATAGAATCGCATGCAACAAATTCCAGAAGATCCTTGGTCACCAGCATGTGCTGCCAAAGTCGCTTCTACCGGGAAACGCCCTGTGTCCAGTGTTGCCTCATCGACTGCAGTTACTGCTGCTATCGCACCAGCCGCGCCGGACCCTGTGGTCCATGTGGCACCGGGTGTCCTTGTGGCCCCTGCTGTGGCGGAGCCACCGGCGATTTGAACTATAAATATTCCTTCTTTGGTCTGCACTTGCTGTAACTGTGGAAAATCTACAGTGGCCCATGGAGGAAATGGTGATGAACGGGCGGCAGACTGATTATTTAGCCACAAAAAATATTGGTTGTCGAAAATTATATGTGAATCGAATTATTTGAATAATAATTTATAAATATTTATTTAAGCGCAATAATATCTGTACTTACTTTCTTTTTAAATTAAGCCACGTGTTAATTTATTAAAAACGAAATTATTTATTTTGTTTTTGTTTTGTTTTTTAGTGATGGAAATAGAAAATTGTACAATACAATTGCTGTTGTTGTTGTTGTTGCTGTTTGTCTTTTATTATTACTGTTACACAACATTTTTTAAATGTTAATTAATACAATATATAATAATAATAATAATTACATTTTTAATTATGTACTTCGAAAATTGTGGCCCCTAAGCATTTAAAAGACTTTTATATTTGCTTCAAGTTCTGGTTGGTTGTTGTTGGTTTTTTTTTAGTTTTTTTTTTATATTCTTTTAATTGTTTTTTTTTTCATTGTTGTAATTCGCGTACAATATCAATCAAATTCATACAAATTAGTTCATATCGAACTTCTTTTTTCATTTCGTTTCCATTCGCGCAAATTGCTAAAGTTTCAGTTTTTTATTGGTGTATAAAAATATTTGTATATATTTTACCATTTTAGCGTGTTACCGTTATACTCTTTTTACCATTCTTTTCCTCTTACACATTAGAATAATGAGTGTTGTTGTTTATCTTGATTTTTTTCTCTTTTTTTTAGTATCATTTATGCATACAATTATAATCGTAATAATAATAGTTTAATGAGTTAATAACGTTCACATTTATTACATCGGTATTCCGTATTCGATATACATAATTATTACGGTTCCATTATGTATATATATATATATATGTATATATATATATAATTGTATGTATATGTAAGTTATGTATTTAATTAATTAGCTTGTTCATGCTGTTGCTTCAAGTACATAATAATAAAAATATGAATACATAAAAATATACTCCGAGTAAATGCTTTTCATATGCGTTTTGTTCTTGAGAATTGCTGTGCTTTTATTGTGGGCTTTAAGTACTTAAGTTGTATGGGTAAAAATTACATATGCAGGGTGTCCACTGTGCTACTCAGAGCGAATAGAGAAGGAGAGTGTGTATGGGTGTGTATGGGTGTGTGTGCATGTGTGTGTGTGTGTATGTGTGTTTGTGTTTGTTTATTGGCAGTTAAATAGTTAGTTAGTTATTCAGTTGAAATTCAAATCATAAGCAATACTGAATGAGTTTAGTGATTTGTATCTGTATCTGTATCTGTATCTGTATCTGTATTTGTATCTGAGTGTGTTTGTGTGTGTGTGTATCTGAGATGTTAAAAGATAGTTTGTAGAGTACTCTACTATATGCATTATATAAGAAAACAGTGTGCATATAGTATGCATTGGTGGGTGTGTGTGTTTTTCTTTTATTTTCATTTTTTATATCGTTTTTCATTTCCTCATTCCGTTTTCTCAACTCATTAACATAAATTTAACAATTTCCCGAAACAGCCAAGAGAGCGGGCGACATCCAAAATGTATTTGGTTTTTTTGTAATGTCGACCCATCATCACTCCCATTGATATATTATTTACCTTTCAGTCCATTAGTCCATTTTTTCTTTGTATTTTCTTTATTTGTTTTTTTTTTCTGTTTTTTTTTTGTTAATTTTTTGTTTTTTGTTTTTGCTTTAACAAACTTTCATTCACATTAAAAAACTAAATTTGAGCGAAATATGCTTTAACTAAGAGATGTGTGTTTCTTTTGTTTTTGTTTTTTGTTTTTGTTTTTGTTTTGTTGTGTTTAGAAGAAATAACCATATAGAAAACATGTTTTTATAGTAAAAAATAGGTATCCATACATATATGAGAGTATGTGTGTATATGCATCTGTGTTTGTGTGTTTGTATGTATATAAAGCCATTTAGCAACACCCTGTATACTATGTTTATTTTTTAAAATTCAACTTGATGTTCGTTTTGTTCTTAGCAGAGAGTTCAATGGTCAAATCAATGGTAAAATGTTAAGTTTATAGAGTAAAAATGCTTAAAACGTTCGCTAAAACATATCAACTTAATTGTAACGACATTTAACATTAAATTGGTGTTTCAATTTTTTGTTTTGTTTTGTTTGTTTTTTTGTTTTTTTTTTCTTTTGTTTTGTTTAATAATTATAAAAATACATATGTATATTGACATATAATAATTTGTAAAATGACTAGATGATGATTCCATGATCTGCACTATATCTAGGATGTAAGTATGTATGTATTCGTATATATACTAGATGTAAATGCATGAATATGACTGTATAAGCTAACAAATTTGCATATGTCAATAAGAATTCTTAGCAAATTTCATTGTAAATGTGTGTGTGTGTGTGTGTGTGTGTGTGATTTTGTGTATGTATTGGTGTATGTGTGTGTGTGTGCGGTTCGACCGTAGAGACTCATTACACTAGATCTAGTAATTTGCAATACTTTCATATTATTTATCTTTTTTTGAGTCCCAAAATTGATTTAAATTATTTATGTATGTAATTATTTAATTACAAAAACGTAAACATCCAATTAGCAATAGGTAATCAAGATGAAAACAACTTCAACGTAAAGTTCAATAGACGAAAAAAGCAGTGCTGAATAATGGAATGAATAAAATAGATATTTCATAACTGCATCAAACATAACCTAAAAGTTGGTTTTATAATATATCATAATCGTTTGTTCTTTAGTATAATTTCGCTCAATTCAATTGTAAATCAATACAATTTGTGTATTCTGGCTGGAGGATTCGGTCTGCGAAGCTGTTGTGCATTTTACGCGACACTGCAAATAAAAAAGTGCAAAACAAATGATATTTGTGTGTGTAAATAAATAAAACAACGCAAATCGGTTTCGTTTCTTTTTTTCGTTTTTTTTTTTTTTTTTTGAAAACAACTCAAATAACTTTAATCTTTAATTGATATACAAACAAAGAACAAATATTGTAATAGCAAAGAAATACAAAAATACGTAGTTAATACCATTTGTAAAAATAAATACTAATATTGAATGGAAATTGAAAACAAAATGTATACAAATTATAAATTATATATATATATGTATGTAGTTACAAGGAGAAAAATCAACTTATTGCAAATTTATTAACAATTTCTAATGTTTTTTTTTTGTTGTTTTTATTCTCTTCTTTTATTTATGTTTTATTTGATTTGTCATGCTGACTTGATCTATGCATGTGTGTGAGCATAGTACATAGTTTAGGTAAGTAATGCTTACTATTAAATGCTTGAAGATGCGTATAAATATTTTTTAAAATACAAATACAAACTACAAATGCTTGGATATGAATGTGTTGGTAGTCTTCAATAGGAAGTATAAGCAGCTAACAACAAACAGTTATGTATATGCACTCTATATATATTAAATGTAATGTATTACATGTATACATATATATATATATATATATATATATATATATATATAACTATATACTATAAATATTTTTTTATTACTTTTCCATTGGTTCTTACAAATAGAAAATATGCTGAAAATTGTGTGTTCTGTTCTGTTCTGTTCTCATCATTTGTTTTTTCGTCTTGCGCGCAAAGTAAAAGATGCCTTGAAGCGATAGTTTTTCAGATTTCAGATATAATAGTTGAAGTGAGAAAAGTTAAGCGTTTGGCATAAGAAATAAACTAACAGAAAGTTTGTGTTTTTTTTTAAATTCCCTAAACGAGTCGCATTCCAATTTTCATAAAATTTATGTTTTTATTTTTAATTTTTTTTTTTTTTTTTTGGTTTTCTTTTCTTTTTTTTTTTTGTTTCACGTTTACGTTTTCGAAGCAGTCTAAGATTTTGTTGTTTCTTATTCTTTGTTTGAGTGTCATAAAAAATGTGGTAAATATTAAGTTCACTACTAATTCCTTAAAGACACAAGCCACACATGTATTTAGGTAAGTACATGTGTATGTTGTTGTTGTTGTTGTTGTAGTTGTAAGTATGTATGTATGCACATGTATATATATATATATATATATATACATATATATATATATATACTCATATATTAGCAACATTTTATATATATATATATATATATATATATATATGTATATATAGATGTATGTATATATAGTAGTATATGTATATTTATGTGTAAATGTTCTCGTGTAAAAATCAGTCATAGTTAATTGTTTATCAATTATGTTCGCATACATCTACTGCATATGTGTTTGTGTGTGTGTGTGTGTGTGAGTGTGTAGCTATGCACACACACACACACACATACAGAGAGAGAGATGCATGCATTAATGCATTACTATGTATGTAATTATGTATGTTGTTGTTTGTTGTCCATTTTAAGAGTTTTATGCATTTGCGAGTTATTATTATGCTTTTGTTTTTCTCGAATTGAACTTGTATTTTAATTTAATTCTTATGCATGTAGATCGTAATCTTAGATTGAGAAAACTATGGGCGACAACAACAATGAAAAATTGTACATATGTATGTATGTATGTATGCATGCTATGTATGTATGTCTATGTCTATATCTATGTCTATGTATGTATGTCGACAAACAGACAGACACTACGCAAAAGCAAGCTTTTATATAATTGATGTAGGTAATGTTTTAAAAATATACTCATACATTTACTGGCATGTATGTATGTATGCACGTATGTATGTATGCATGTATGTATGTATGTATGTATGCATGTTTGTATGTTTGTATGCATATGTAATTGTTATAATTGGGTTCTCTAACATTTAACATTCTCGTTTCCTGTCTGGGGAGACTTATCTACAATAAATACGCATAGCATGTATGTATATATTATAATATTATTGTAAGTAGTTTGCGAGTTGAATTCATTCTCTATGCTGACGGATAATAGAACTTTAGCTTTAGCTGACTACTAACAAAATAAAGTAAAGAAAACACTCAAATTGTCATACATTTCGTGTGTATGCAATTCTCTTGCTGGATTTCATTGGATGCCATTTTAGTTTTCACTATGTTTTTGTATATAGTCTAATAATACTTAAAAACACTTCTACGAAGCCAGTTTGAATTTTGTTTATTAGTTCGCTGCTGCTGCTTGTCAATATCGATTGCGTTATCGTTATCGTTAGCGTTATCGTCATCGATTCTGATTCTGATTCTGATTCTTATTCTTCCTCATTTTTATATTTTTGCTTATTCATGTACACAATCTAAATTCCGTACAAAATGCTCAACAATGCGCCGAATACGCAAATTTATTATTTTTATTTTTGTTTTCGTTTTCGTTATGGCTTTTGCTTTATGTTTGCGTATGCTTTTGCTTATCATTTCGCTTTGATTTGCGGTTCATTTTGTTTTGTTTGCTTAATAACATTTATCAAAAATATAAACTACATTAAAAATTATTTCTGCATATCCGTTTCATGTACACGGGCTCATCATCGTCATCATCCTACATCTATTTAACTTGTGCCGACAGTCTCAACCTCAAAACTCAAACTCAACTCCAACCAACACCAAACTAAACCATTGCCCTATTTAATATGTATGGTATATGTATGTATATGTATATATGCATGTATGTATGTATGTATGTATGTATGTATGTATGCATGTATATGTTATATGTAACCGACTTTGGACTGCTGTTAAAATAAGATAGTTGTTTGTTTGTTTTTTTAAGATTTAATATTAGTGTAACATTCATAGCCTAACAATGAAAAAGTGTTGCCTACACAACATCAGCAGACTTTATGCTTATTTCTATGCCTTCGATTATCGATCGATATCAGTTATCGCTAATGATTTCGATAATTCAATTTCATATTCAATTGTGGTGGTAGTGGTGAGTGAAACGATTAATGATTTTCAAACGAGGCGGCGCCCAAAACTAATCACAAATGGCGGCACACGCATACCAATTACATTTAGTTAATGATTTTAACATACATATATGTAAATATGTACATAGTATATATATATAAATATAAATAGATGGGGTATATGCCTTAAAATTCACGAATGCCCAACCCGAGCTGCGTGGTTATCGCTTATCGTTTATCGATAATCCACTCGAGCCATGGCTTTTTCTCTTGTATGTGTAATTATGTGTATATTTAAGAGAGCACAGTTAATTGGCGGTATAAAAAGTTTACACATTAATGGTGTAATTTTTTTGTTTTTTTTTTTTAATTTTTGGTTTGTTTGAAAAAAATACATATTTTTAAAATGTTCAATATGTGTCTGTATGTATATAGATTTATGTATGTATATATACATATATATATATATGTATATATATATATATAGTTTACTTTTGATAGATAGCGCACAATGTGTTATAGTTACACGATTTAGCTTACATAAATATGTTTTGGGCTTTAGTTCTTTAAATATATATACCTATACAAATATATATATTTAAAAAATTGTTACATATCCATTTTGCACAGTCTATTAGATTCTCAATTCATCAAAATTGTTATCAACATACATTTATATCATATATATATATATTTTTTTTTGTTTTTAGAGTTAAATTTTTTAATTATCAATTTGTTGTTTTGTTTTTCTTTTCCATTTACACAATGCAATCAAAATGCATCTCTTGAATGTTCTGTATGTTGGGGAGGAGCGGGGGAAGCGCAAGCGAAAAGGCGCGCAAGCGAGCGAGCGAGAAAGAGAGAGAGGAATGTATGTACAATACGCCTGCATGGGGCCAACTGTAACTGCACTGTTATCGTCTGTTAGTTAACAGCGGCACGCGTTAACATCATGTTAAGGGCGCAAACAAAATGCCAAAGAAAAAAAATCAAACGATAAATGAAAACACAAAGCAAAAGTTCTTTTTTTTTTCTTTTGTCGGAATATATATATAAAAAATCATTTAATTATGTACTTTTGTGGCGGTTTACGTGTGGTTGGTTGTGTATTAGTATTTTAAATTTACAACAATTTGTATTATGCATTTAAAAAGTGTCGCTTGCATTTGATGTTAATAATAATAATAATATTAATGTTATTTGTGTCCCTTTTTTTGTTGTGTGTAACATTTAAAAATGTAATAATAAAATGTAATAGTAAACATAAAAAACAAATAAGCACAAGTCAAATAGTCGGCTGGTTTCTTTCATTTTTTGTTTTTTTTTTTCTTCATTTTTTTGTTGCTTTTCTTTGCATTATTGTTGTTGCTGGTTGTTTTTGTTGTGCAAGTGTCAATACTCTAATATAATGAATAATAATAATAAATACAATTAAATAGTTGTATGCACATACATATATAAATGTACACATGTATATATGTATATATATATGTATATATATATATATGTTTTTAGGCCATAATAAATACCATAAATTAGCAGTTTCGCTTTCGTGTATGATTAACAATTTTATGTATATAAAAAATTTTCAACAGTTTCAGTTTTGGTGTCAAGTAAAAAGTTCTCACAAGAAATTTACAATACTTTGTTTTACCGTTCCATTAGAGCTAAACACACACAATTACAATTACAATTACAATTACAATTACATATTACAGATTACATATTAAATTACAGTACATGAATTAATTAGTTTATAGTTTACAACAAGCATTAAAACTAAGAACTGCCCCTTTGCGATGCAAAGCACATTACAAATACATACAAATACACACATACATATACACTACTATCTGGGTAGGGTATATTATGTGTTGTATATTATGTATTGTTGTTGTTTTGTTTTTTGTTTTTAAACTACCATTTAATAATCTCACTTAAGTGAAAAACGACCGAACGTCAAATTCTAAAATGCAAATTACTAAACAATATTCAAGCGTTTTTCAAAAACAAATCATACGAAATATTAAAATGAAACAATAAGCAAAATTATAAAATTAAAATATAATAAATTCTAGTACCTATGCGTAGAATTTTGGGGAGGGGCCCAAGCATAATCCAACAAATATATATATATATATGTATATATATATATAACTTCCATATATATAGACTGATTTTACTCAGGATTTTGTAAATTATAAAATAAACATTTTTTAAATGCTGTTCCTGTTACTGTTGCGTTTGTAGTCTCAAAAATTCATACAGTTGCTCTATGATTTATTATTTATTTTATTTTTAATTTGTTATTATTATTATTATTATGTTGAATCTATTTTCACAAATCGATTC
This sequence comes from Drosophila macrothrix, assembly GCA_035042055.1. Classification (NCBI taxonomy): domain Eukaryota; kingdom Metazoa; phylum Arthropoda; class Insecta; order Diptera; family Drosophilidae; genus Drosophila; species Drosophila macrothrix. The sequence goes on from JAWNLX010000604.1 coordinate 568,954, forward strand.
TAACCGTGCGAACTGTGTATTATCTAAATTGAATTGCAAAACAAACTCAGCAACGGCTAAAAATTCAAGTACGTTTTTAAGATCTTTTTTCGGCATTGATTTCGAGCTTGTGTTTTAGAAAAGAATAAATTGTTATTTTCTGTTACTCTCCCATTAATAAGAATTTCGATTAATTGAGATTTTATTTTATACTTAAGTTGCTTCAATTTAATACATATATATATATTTATATATATAGTAATCATTTATAATAATAAATTGTTTAAGTCTTCTGCGCTGATTGCCAACCATTTTTACTGTTATTCATATTTCTTCGTCATCATCGTTTTTGCTTGAATTCATTTAATATATATTTAACGTGTGTGTTTTAATGTTTTCACAGCAGCAAAAACATTATCTAATATTATTTGAAATTTTCATACTCATGCTAATGAATAAAAAATGTTTTTGTTTTGTGTTTAATTTGATGCACACTACCAACAAAAATAATTAAATAGCAATTCCAATTTGTAATTTGAACAACAATTAGAAAATTCTCGGATAAACCAAAAGCTTAAATGCTAAAAAAAAAAAAACAAACGCTAAACAAACGCAAAATAAAATAAATAAACACTTTGTTGCACACACACACATTCATACAAACAATACTACATTTATATATATATATAAATGTAGTATTGTATATATACATATATATATATATATATATATGTATATATACGTATGTGTGTCGAACAACAGTTAAGAACAATAATTTTAGCTATTTTTCAGTGCTTTTAGTTCGTGTTTTTAAAAATTAAGAAGCGGCAATGTCTGTTTTTTGTTTTGTTGTTGTTTAAGTATTAGTTATTATTTGTATATGTTGTAGTCGTTTATGTATTTATGAATAATAATAATAATAAAACAATGAAACATAAAAACTAAGCGAGTATAAAAAAGTTGTGTTTTGTTGGTCTTGTTTTGTTGTTGTTGTTGGTAAAAAAGTAGCAAACATTTTATAATAGTTTCAATAATTAATAATATAATAATAATAAGTAGTAATAATAATCAAAATACATATATGCATATAAATAATCAGTTATCAGTAATCAATAAGTTTACAATCAAAAAATAATTTATAAACATAAAAAACAGTTCAATATATATATATCAAATTTTCTCATCATTTTCTTTTCTTTTTTTTAGTTTTTGTTGTTGTTTTTATATGCAATCAAAAAGAATAACAAACAATTTGCGTCTTATGCCTAAAATTACAATCAATAAAATATTTATTTATGCTCGATCTACTTGTGTAAAATTCTTGAAGCAGTTATTAAAAATTATCTTTTGTTTTCTTCGATTTTTTTTTTGTAGTTCTTTTTATTTTTAGATTTTTGTTTTTTTTTTGTTTGCCTATGCAACGAGACGAGCGAACATAAAAAAGTGGAGGGATTTTCTTGCTGGTGTTTTTTGTGTATTATTTTATAAAACGAAATGTTATTAATTAAAATAAAAGAGACTTTTGCAACGGCCAAAATGGCGACATTTGAGTTTTTCTTCTTTTAACGAATTAAACAAAAATACTAATACACAAATACATATATAAAATATAAAAAAAAAACACATCAAGTCTTAACATGGTGTAAAAAACAAAATTCAACAATAATTTAAAAAGGTAATAATAAAAATATAGTTAGGTATACAATATAATATATTAATATAAAAGAGAGAGACAGATAGAGAGAGAGATAAAGAGAGTTCTTTCTATATGCTATGAGAAAGGCAGAGATAAGAGAGAGAGAGAGAGAGGTGGGGAGTGGTATAGAAGACGAGATAGACAGCGACAGACTAAATAGAGAGAGAGAGAATCGCGCGCGCAAGTCAGAGTTGCCAACTTGTTATCTAAATTCTAAATATTATTCTGTTTTTCTTCTATTATTTGTAGTTTGATTTCGTTTTTGTTTTGTTGTTGTGTGTTGTTGTGTCTGTTTTTTTGTGAATGGGGTCTGTCTGGGGATTTTGGGGGGTGTTTGTTTGGGAGGGAGGCTCTCTGCTTACATACCCACAGGCGCCAGTTGCACATAGCGATAGATATAGAGACGATAGTCCTTGCTGGCTAGCACAACACTGCCATCATCCATGAGCGCCACATCGAAGCACTGTGCATGCTTCACCTTTGACTCCAGCGCCGAGATCAGCTGACCGTCCTGCGTGAATATGGTCAAATTGAAATTGTTGTGATTGTCCGCAATTAGTATTTCGCCATTGGCATTGATGCCAACACCAATCGGATAATTGGTAATGCCCTCGCCACCAATCTGTCGCAGATATTGCCCCTCATAGTTGAAGACCTTGACGCAATGCGCCCGATTGTCACTGATGAAGATCTCCTGCTTATCGTTGACCACCACCCCGTTGGGGAACTCCAAATGCTTCGAGCAGCCAAACTTGTGCAATACATTGCCGTTCTGATCAAAGATAATCACACGCATCACCTTGCACTCAACGACAATGATCCGTCCCTTATTATCAACGGTCACGCCACGCGGATGTTGCAAGATGGTCGCACCAAATTTACGCACAAATTGTCCATATTGATTGTAGATCTGTATCTGATGCGTCGGCGAACGTTCGGTGACAATAATATCACCCGAATTGCGAACAACAGCCACCCGATTCGGATAGAGGAGCTGCGAGTCACGTTTGCCGCACTCGCCAAACTGGAACTTGAAGCGTCCCTCCTTGTCAAAGATCTGGATGCGATGATTATTCGTATCGGCCACAATGATATCGTTCTGGGCATTGACAGCAACGCCGCTTGGCTCTGTAAATTGTCCCTCCATGACGCCAAATTCACCAAATTTGCAGTGATAGATCATCTTCTGACGCTTGATCTGCGACTTGGGTGGATAGATGGAGGCCGACAGCAGTTTGTTGGTCAAGTCCAAAAGAGATTCATTGCTGACAGCGCTATTGTTACTGCTCCCATTCAAATTGACCGACGACAGACTGGCAAAGGCATCAACAACAGCCGAGCTGCTGCTGCTGTTGCCATTATTCCCAACATTGCCAATTGTGGCCGCCGACGATGTGTTGAACAAGTTATCGCTGCCACCGTTGCTCCACTTCTCGTACGGATTATAGGGGGCACGCTTCGGCAACAGTTCACCAAAATGCTGTTGCAAATCATTGTTGAGATTACGTTCACGACCGCCCAGCAACAGGCAATTGCCGCCATTCGTATAGTTGTTGCTGCCATTGCTGCTGTTGTCCAGAAGGCTGCTCAGGCCCAAGCCGGGCAGCAACTGTTGCTGCTGCTGCAACTGCAAGTGTTGCTGCTGCTGCTGTTGCTGCTGCTGCTGCTGCTGATGATGATGATGGCTGCCTGCGCTGCTGGCGCTGCTGTTGCTCGCACTCTGTGTGGGCCGGGCAATTGGCGGCTGTTTGCTGTGTCCATGACCATGTCCGTGAAGCACATGACCGTTGTGACTGTGACCGTTGAGATGGTGACCGCTGTTGTGACCCAAACTCAGGCTCGATTCCGAGCAGTTGCCACTGTTGGAGCCGG